>WFKH01006014.1:31496147-31535030 GCA_016163765.1 Magallana hongkongensis
AAAAAATATAAGAAATCATAGAAAAATAAGATCAGATATAAGGTTAAACCTGTCTCTCTCTCTCTCTCTCTCTCTCTCTCTCTCTCTCTCTCTCTCTATCTGCACATACTGGCAATATTATGATGTATGAATACTGCATTTGAATTTCTTCTGAAAAAAACCCTCATCAAAGTTTGGAAAAATTGGTAATGACCTTAGCCTTATAAAATCAAGAAGTACAAAGTCAGAAAAATACATCATGCAAAGACAAAATATAGTAGTCACAATCTTCAATGGAAGAAAAAAACATAATTGATATGAAATTCTTACCAAAGTCTATTCCCTCCGAGACCTTTCCTCTTGCCACTGACAACAGTACTGCCCCTCTACCATTTTCACAGGCCTATAAGATAATTTGAACACAATAATGGCAGCACTATAATACACATTATATTATTTTCATACAGTAGCTATTAGAAAAATTTATGTAACCCTTAACATATTTGACTTTTATTGTCCCAAAAATTTCAGTTGGACATACATGTAAGATATGAAATTTTCTTTCCTTTATTCATCCTTAAAATGTGAACTTAATATCAAACATAATTTTATGTCCCAAATTTGTAATATTTGAACATTTTTTTTCTTTTATATTCATTAACTTATTTCCATCTGCAAAATAAAATATCATTAGATAAATTCACATTCTCTTAAACTAAACTTACCTTCTGGTAATTCAACAAAGCTAGGGAAGTTTCTGCAGCATCCTGTGTTTCTATAAATAGCAGCTTGTGTTTTTGTACTTGATCAAGAATTCCCTTCAAAATAAAAACAAAGAAAACATCCAATTAGTTTACTAACAGTCCTTATCCAAACAATTCAAATTTGGACTTAACAGTTTCATAGTATTTAAGGCAATTATGGGCCTCAACATTAATTTGTCAGATTTCAATAGGAAGAAGTCATTAAAACTCATATCAAATTAGTGTAGTAGTGATAATTACTATACAGTTAGTACCCAGTAATGCATGAGTTTATTTTACAATCATGGAATCAAAAACAAGAAATACAAACAAGAGGAAAAAGAAACACGATAAATCATTCAATTTATCATTTTTTATTTGTTAAGATAAAATTCTTAAAACAATGAACATGAATTCAATTCTAGGTTAATTGTAGTTTCTCTCCCTTTCAATCAAATATAGCAGCATGCTAACAACTCAAGTCCAAATAAACAAAATTCTGAAATATTACATTTAATTTGCTGTTATTAGTAATTTAATTAAATAAGTCTAAAAAATACAAATTTAATTTTGAAAAATTTTAAACCTGATATCATGATATAATATACATGTATTTAAACTTGTTACATGCAATTAATAAAATATTAGGCTAAATGTAACAAAATAAAATAAATATAATTATTAATTTTTTATTTCATTTTTAACAAGTGAAATACTTTTCAATAAATTCTACTTGACAGATAATTACTTATTGTGTTTATTTTTTTATTTTCTAGTTTCATCTTTTTTTATTGGCAGTATTTTCAATTTCCCCATCTGTCCATTTAAAAAAATATCAACAACAACTGCTGAACAACAATAGCAGACATTCCAGTGGAGGTCAAGCATGAACTGTCAGTGCTCAGTGTCACCCAATCAGAACACAGCAAATTCACTTCCTTTCACTCCACTGCCCATGTCAGGTAACCTTGACATGCAAATGAGATGTGACAGAACCAATGCAAATGCATTGACACTGAGACCTCTGAACCCTGACCTTCTGTATTATATATAAACCCATCAAACAACTCCTTCCAACTCCCATTCATTCCCTGCTGTCCAGTTAAAACCAGTTCCTCTTGTCACTTTTTTGCTGCTGATTTTAACAGAGGACAACAACTGCAGGAAATATGGATCCACATAGCACTGGACAAGTCTCTTCTAAAGACAGGAATTCTGAGCATACAGAAGCAAGCACTGCAGTAAGTGAGAATTACTCTGACAATTCCAGTGGGTACTCTGACTCTGTGGCCCAATCTTACAGATCCCCTGCTGGTCTATGGCCCTACTCTCCCATACCTACATGTTCAGATGGGTACCTCCCCCACACCACAGTCAAGTCAGAATACTCTAGCTATAATAATTCTCCAATGTGTCACAAGGCAGCAGTGAGTGAGCTGTACCAATACAGCAGTGCACCCTACCATGACTATGCAAACATTTATCAAAGTCAGCTTACAGAGTGGCAGCAGATGCATCAGTGGTATTATTCCTCCAACTACTACAGCAACGATCGCCCGATAAAATACCCTGATATACCGATAACTCCACTCCCTGTTGATTCCGCTAATGGTGGTTCTTATAACGTTCAGTCAGCAGACATAGCCAGATGCTCTACTCCTGACCTCATATCGGCACTAGCTTCCATTTCGTCCGATTCCAATGCAAAATTTTCAGAGCCCAGTGTTAAATATTCTGACTCAAATGGAAAATTCTCAAGGTGTATAAGTCCACTTCTCTCCGAAGCTAACCAAGTGCTGTCCAATGATTCTCCCAAATCCGAAATTTCTCCAAATGTGTCTGTAATCTCGGAACAAGGAAATCATTCAATGTATCTCCAAGTGGCAAATCGTGTGCAGGATAGTGGATATAATTCTGATTTGTGCATGTCACCTGTGTATCCAATGGATTCAAAGCTGAATTCCCCATCTTTGGAATTAAAAATAGAGACTTCTGATGATGAAGACAAAGAAAATGAGGAACCAGAAGAGGAAACAGTGAATTTGTCCCAGTTTGTTGATATTTACAACCTGACCAAACCTTACATGCCCAAACCAAACCTAGCAGATTTCCTCAAGGAGTCTTCTCAGGACGACATCTCCTCTCCGAACTCCAACCTGGTGCAATCAACAGACATCACTTCTTCAAGTCTCCCCTCTCCCGTTGAACAAAAAGTGCACCCAAAAGCAATTCTCTGCCACAAGATGCCTCAGCAACCCCAGAGACCCAACATCAAAAAGTGCGAGGCAGCCAAGCGAAAAATCACAGACGCCGAAATTCAGGCAGTGATGCAAAGGGAGAGCAAACGACAGCGTCACAATCAGCCGCTAAATCTCAAAGCCGTCCGCATCATGACGGAATGGTACGACAGGCATGAAGAAAATCCATATCCATCCAAATCCGAAAAAGAAATCATGGCCAAGGAGGGCGGAATTTCCATAACTCAAGTGAAATCCTGGTTTGCAAACAAGCGCAACAGGAGCAACAACACTAAACCGAAAGTGCAGAAGCGTCAGATGACGGAAAGACTGTTGGACATTTGTCATCAGCTGGCCCGCAGTGCTAAGCAGCCAACACTGAACAACGCTGACATCATTCAACAACTGTCAACAATAATCACCAGCCCCCCACCCCCAGGCGAGTAAGTGTCTCCAAGCCCGATGTGTTAACTGAGATATTTTAATCTATCAAAGTGCTTTACAATGCAAATGTACTAACTTGTGCTATTGGGTGTTGGTTAATTATGTATATTTCTGTCCTCTTATTTATTGCTGTGCAAGCAAATTTGCTATATATTGTGTAAATACTTGGTAGATCCCAGTTCTTTCTAACGAGATTCTTCATAATATGTCCTAATTGCAGATGGTAATAATATACCTTCAAGTGTGTAAGAAGATTATAAAAAATGTGCAATATTTATTTCTGGGCAATTTTTGGATTGCAAAGTACAATCTGTGTTTGTTCCTTTTTCAAGAGTATCAATACATTTTTACCCCATATTTACATGTTTAACTAATTTGCATGCTTTTTTTGTTGATTTATTGATAGTTGATAAAATAACCAAAAAAAATTAAAAAATCAAAAATATTTTACCTATCTAGTTCTCTTATCTGAAAAGGGGGAGTTTTTTCTAACATGGAATGTTTGGTGGATTGGGCTGGTCACAGAAATTATCTCCCCTTAAAACATCTTTTTTTTTTTTTTTTTTTTTTTTTTTTTTAATCATTGAACACAAACAGTACAATTTTAAAACTATATCGTGAATTTTGATTTATAATCTCACACATCATGTGATATGATCAGATAGATTTGTTAGTGAATATTTTTTGCACTGTAGAATTTATTTTTTTTGCTTGCACTGTGACTAGCATGTTCATTTTATCCAGTATTGTTTTACCATTGTTGTATTACAAAGGGCATGGACATGTTTTAGTTTTTAATATATTTTCCAGAACTTGTGTATTTTCTATAACGCTAGCTGTGATGATAAGTTATGGGACTGTGGCCAGTCACGGAAGAGTGGTTTTAACCTCCCCACTAATCATTATTCATTGACCTCTTTTTATTAATCACACTGACCTTAATTTTTGTAGGAGTTTCACTTTTACAAAATTTTGTAATTAATTTTGTTTTTCCATTGAATTTTGTGGGGAGGTCAGGATGAGAGACTTATATCTGTGATATTAATTTATAATTTATTTATTGAAAGGGAAGATAAGTTGTAGCAATAATTTCTGTCTTTCCATAATGTGATTTATCTGTGATAATTGTAAAGAAAAAATGTCTTTTTTTATTTTTTTGTTGGCATTTTGAGCCTTATTGTTATCATTTATTTATTTTTTTTGCCTATATATACATGTGTTCTGATATCAGATTAATTTGTCGTGAATTCTATACATTGAATGCAAGAGGATGTGTATGCAATCTACACATAGACTACCTCAATCCCATGTTATATAATGTACACCTGAATTGGATTGAGCAAGTATATGCAAAAACTTGAGATGTTTCTGAAGACAATGATCATTCCATTTTGTAGTACGTCTTTATGCATCATATTACTGCTGCAGACTTGTGAAAGTTTGATTTTCTTTTGTATGTGTGATTGTTTTCAACATACTTCATTTGATGTGGTGATATACAGTGGTTCCGTCCTTGAATACTTTGTTATTGTGTGAATTTTGTATATATGTACATGAAATATTTATTATCCCCACTGTGCAACAAGAAATGCTATATTATTTGTCACCTTATGAATATAACTACACATACATCTTGCCAATGTTTTTACGTGCAATAAAATGAAAATGTTCACTTCTGACTTTTGATTTTTGCCATTCAGTAAAGGTGCATGAAGGGAAATTTCCAGTCAGACTAATCAAAAGCTGTCCTGAACTGAAGTTTTGTTCCTCATATTAGTGTACACAGAATAGAGATGATCACGTTTGTCATTGAGGAAATTTAAGCCACAAACATTAAAATTAACTGTTGATAATGAATATCTGTTACCATGTCATCTCAAATACAATACAGTCCATGTACCAGTAAAGTGTTGGTCATGAAAATCTGGCCTCAGGATCATGAAGCAGTCATAGACTTAAATCAAAACTTGTACACTGTCTTATTGACTTCCAATTGAATACATCGAAAAAATGAAATGCTTTTAAAATGTCTCTACATTACTTTGATGGTTTGAAGTTTTAAGCGTAATTTTATGGTATATTATTTAAACAATAAAATGCTTTCTTTGGCGATTCATGTGGGATATGAAGGTGGCGACATTGCAGAAAAAATACATAACCCGCGTTAGTGGGTTATGTAGATTTTTTCTGCAATGATCGCTGCCTTCATAACCCGCATGAATCATCAAAGAAAGCATTTTATTGTTTATATTTACATCTTTCTTTTAACAAATTAATAAATTGATAGTAAAAAGTAAGTTAAACTAACTAAATTACTGTTAATGTACATCAGTACGTTAGATAAAAGAAACAGCCAAATCGTCTCCCATGGAAATTTGAGTCTGACATCATCATGATTATTTCGTGCAGTCCGTGATTTTTCTTAGGTCACTGTAGGTTTCGACCAATCGATAAACGGGGCGAGTAGATTTCAGTCCTGTCAATTTCCTGTCCGTTTCAGTAGCTGTAGGTTTCAACCAATCGATAAACAGGGCGTGTAGATATCAGTCCTGTTAGTTTCTATAGAGCTATGAATGAACTAAAGTTTCCGTAAGAAATAGAGGGAATCATACTTGGTAGATGTAAATATAATTTTATGAATGATTGAAATTTGGACTTAAGTATAAAAATGCTTCATGATCCCAAGGCCAGGCCTCCTACGTTTAAACACTTAATTCCCCTTGTAGATGAATACAAATAGGACATATAATTTTCTCGATCAATATTCATACACAGAAAAATATTTTTATATCTGGATGCATCATTGTTCTTACAACCAATTTGGTCAGCAATGAAGATACTCTGATTAACAAAGTCCCATGGTATATGAATAAGGCTTTCACAGTAGCTAGTGTTTCTTCTTGGTAGACGATATGCTATACTGGATATCTGGGTATTTCTGTCTGCACATGGAACACTTGACACCAGTGAACTATGAACCTACATGTATGCAAGGTGTTTTATTGACCAAAGAAGACCAAAGGAGAGTACTGTGACATTGAGATACATCAACAGGCATCATAGGTTTATAGCCTCTTCTGACCACATCACTGCTTAAAATAATCAGTTTCTTGACACAGAAATGACCCTAGCAGTGCTGTCATAATCTTGATAATACTACAGATGTTGAGATCCAAGTGTTGAATGGGTAGATTTTTTCACTGACTGGTGTTTGTAAGACATGCGGTGATCTAGTGGTCCATTAAAAAAATATTCGATATACCGGTACTAGTGTATTTAATAAAATAAGCATGATACATGTCTTTTTTTTCGCCATTTATGAGCTCTGGGGTTTTGAGTCTCACAATACTGATCCACTTTAATGAAAAAATAACTACGGTAATGCAAATGTGTTACATAATAAATGATAAAAGATATATTAACTTATCAGCTTTAAGATCAATACATATTGAAGTTACTGTTCATGAAATAGGATGCTGATACATGTACTTTGAAAGTAAATCTAGGCAAAACTCAAACTTGGCTGGAAGAAGTAACACTCTATGCCTCCCCCAGACCAACAACCAAGGCAAAAAATTAAGTGTATGAACACATGTAATAATACGTACAGCTACAAGTAGTTGTGTGCGGTACCTAAATCTCTTACTGTGGTATATAAATTTTGGTGGATGTGAACAAATGCTGGAGGCAATATGAAGAACAGAGAGACACTTTTTATTTACAAATACACATACATGTGCAAGGTGTAACTGAAACATGAGATACACACAGACAAACTGGACAATAGAGATTTCCATTCTCACCTGTTCATACCAAGCAGCCACGGTTGACTCCTAAAAAAAAAAAAAAAAAGAAAATTCATTTTTACACTTGTTTTTTTTTCAGATATAAATTCTGTATATGGTACATCTTGACTGAAAATATGACCAATCTATATACCGGTATATGCATTTCACTTAATCTTGTACATTTCTTTCGAGTTTTGCTAATTTTAATATATACATGCATTAAGCTCTTAAAAGGTAGGGGAAATTTTCAGTTTCTTTCCTAATACCGGTACATAAAATAAACAAGGGGCTTATATCATTGTTTGTTATAGCAAAAGTTAAGATAAGGAGGGAGAAGATGTGTATTTTTAAGAATAAAATACATACCATGTAGATATAACTTGTGAAAAAACAAACAATGCCATCAGGGACTATGGAACAAAATTCCACCAAGAGGTTACCATAGTTACGAATCACAGCTGAAAAAAAATTTACAAATATCATTATATTTCAGAATCAATTACGAAATCCATAAGAAAATATAGAATCTGCATTGTAGACCATAAGTGTTCAGTCATATGATTGTGCAATGTGTTGCTGAGTAGCTTTTGGGGTTTATGCTTTTAAATGTTGAAAAAAATCTGATATTTGTTCATTCAACTTACCAACATCTTCTCTAGTTTCATATTTTGAAGTCATGGCAACTTGATCATTTCCTTTACTTACAACCTAAAAATCAGAAAATAATGCAATCATTTTGTAAAATTAAAATCTAATTAAATCTCAATTTTTTTCTTGGACTCAAACTTATAATATTCAGTTGGAAAATATAAAAAAAATACATGAATATAATTACAAACCATTGGACAGATACAGGTCCTGGCCAAGGTCATTGTAAATGTTGCCATGGTGACAGGCCTGAAATCCAGTATCCTTGGATACATCTCCAGAGGTGATAATGTCTGCAAATTTAAGAAACACATGAACTGTACTTAGTTTATGTTGTAAGTCATCAAAAAATGTATATATGTCAAATTTTTTACATATTGTAGATACCATGTACATATTGTGAGACTCTTTTAGAAGTTTTGAAAAAAAATTCTACAACCAAGAAAATCAATCCAAGCAAATATGGCTGTCATTGCTTACCCCTGAGGTTATGACTACAGATTGAAAACGATCAAACACCGGTTTAATGGCAATGGAGGCATCCATACAGCTGAAGTGAAGAATGGGGTTACTAATGGTTGGGGTCCTATCATCAAAGGGCTCGATGATTAGCACAAACCCTACAAAATTAATATCAATGCCACAATTCAAATTCATTCAGACACTGGATATGTAATATTTTGTTTCATGTTTAAATTTAAAAAAGCCTTTCAGTTCTAACAAACATCTCTGCATAAGAGAATAATTTGACTTTTTTTTCCAAAAATATTTGATTTGAAAGAAATAGAATATTTTTATTTTTTTCCTTGTTTGATGAACAATTATATAGGTAATCTTTATAGACTGATGTCACAGTCATGTTTTACCTTTGGCATATGTACTGACGAGTGTGGCGAAGTGACAGAGGAGTGACAGAGCGGAGTAGTCGTGTATTTCCACCAGTTCCAGAGTCCTCATCATTGAGTTTAGTCTCTCTGCACAAAACCTGACAAGTGCAAAAAAAATCTCAATTGTTACAAACACATTTCAAATACATGTACATGCAGGTTAACCCCAATCATCTTACATTTTAACAGCGACTTTATGGTCCTGATTAAAAATATTTTGAACCATATGGAGATTCAACACTTTAATGATATATTGATACATCTGTATCTCTGTAAATATGTACTGATACTTGTATAACTTAATGGATACAATATATAATAAAATGCTCTTCAGATTTTGATTCCATGCAAATAAATGTACCATGTAGCAAATTTGATAGTTTCTTTATATTATCACTGTGAAAAAAGTCACTAAAACTGATGTTGCATAAACTTTAAAGGTACACATATCTAACAGAAAGAAGAGCTCATTAAAAATCCTAGAGTTTAAAAAATGCCATTGTACAGTAATCTCTTAAAACTTCACTTTCATCAAAAACAAACCTCATTACAAAACCTCCCTCCTCCCACTACAATAGTGAGAGGAGGGAGGGCTTCAGGATCAGGTATAATTTTAGTCATAATAATTATAATTAACAGTATTTTGTAAAAAAAAAAATTCTAATTGAGTCCGTACCTGAGTGGTTTCCTCTCGATGCAAACTTTCTGGTAGCAGTCCTTGAGGAATGAGGGCGGACTCTCAGACACTACGTGCTGCACCCGCAGTCTTATCTTCATGTACTCGAGGAACCGCTTCATGAACCCCAGGAAATGCTCCGCTGTTCTGATGTTCCCAGGCACTGCCTCTAGAAATTAAAATTGATGTTCAGTTTTCAATAAGACCATTATCACAAATGGAGTAAAAAAATGTGCGACAAAGCACATGTTGAGTCAGAGAACAATGGTAGAAGCATAACTAAACATAGCTCTTTTAACATTAATTTTCAAAGTATTTTTTTTTCAATGAATACTATGTTAATGCTAAAATGATCTTGGTTTGAAAATTACCTTTGAGAACGTCATCTGGAAGAACTGAAAAAAATTCAAAATAACATTTAGTTCAGAAGTAGATCATGTACAGTTCAATTATTATTGGATCATATATCGGTACTTTTATTAAAACTACTTTCATTGATGTTTGCTAAACTGGTATTACAATTTTGTGCTTATATGCAGGTCACAATTGTTAAAATTACACATGATGTGTAAGTAAACACTTAGTTCATAATCATACTGTTTTGTGTGAAATGTATCGTTGAAAAAAGACATCAGATTCTTCAATTTTACAAAAAGAATATCAAAGTTGATCTGAGCACCCCCTCACAAACCATAAATCATTTAATTGCTTTAATACCTGGGTTAGCCAGTATAACATCCGTTTCTCTGGCAATGTTGGCATCTCTCAATCCCTGTACAAGCTTCTGATACTCTGTCTTCAGTTTCTCAGCATCACAGTCTTTTAACCTACAAAGACAGTTTTATATGTACAGCTTATAAATACACACCTCTATCCAATCCAAAATAAGAATTTCCTTTTTAATGCATAATTCTTATAAGTACTGATGAAATAACTGTAGATCAATATGCTCTCTTTTTTTTTAAAAAAAATTCTTCATAATCTATCTAACTGATTCATAGCGAATTCATGAAGACTTCAACGAGCTTTTTCTTACCTTTGAATTTGTTTACTGAGTCCATCGATATTTTGTTGGCATTTGTCCAAGGTTCGTCTTGTGATTTTGATACTCATTGATTCGATGCACACATTATCTAAATAGCAAAAATACACAACCATGACATACATTGTAAATACATAATATTCACAAAAATGTACTTAAAAACTTAGGTGGTTATCTTAATAATTGATGGGCTTTGTTTGCTATAAGAAATAGAAAAATAATGGTACCAATGTTGTGAGCCTCGTCGAAGACAACAACGGCATTCTTGGAGAGTTCTTTAGAGACCACCTCAGCAATCTTTGGATCCAGAAGATAGTAGTAGCTGTACACCACAATATTGGCATGATTTATCTATTAATCAAAACCAAATAAAAGTATACCAGTAAGCTTGTCAACCAATGGTAGAGGTATGGTCTGTAAAACACACACAGAGTATAGTAAAACAAAATTTGATGTAGAAATCCAGAATGATTGACCACATGGGGAAATATAGGTACATGTGTACATATATCAGAAAATGTTTAGAAAAGGTTACTTACAGCATGTCTTGCTAAAAAGTATGGACAGTACCCTTTTTTCCTTCCATATTCTTGTAACTCATCCTGGAAAGTAAGCATTCAACAACTCAGCTTCAAAACAACCAAAGACACCATGATATGTATCATTATCAAGGAATTTTGTTTCATTACATGGTATCAAATATTGTAGATCTCTTACCAAACCATACACTCCTTCAGGTAGCGGGATTTCTTTTCCATGAGCATCGAAACTCTACACAGCAAAGTAAAACAATGCCTAGTTACAACTTTTTCATTACAAAGGCTGATGCATATTTATTCAAAAATAAAAATAATCAGTATATGCCTTATCAGTAACAAACCAAAGATTCCATTGAACTTCCATATCTTGAACTATAATTGTAGATTCCTTATTTTAAGCGAGTACTTAATACGGCAATTCTTCTGATTTGTATCAAATCGCAAGAAAATTAAAACTGTGAGTGCTAATTTTATTGTAATTTCATATACATGTAGTGAACAACTGTCATAAAATAAAATTAAAGCAAGATTTTTAAAATCTGTGAGAAATGCTTCTTGTGATTTTACTTGGATATTAATTCCTCGCATTTTATTAGGAATTTACAGTAAACTGACCTCATAGAAGCTACACACTGGTACAGTGGCATCTCTCTTGTGATTGGCGCGGACAAATGAGGCAGTGAGTTTGTGACACAGAGCATCCACGTTCTTACCGTCTCGTTCTTGACTGACCTATAACACCATCAAATCTCATCACAAGGTGACTCATAATCAAAGTACTAAAAGGCACTTCAGTATGTTAATCATTATCACATTGATCTTTAATTTAAATTCTGCAACTGAACTTTGAAGTACCGGTACCTCATAAGACATTAAATTCTAAACAAATTATCATCTTTGAAACAGCTCAAGCTGGTTAGAAATAATAAGTCAATAATTCATCTTGTTGCAACAACTGAATTTAAAACTGTGGAATTTTAATTCCCAAAGAAGGCACTGCACAAAAATGTTCTGCCTATTTAACCATTAATGCCCAAAAGCACTCTAGCTAAAATAAGTTAAAAACTTAGAAAATACATGATTGTATAATAAATTTCTCCCTGATTGCACATCTATGTTTTTTTCCTTGCTATCTAAAGGCATTCAATAATCAAGATTTTAACACTGGTCCCTGAATCATTCAGTCCACTTTTTTTAAATTTCAAACTTCTGTCTCTTAAATTACCTCTGGGTTGATGCACAGATTTTTCCTGGAACTAAGTGCCAAGCCCAATATTTTTGGTTTCCCTTTACCAAGTTGTTGTTCATAATAATCCATGAGGTTTTTTAATTCAGCAACTACCTAAAGTGTTAAAAAAACAAGCACACTTTATGTCAATAATGAGGTGTATACTTAACTTAATAAGGAAATTATCAATTTGAAAGTATTTAAAGGCCGAACATTTTTACCAGGTGGTAAATCTCAGGTGAGGGCGGGGCTTAATTTTTAGAGGTGTAAAAGCCTCCGGGGCTTGCAGTCTACCTCCGGTCGTGAACGCTGCTAATCTCTATACACAGGAAGCAAATTAATACACAGGAAATAAATAATTAGTCAGAATTGATCTTAGTTGGAATATCATATTGTCCTGATTGTCTATATATGAAGCGATTTTATACGAAAATGAATCCACTCTAACAGTTGAACTGTTCTACATCGAAGTCTGTGTCGTCTGAATTGTCTCTAAACACACGTGTGTAAAGCTCAAGTGAATAAAAGCAGTAAATTAATTCTGCTTGAAAAATATAGCCCCGTACATTGTGTTTAGCACTTGATATTGTTTAATGTAATTAATTTTAACAAATAATTGTATAAGAAAACCATGCGATCAGTAAGAATTTGGAATGTAAATGCAGCGTTACGATGACGATGGAGTTCGTTTCCCAACTCGTGCACCAAGTTCCAACTGCCTTCATTACCAGTTAATAAAGCTTTAGTAGTTCATAAGTTTGTTTTTAAAAGAACTTTTAATATGTTTTGGAGCTGCTCATCTTTGTGGAAATTATTAGGTCACAAAAATTCAAATATAAAATGTGTAATTTCAATTACTAAATGATTAATTTCAATAATCAATTTCAATAATGGTAAAAATCTAATCTTTATTTTCCCAATTAAATACGTGACGGAAGATATCAAACATAATGTTGTTAATTGCTAGCACACAGAATTCCACGGACCTGGCCAGATCACGCTCGGACGATCACGTCAATCAAACTGGATGCTATTGTTTTAAACTTGATTGACAAGCAGCATCATTTTGAAGTTTGTACAGGTAAAAAAGGGGGCGTTTGTAAAATGTTCGGCCTTTAAAGTATGTATAGCGCAAGATATCTTTCAGTAAATCATAAAATATACTAGAAAAATACCTCCTATTCAAACATTACTCACTTTTTCAAGTTCTGGAACAGTTCTTGAGCAATAAATCAACTTTGTGACTTCTAGTGGGTTTGCCTAAAAGTTTATTAATAAAAAAATTATTTTTATTATAAGCAAGTGTTTTCTTAAGAGGGCTGGATGGTCATAGCCATTTTTAGACTTAATAAATCTCCTTAAAAATAAGAGCTCTGTATAAAGATACAGGAAAACATTCAAACTTTAAAGTTAAAATATATGGATTTTTTCTTTTCTAAATAATTGTTCATAGCGTAACAAATCGTTTTTTAAAATTTAAGGTAGATCTGATGGTTAATTTTATTGACCCCCCAGACTCCTTAAATATGATTTTGTGATAGTAAGCACCAATTTACATGCACTGTAAATCAATGAATAATGCAAAGACTGACATTTTGATCAAATATGGTAAGCTTGTTACCAAAACTATTTGTCAGTCTGATTACATATACTGTGAATGAGCATATAAAAACTGCATTGGTTCATGTTACAATAAGATCTTGAGATATTAAAGTGATATGTAGTATATTATTGTCTCTTATATTAACAAAATTATGTTATAATTATGTTATTATAACTACATACCTTCATGTAGGCAACAATAAGAGAGAGAAGAGAAATTGTTTTCCCTGTACCCGAAGGCATCTCCAACGCACCGTGTCCCTAAAAAATTGATGCACAAATATTCTAAAAATGAGTCCAGGAAAGAAGTTTTTTTAAAACATGAAATATATACTTAAAATCTGTGTGTACTGTGTAGTGTATCCTTAATTAAAATTTATGTCATTAATATTACTTAATGATAAATAATATCTTCATCTTTCACTAAGAACTTTACTCAAATTTTTTTTTTGAAATCTGGCAAATTATATTATTGTAATAGTGTGTATATTAGGTTCAATTCTGCCATGCACTTACTACCACTAGCTAGTGGGTTAACCCTTTGGCTCGGTCGGTAAAGCGTTGGTTTTGAAACTGAACAGTCTCGAGTTTGAACCTATACTATGTCCCAAGATATCCTTGATTCACATTTTGCTTAATTAATCGAGTTTTATAAGTTCCTCAGGGTTCAAACAATGTTCATTTAAAAGTATGAAAAAATTCCAAGATTTCTCCTTTGAACACGTTGAAATGCCCCCTCTTGCTCATCTTATTAGGTTTTAATACACTAGCTGTTAAAATAAAGGAGTCTGTGTGGATTTTGCATTCAACAGACATGAAAATACCAAGATGATAATGTTGAAAAATTGAGCAAGGTATTCTGAGTGACTTCCAAACGGAGAAAAGATGTCAACATTTCCCATTATATTTATAAATCTACATAAGAAATATGTGTTCAGTCCTGTTAATTAATTCCAAGTGTAAAATGATAAAGTGTCAATGAGCATATCTTGGATATTTTCCCTTCCATCGATTTCAATTGTACTTCTTTCACAAGGTATGTGTATATTTTTTTTAAAAATCGTTCAAATGTGACGGAAACAATAACTTGGGACAGAGTCTATTGTTGAGGTCATTCCTCTGACCAGACCTGTAAAATTACCTTGGCATCTAGAGTCTTTTTCAGCTCCAGCATGTACATATACTGCTCTGGGTATATGTAGTCATAGGGAAAATAAACAAGTAGGCCGTCGATATTTAACCTACAAATAAAGTTGTTTAAAGCATTTAGAAAAATCTCTGACAATGCAACATTCCTCATACCAAATTTCCTGAGTTTCCGAACATTTTAACATTACAAATACATAGTTTAAATACTTCATGTTTTCTGTTATAGTTGGCAAATAAAGCAGCCGTCTGTTCCTTTTCAAACTTAAGGCATTGTAAGCGTGTTTCTTCCGAGTTGCTCAACTTTTGATTTTTCGAGGCAATGCAAATTCTAGTTTATTGCATCTCGAGCCCGAACCAAATTTAAAGTTTTCATGCCCTTGTATCATTCTCATATCTTATCATGTTCAGTGTACATGTAATACCTAGTTGGATTAAATGAAAAAAATCTTTATAGTATAATAATAACGTTATTATCAAATACAAGAATTTTTTGTACCAAGAGAAAAGTGCCCATAATAATAAAAATATTTAGTTTTTAATGTCTTGTGCTAAACAAATCAAATTGAAATCTATCTTTTATAATACATTGGTGCAGGAAATATTGAAAGGGCATTCTGTGTTGATATTTTTTTCTGAAACTTTAGATGTTAGACATAAAATACCTTATCCAAAATATGTATGGATGAAATGATATATTGTTGTCCAACATTTTCTCCTAAGGTATTTTTTAATTTAGTGCAGCAATATACTTCATCACTCAGCAAACAACAATAACATTAATATATTCTTCAAAATTTTATTTTGATAAAAATTTTCAACATTTCATCTTCTTCTTTGATCTATTCTCCACCCATTTCCTTTTCCTGAAAAAAGAAAGAATCATCAATATTGATAATGAAATAAATATAGCTTCGGCTAAGCATACTAAGCAGATACTCCATAAAACAGATTTACCAAAGTCATCAATAAAAATCTTGAGAATTCATCAGATATATTTTGTTGTGTGTGAAAGTACAATATCAACATTCAACGCTTCAAAGCTTATCAACCTTTTATAGTACCCTTAAACTGTTGGCAACACCAAAAGGGTTCTATATAATGTAACGCTATTTCCCATCTGTCAAACTTTATTCAAACTATTGATAAATTAATTTTACATTTGCTTCAACAACACAAGAGTTTTATAAAGAAAGAAATTAAAAACATGTATTGCGTAAGTGGTACTCTCAGAAAATGATTGACGTATACATGTGTTTGCTTCTTAACCTTTTAATCGCCTTTTGAGATCCCTTCTCGGGACACTCTCTTCTCTTGTGATCCAGAGCACCACATATATGACATCCTACAAAAAATTAAACATAAAAGATTTATCAGAATATTATATTCACCACATTCATGTCTTCAGGGTTTATTCTTAACAACTACAAAACTTCAGAAAATCTCTAAGGCCAAAGATAATAAGGACATCTAATAGCTAGCAAAATGCTGGTAAGCACTGCAAGTTATAACAACAATGCATGGGTGAAGAGAAAATTGAACCACTGCTACTTTTAACCTATTGAATTTTCAGAATCGGACTAATCCTTCCATGTAAATTGTGAGTTATTCCCCTTTTAAAATCACGTAATAAAATTTAAAATACTTCTCAGCCCCATTAAATTTTGAAATTTTTGGGCCAAAGACCTAAAGATTAACTTCATGGGGCCGAAACCTTTTTATGGTATTTTTGTATAAATCTAGGCCAAATAGATAGTATTAATTTTATTAAAATTCATATAAGAAAAATCGTACCTTGTGAAGGTTTATCACAGGAGTGTCCTTTAAGTTGACAAGTCCGACAGACCTCACAGTGCTCCTTGCTGGGTTTGACGCATCGGTCACACTTAAAACAGTGCCTGTATGTGGCCCCATACTACAACAGCCAACAGGCCAATATTGTATTAAAATTAATTTTCAAGGGCATCAATTTTCGTGAATTTTGTAAAATGCACTATTGAAGATGTGTTAATTCTTGGAGTTTGGCATTACCTACACAAATTATTGTTGTGCAATTTCTTTCTTTTAATATTAAACATTTGATTTTGTGGATTTGCTTATAACAATGAAATCCACGAAATTTAGTGCTGAACTAAAAATTATGAAATGACAAGTACCATCTTCAGTATAACTTTCTTCAGCCTGTGTTTGATTTTCAACACAGTAAAATTTTTTAGTTCTTGCTAAATATTTAATGTAATTGTCTTACTTTCGTGGGGCAACTGTCACACACATCACAGTGAATGTTCTCCTTGGCTGAATATCTCTTGCATACTGCACAAAACCTAGAAGTCACAAAATATTTCAGTATGGTGATAATAAGAACATACATGTATGACTAATGAAGAAAGAATCGATATTATTTCAACATCAATGTACATAAAAATCCAGCTGCTTGGTTTTAAACTGACTGCCTAACATCTACCGTACCTGATATTTTGACCTTTTATTGCTGTAAGGACTAATAAATAGTTTTGCATAATAATTTTCACAAAATTCCATACCAATATCCTTCATCAGCGGACAGCTTGATCTGCTGGGGATGAATGTTGGTGAATATCCGGACAGGTGATCCGTGTTTCTTCACATCTCCCCGGAACAGTGTGTGGTTATCATAGTCCACCTGGAATTTAAAGATTTATGGTCAGATGAGTCTACCTATGATGAAAGTCTTGAAAAACCTGTGTAGAAAAGATTTAAAGGCAGAGTTTACTTTAAAAGGTAATAAAAGTAGGCCTAATTAAGTCTTTCTATGAAAGAAATACAGGCACAAGTAAGTTATACTACCTAAGGAGTTAAAACAAACTTCTACCAATTGAAAGAAGGATTTCTTTTTTAAAAAGTCTTTTTAAATATTAAAGAAGAATTTATATCAAGTTTACTTCAGAAGGAGAATATATAATAGCAATTCTATCTTAGAAGGAAATGTTGGTATTTTTTTTACCTTGTAATCTAGCATTTGAAAGTCCTTGAAGGAATCTACAATCCTTTTCTCCATGAAGTAGGGAAAGAACCACAAGATTGAGAGAGTCAAGTCTGTAGGAGCTACAAAAAGTGCACCCTTTGACAAACTATATACAAACTGTTCAAGGCTTGATTCAGTATTTAAATGATGATTAGCAATGCTTAAAATCGCTTCATAATTATTCTGCATAGTGGTCACATCTCAAGAAAGACTTCTGAATACTGTAAACCAGCTTTTATTGGTGTGCAAGAAAATGTTGCAAGGTCCACAACTTCCCACAAACATCTCTTGCCACAAGTGAGTCATTAAATGCTGTTAATACTTGTTTAAGATTTCTTAAACCAGTTTATCACTTATTGTGAAATAAAGTAGTTCCTGCAAATAAAAGTTGGTTTACAACTTTACAGTACCTTTCGTTACTGACTCCCAAAGTTCTGATATCTTCCTGATGGAAACACTTAAAGCCTCTACCATGCCACCAAATGGTGGATCAAATACCATGGCAACCTGGTCATGTGAACAACCAGTCAAAAATTGGGTAAAGGAATTCACAGATTCTTCTCCACCAAAATAGTGGTGATTGAACATGTTGTATCTTGAGAAATGGTCAGGGCCATACAACTGCATCTGAAAAATGTAAATTATTATTCAATAACTGTAGGAATGAGTATAGACATCATTAGTGTTCAAAATAAGTGGTACTAAATATGTATGTTCTGTGTCAACATGTACACAAGGAAGGACCTGGAAAAACTTTTTATAAATGGTAAATGGTTCAATGGGAAATTACAGAAAAAGCATGACGGTAATAGACTTTGTTTTAAACATAGTTCTTTTATCTATTATGACAATATAAAACAAAAATCATACATATCTGAAGTCTAAATCCAACAAATAACTCTTCAATGTTCCACTTTCTTCATTCATAATAGCTTCATGAATTCTGTGCCAAAAAAAAACCATAGAAAATTAAATAACTACAACCACATGAGAGACATTTTTTTGAGTAAATAACAAACATTTTTTCTGTCCTCATAATACCATACCTTGGAGCTCCTAAACAGATTACATGAGTTTTGTTGAGACTCTTCAACTGATCTAACACAAACGCCACAGTCTTCTTTGAAAACAAATATTGCTGGGAAAGAAAAGAGAGAGGAGATTTTATTTACAATTTCCACAGAACTCTTATTCATTAATTAATGTATAATATTCACAGATTAAAATACACTTGTTTTTATTAATAAATAGTCTCTCTTAATGAGAATTGGAGAAATTACAGCATATGTTTTGTTGTTGTCTAGTGGAATAAAAAGCTGTGAGGGGAGTTTCAGCATGGCCTTGCTGACATTGTTCAGAACATCGTGGCCCTCATGCTCCTTTTTGTCATCAGGTAACAAGAACAATCCACAGGTCCGACAGAGTTGTCTCTCTTTTTGAGGTAGCTTCTTGAAGCTTTGAAATCTGTTACACAGTCAAATAAATCTGATATATTTATAGATGTTCTTGTCATTGACATCTGCTGCATTACAAGGTCAAATGCTACAACACTGAATGTCATTGATCAACTTTATTTTGTATATTGTGAAGGGAAATAACTCAATTTTCCAATTTTAGATTTTTTAGTTATTCCCCTTCTCAAATACATCAACAATGAAAAGAGAAATATTTCTTGCAATAAAAATAAAAATCCTAAAGCCGCCTCATGATTTGGCCTGAGAAACAAAAGATTGAAATTTTGTTGGGACTTTCAAATAGAATGCCCAAACCCATTTGAAAATGTAACATGACTACCGTGATTCAATCAGTGAACAAGATTATCAAAACACAATCAATTAATTAATTTCTATGTTTATCTATATTATTACGATTTACCATTACACAAATATGGTCACAATGGTTTTATAAACATAACTTTCTGCATTTCATGAATAGAATTATTTGTACATGCAAGTATAATCAATGTGTGTTAAATATTTATTTCATTTTGAAACCTAACCTTTTCCTGTACTGTTTGTGACTGTATTTTGGCTCCATGGATTTGTTGATCACTTTTCTTATCTCAAGTTTTTCTTGTGAGACTTTCTCATCACACCATTGGAAGAAACTGCAATCTTTTCTGTCCCGAAAAGCAGAACATGCAAAGAATCTCCTGCCACCATCTGATCCACTGTATCGCACAAACATAAGGGCTGGGCCTGAGTAGTGATTATTTACATTAAACAATTATTTTGGAAATCATAGAATTTTACTCTCTCATTCCTTTAAAACATATACATGAATAATTAAAAAATTATACCAGGGTTTTTCTTACATCAATTTATTTCTGCACGTATAATTCTTAGTAATTCAATTTCAATACATGTACATACTGTTTAATATATAGTATAAGAAATGCATGTCAAGCCACGATTTTGTAAATTTGAATAACTGCAGAGTTTTAAGAGAAGTGAATAAACCATCATCGAAAAGTTGATGTAGACAATTCCTGGCCACTTTTTAAAGAGAATATTCAGTACCAAAATATGTGTGCATGGAAATAAGTTTGAAAATTACATACCATGTGCACACTCTGGCACGACGACTCCTCTGGTATCTATTATAACATCAGTATCTGATATGTTTGCTGCCATGATTTTATTTATATATTAAGTAAATTGCAGTATAAATTTTCCTCGTGTTCTTTGTTTTCGTGTTTGCTATTTACTATATTTCTAGCCCGATCCTTAAATAATAATAAAAAATATTTCATATGAATATCGGATATAAAAACTAAAAATATGAAGATATATATATTGGGTTTATTTAGGAATTTTCTTTTTCAACGTTGATTCAATATTCATTCGTTTGAATGGATTGGGATAAAGTAATGTCCCTTGAGTGGAGCTCTTCAATGTTTGGAATCTCCATGGTTAACGATACTTCCGGTTATATTTGGTGAAGAAAACACTGTCAAGATGAGCTTGTTAAACCAGGGAAGAAACGAGATTCGGTTTAATAACTCCGATGGAAAGTGTTTATTGGAAAATTGGGTGGAAGAGGTGTGATATGAGTTTCTTATGCACGTACAAACGATCGTATGTTTTAATTTATTTCAAAATAGAACACACCAAAATATACAATAGTTCTTGACATCTTTATTTTTATCGTCTTTTTTTTTCATTGTTGTAGCGACAAGTTGCAGATTATGATAAAATTGATAAGGATGAAAAAATCACAAGCAGTGCACAGATTTTCCGAGATGGACACACGGGAATCCTAACAACTGAACTGGATGCAAGGGTTGATAATGTCACCACAGTTAGACACTCCTACAAGAAACCAGAGCCATGTGGTGTGAGGCTAGTAGGTAATGGCATCAAAAACTACAGGCCTGTGGTAGCTGATGTTTTAATCAGTTGCACAGAAAACATATTTGAAAACCTTTTACAGTTACAGCCAAGCAATGTTTACAAATACTGTACGTTACATGTCTGTCGGTCAGATCGGTTTAATCGCCAGGACCAGATAGTTCAGTTGGTAGAGCACCTGAAATTCAAGGGGCTCAGGTTTAAATCATGGTCTGGTCTGTCATTATTTCCCTCATTCTGTTACACATGAATAAGATTTGAACGGCAAACTTTTTAATTCTATATGGTTTATACTTGTATGCTGACACCTGTTTATATAATGACATCGTCATTTTAAAACTAATGACAAACTTTGGTGTTCAAATAAATCATCAAATATTGTCAAACTCAAGTTAGGGTGACTTACAATAATTGGTGCTATGGTTGTGTCTGATTCCTCTAGCTGTCATGTTCTCAAAACTGTAATAAATTGCATGTACCTTTGGTATTTAGTTTATATGATGAAATAATGTAAAAGAATTAAAATGTCTCAATTATTAATATCTGTTGATTGCATGGTTTTGTCAATTCGCTTCTTAGCAAACATAATACTTCATCCCTTTCTATTTACAGGTAAAAAAGAAGAATTACACAAACTTATGCTATTAGAAAAAGTTGGGTAAGTCATGCTTGTTGAATATAACCTGCTTTTAATCAATCTGTTATTACAGAATTTTTACTTCTTAATAATAAAATTTTCACAGAACTTCATGTATTTCTCTTAATTTTAAAAATATACCTTTTATTATACTCTATTATATCTGATTTAGTTTTTTTTTTAAACATATATCTTTAGTTCATTTATTTTATTTTATAGTACATGTACTGTACATCTATTGAAAGAAGTACATTATTTTATATTAAACAGAAGGGAAGTGTTTGCTGATGAGCTGAACCCCCCAGAGCCAGAACCTTTAGATTTTAGATCAGTTACAATGAAAGACTTTAACAAACCAGAATTTGTCAGCAAAAAGCCAGTTCCCACAAAGGTAATCAGCTAAGTTTGATATTTAAAACTCTCTCTCACTCACTGACACTCTCTCTCTCTCTGTCTCTCTCTCTCTCCATCGAAATAACAAACAACAAGTTTTAAGTAAATAATAAGTAGAGTGTAGAGTAGAGATAAGTCAAGGGAAATGAAAAAGTTATGAGAGAAACAATTAATTTAAGCTTTAAGGATCTCAATATTTTTTTTCTTTGATTTAATATATTTATTTTTTTCTTTTAGACACATGATTACAGAAAAGATCAGCCTGTAACATTTTGGTCCGAACACAAAGATGTTATACATGTAAGTATGCGATACACTAAAGAGTAATTGTTATGCTTTAATTCTTTTGCTTCTCTGTGTTTGTAAAATTTGATGCTACAACCAACTTGATTTTTATCTTGAATTCATGCAGCTTCCTTTTGATATATTTCCATTTCTAAAACTAGAGTTGACTGTATGCATGCACACCATAATAAATTTTCATCATTTTAATGAAATGTACATACTGTATAAAACATATACATCATTTCAATATTCACAGGGGGTTTCCCAAAAGAAGACTGGAGATACACCTTTCAGGAAAAACGATGCCTTCAGTAAACCAATCGGTGAATACTGGAATGAACCTGGCCCTCACGAACTTGAAGATTATCCCAAAATGTGAAAATGTTTTATTTTTTTTTAGTGAATTCTATCAATTTGTAAAATACTTTTAGTGATTTGGAGAGAACAAAACTCGGAAAAAATCATCCTGGGGGAAAAAAGTGAAATGTAACTACAATATGAAGAATGTATGCACAATGATCGAAAAAACATTGGGTCTTAGAAAGCACTCAAAGAACTTTTGATCATCTCTTTTACATTGTATTAAGATATATATTAGTAACAATAAAACCTCTTTTATATAATATTTCATTGATGTATCTTCAGTTTAAAGTCAGAAGAATGAATGTCAATGTCTTACATGTGCTGTATATATACATTTGAAAAATTAAAAACTTATCACTGTTACTTCACGATTTCCTCAAGTTTTTATTTACTATGCAAAAAGTGGGTTATTTGAGGTTTTGTTTTTAGGGCATTTATGATCAGCAAGAGAGGGTGGTAACTTAAAAATTAAATATATGTATTGATAAGTATTTAATTAGCATCAGACTGAAAATATCGTTGCATTATTGGGGTTAAATAAATAATATGCCCCACATGTAAAGATAAAATACTAACGTAAAAATTTCTAACTAATGATACAGTAAAATCTGACTCTGCAAGTTGTTTTTCATCAGTCTGTTATACTGTAACCTAATCTTTGATAGAAGCCAATTTAGTATACATTACCAATTGGTGACCTTGTTTTAAAGTACATCAGGGAGATTTAATAATTTGTGAAACAATATAAAATTTTTTGCAAACTGCAGTTTTTCTTGCATCATTTTACCAGACTTATTCAATACTGCAGTGTCTTTTTTCTATTAAGAGGGCTGGATGGATGGTTGTGGCCATTTTTAGACTATATTTCCTTGAGATGGAAAGCTCTGTCTAAAGAAATAAGAAAATAACATTTTTCTGTTTAAGGCTAAATATTATATGACTGTATAAAACTTTTAAGGTAGATCTGATGGATAATTTGTTAAGGTGGCATGGGACACTTCCATGTTGTGACGTATTGTTTATCGAAATAAACAATAAAATCAAGTGTAATTATATAAGTAGTTTCTTTCCCAATATTGTCACCTAACATTGAGCGCAGTGGGTTAGAGGGTTTACTACGAATCTGTATGTCATGAGTTTGAATCCTGCTGGGGGTTTTACAATTTTTATCTCTCCAAATATTTTTAAAAGCTATTTTTTGGTTAAATATTGTAAAATTTGAAAATTCTAAAACAGTGAAAGTATTTTAATGATAATGTACTTTAATCCACATTAATATCGACAGATGTCCCATACCACCTTAAGGATCCAGCCTCCTTAAGAGGGCTAGATGGTCATGGCCATTTTTAGACTATACTGATCTCCTTTAGATATAGAGCTCTGAATAAAGCTATAGGAAAATACTCAAATTTAAAAGCTAAAATTTGTGTAATTTTTCTTTACTAAATAATACTTAACAGCCTAACAAATCATATCTAAAATTTAAGGTAGATCTGATGGTTTATGTGTTGACCACCCAGCCTCCTTAAGGCAGTACATGTACATGTAAGAGGAAAAAAAACCCAACAAAACGAAGAATTCAAAAGAAAACAAAAAAGTTTATTCCCTTAATTATTCACACATGAGCAACATGACTCAAATTTCAGAATTTAAATTAACAGCACTATCAACACTGAAGAAAAACTAGTACAGTACATACTGAATGAAAAAAATGGTTTTCTTTAAGGTAAATTTTCCAAGATGTTCAGTTTTACTTCAAAGCTATATTAGTGATGATTTTGTTTGTAAACTTATTTAATAATAAACACTTACCCACTAAATTTAACAATTAAAAGCCAAAAAAGCCTATTTTCACAAAGTTTTTTTAGTGATATTTTGCTGGAATAAAAGAAATTTAAAGCAATATACAAATTCAAAAGTAATTTAAGAAATAAAAATGAAATATTAAAGTTTTGTAACATTTAGAAACTGGTGAAATTACAAAATTAACCCATATTTTTATCCTGTAAAAATTTGATGTACTACGCTCTTGGTTTTGTTCAGACTGAAACAAAAGTAATTTTAAAATAGTGAGGGAAATAATGCATATGCCTCTTGATTAAAAAAAAACATCTACAATCACAGTTTAAATGAGGTGTTATCATTTTCAGTGAAATTGACATGTCCATAAATATGATGTTTTCAACTGATAAAAAAAAAATCTGTACAACAATGACACAAAATCAATCAATATTTTGTTTATAACTGGTCACAGCGGTAGATGCTACCTGTCATCATTAAAACAACACTATAATTATATAATAATTATACATGTACTTATAAAATTTGATTGAAGTGTGCCTCAATTTGTTTAAGCAATTTCCATGCATATTACAAAACATCATGTAAGTATAATTTTGCTAGTATAGTGTCATATTAAATTGCATGATGGTACGTCTTACTGCACTAGGTATGCATGAGACAATCGACAAGCATGAATAAGACAGTTCTCAACCAAAACATAACGAATCTCCTCATACAATGATAGCTTTCTTAAAAAATAACCTTAAGTTTATAGTCAAACAAACAACGATATTTCTACAAGCACGCTACATGTAATACTGAATAAATAAATGTTTAAATGTTTGGACGATCTAGATAACCAAAAACATTCTACACATACTAAAGATAGACTAGCATGATAATCACAATAACTCTGGTCTCATTCATTTATACCAAAAAAAAAAAAAAATCTCCACTGTTCCATAACATTAATTCAATTAAAAATTCTTTTTGAACAAATTCACTTAGTACACGTCAGTGACAATGCAATTAGAAAAAAATCCAAAAAAATCAGTGCATTAAATTTAAAGAAATTTCAGGTTAATTAACCTTCACCCAATTAATTCTATGAAAATTCTTGTTTCTCTGATTCTTTGTATTCTGACAAAATCAAGCAATGCCTCTACATGTTCCTTTAGTCAGCAAGCTCTTGATTACAATTGTGAAATTCTAGCCCCTTCTCTCTATATTGTTTAAGATGTGAATAAAACTGAGAAGTAATGAAGTGGATGGATATCTATGTTTTCCAGGGAGGGGGGTCCGAGACCTACATGTATTTTCAAAATTTTACAATGTAAATTTAAGAAATTTGATTTTGCAGGGGGGGTCCAGACCTCCCTCACCCTCTAAACCAGCGCATGGAATTAACGACAAAATTTTAAAAAGGCTCATATTTCATAAAGGAACTAATGTTAAATAGTTCAAAATAAATACAACTAAAATTTTGAACAAAAATGTCTTTGTTGAAAATCATTTTAATAAGATAGTAAATTCCTATTATTTGTTCTAAGTTGTTTGGTTAAATTACATCTGTAGTTCTATAGACAAATGTAGAAGCACAAGACCGTGTAAACAAGCTAAACAACTTTAATGAGAGCACTGCTAGCAGATCACAGTTAACTAATGGTTATTACTGCCAAAAAACACAGAATTGTTTGCCCTAAAGAATGTCTGGAATGAGAAAATGGGAATGAAATGGCAACTGTATACATGTACATGTATATCCAAAATATCATTCAAAAACAAATTCAAAAGAGATTTTTAAAAAATTTTTAAAAAAATAAGAAAAGGAAAGAACAGAACAGATACCCAACACATGTTAATCAAAATCCGATTACACATGTTAAAACGCCACCACCATAGAACATTTTATTTTATTTCCTTTTTTTAAAGGGTACATGCAAAATGATAAAAGGAATTAAATGTACCAGGTAATTTCAAAATCTTCCCAATAATTTATGGGATTCATGTTCAAAAAGTCTTTTTCCCATAGAATTCAGTGACCAATAAAACTGATGCGATTTGCTCTATTCTACATTTCTGACCAAAAAATTAGTAGCAGATATATATCATAAAGACAGCAAAATAAAACAGGTGATTGTCTGTTTGAACAATATTGCATAATTCAAAACATTTAAGCTGTCACATTGATGATGTGTGTCTGTGGGGTGGGGGTAGGGAATGGGTGGTTGGGGAAGGGTGGGGGTGTTCCTTTCATGGAGTACTATACAGAATGATGTACAAGATAGTTTTGAAAAAATAAATCGTAGATAAAAGTGTCGTGGTTTGTGACATGTTATAATGATACTGAGGAAACGAACTTGACATGGACTTTAATTTGGCATCATTTGTATCAATAACATTGATAAGAATCTTAACTGAAAGCATGCATCATAGACACAACATTGAAATATAAATGTCTGATTGTGCATGTGCTCTCTCTCTCTCTCTCTCTCTCTCTCATTTCACCATTTATAATTTACATTATTCTAAATTTTTGATACATAAAAAGCAGATTTTTTTGCTAACTCTTAATGCAATATCCTTTAGTTTAAAGACAAATTTGAAAAAATTTTACATTTCGGAGGTTATCACAGAATTTTACACATCTGCCAGGAATTAAACAAATAAGAAAAAAAACCCAGGTGTATACAGCACTTTTCTTGGCACTACATCATGATGCATATGTAAATTGAAAAAAAAAAATACATGTATATTTGTAACTACAGACATTTCTCCAGATATCAAAACAAATCAATTTTAGTTTTTCAACACAAATGTTTAAAAAAGATACTGCAGGGAATACCGGTATTGTACTGTGAAAATATTGTTAAAGAAACACATGTAAATGTGTCAAAATATGTTAATAAACATGCATGAATTTGAAAACCTTGACCATTTCATTTATAGATTAAATATCTGTATAAGACCTGTATTTTTGCAAATTTTACAAACTTCTGTACCCCCCCCCCCCACCCTGATTTTCTTAAACACCATAATGAAATCTTTCAATATCTTTCATTGGGCATCGGAAATTAGCTTTAAAATATTCATTTGCAGGTCCATGTACTGGTACATTGAAGTTAATTCTCAAATAAGAAAATAGCTACAGTAAAATCTTATATCTTATAGATCACATTTAGCTCTTTTTTGTTAGTTTATGGCACTCAAACTTAGTATACAAGGATTAGTAACGAAATTCCCTGCTCAATCATTATGGATTCCCTATCACTGGTTTGGTCATATGACAGGCGTGATGTAAATATCCCAAACATATCAAGTTTTGAGATGTTTCATTGTAAAAATTTCAAAAATAATTTTTTTGCAAGAGTTATCTTTCTTCTTGTTATTACATGTAATAAGTTATTCAATAGCCTTTTCAATACTAATAAAATTGTTCAATGTGGAAGCATTCAGCCTAATGCAGCTGCACCTGAGAAATTAAAGCTTAAATAATTTTTTCCCAACAAAATTCAGTCTAAACATGCTACTACATGTAAATACTTGGTACATGTACATGTATTAGAAAAAAAACATCTGCCACATTCTTTTCAATTTTGTATTTCATTCCTATTTAGTTTTAGTTTCATTTAAGTAAAACTTTAATTTGATGTCAATAGACAATGTACTTGGCAGTCAATGAAATTTTTAAAGGAAAATAACACACTGTCCCTCTCAATTAAGCTACATTACAAACTGGTGTATTACAGAAATTCAAAATGACTTCTTTTTTTTTTTTTGGACAACATGGAATGGTTTTCTTTGGTTTTCAGTTCCTGGGTTCAATTTTGTTTTGCAATAACACACTACGCAAAAATCAAGTTTATAAAACAATTTGGAACAGCTAAGCTGAAGATTCAAAATGAAGAAGTCTTATATAATACACAATGAACGATATGGTAGATCGAATAATTAAGTATCATTGAACAACATGTCATAGATATACGATATGAAAATTTTTCATTCAGATAAAAAATTGAATTGCACACATCAAAACAAATTCAAAATGGCAGGTGATCCTTTTTTGTGTTGATAAAAAAATAAATTATCACAGACTTGTTGGCCAAAAAGGTCAATATAACACATCAACATCACGGATACATCCGCTAAGTAGATTTTCCATTGATGTAAAATAAATATATAGCACATCACATGCACAGTCCTAAGCAATGGTGTTTCATAAAATGCATAGAACATTCAAAGACCATTCAAAACTGTGGTGTTTTCTACAGATGGTTTCAACTTGGAGAGAGACAAACATCTCCCAAAATCTCTGTCCCCCTTTGCTGTCAATCAGGTACTGAATACTGTTTCATTCATTCAGCCATCTTTGTTGAATATGCAGAAAGCAGGAGGTGTGTTTTAATTATGCATACTTAAAAGAAATACAATATCACAATTTGCTGTTTTTGCAATCCTCTTCTTTGGTAGGACAGCTGAATTGTTTTCCTGTGGTTGCTTGTAAGGATTTCAGATTCATACCCATCTGAAATTTATACAAATTGTACATTTATGAAATCTGAAATGCTAATCTAGCTCATCATTTCATCATATCATATAGCATATTTTGTTTTCTTCCTAACATTAGAAATATGGAACATATGGTGGGTTGAAGTTGATGGACAACCATAAGCTCTCTTTCTGGGGCAAAAATTATATTGAACTAGCCTCATGGACTTGTTTTTTTTTTTTTGTTTTTTTTTTGTACAGTTATAATGATTTCTATTTGATTGGCAATGTTAGGGTCCAAAAAAACAAATTTCCTAATTATTTTCTCTGGCACCTCCCCATCAGGTTAATAACTGCCATAATCATTAATAAATTTTATTGCCATATTGAAAAGGGGAATAACTCAACATTTCAATGATTGAAAATTGAAAATAGAGTTATTCACATTTTTCAAATCTGTTGCATTATATTTTGAAATTCTTGGCCTGAAAAACTTAATATTATTTTTTTATTTGGTCCAAGTCCTTAAATATCTTTTGTATTGTTATTCTTTACACAGACCTCCTCTAACACATGGAGATTGGCCTCCAGGACTTGATGAAGCTGTCGTATCGTGGCCACGTGTGAGCTGGCCTCCAGATCATAGAAACTCGAATACATGTTGTTCCTTCAAAATAATAATCAATATATTATTTTTTTTTTTTAGAAAATAATGATTTCTACAATGACCTGTGTATGCAAGAAATTCTGAAAGAAGACATATTTGTGGTTCACAATGTCCATATGAAAGTTCTTTAAATAACCTTAAACTTTTTAGTTGTTGACCTTTAACATTTTGATGTCACAAAGTATGCAGTGTACCGGTATATATCCTTCATAATTTAAATGTTAGAAGGATAAATGAATAGGACATGAAGGCAGATTATAAACAATATTAACTCCAATATACCAATTAAAGGGAAAAATATACCTCCAGCTCTGTTTTGCCATAGGGGTCCAGAATTCCTTGCCATCAATCCTTGCTTGAAGCACCAAAATCTTGTATGTAAGAGCAACAGCAGAAAGCATCAAAAACAAGATCCTGCAATTCCAAAGTTAAAAGTATGGTAGAATTTTAAACAAGATAAATCTAAAAACAAAAGATGCCCCAAACAAAATGTAGCAATACTGAAAAGGATCAACTATATCACAAGGTACCAAGTGGTCAAACAAAAGGTTCTCAATATATTAAGTGGAAAATATCTTCTTATGCTCAGAGTAAATTGACCTTTGACCTTTGAACTAATGACTTGAAAATCAGTAAGGATCATATGGAAATATATGTATTATATGTGTACCAAGTTTGATGTTGTCAAGCAAATGGTTCTCAAAATATTGAACTGATAATATCTTCTTTTGTTCAAAGTAAATAAAGCCTTAACCCCTCGACCTTTTGACCTCAAAACCAATAAAGGTCATCTACTCCTTAAATGGCATTGATGTCTGTCTAAAAAGATATTAAACTGACAACACTTCATCTACTTCTTTTGATGTATCTGTGCATTTTTTTTAAAAATTGTTGTCAATTGTCTGTTCAATATACTGATCAGACAGTACTTGGGCTACAAGTTGAGCAACCCAACAACCAACCTACAGGTTCAATACAATATGCCCCCCCCCTTTTTTTTTAAAGAGGGAGGTAATTATTGTACGTAATTAAATGAAAAACAATATATTCAACATTACAATTTTTTTATATTACAGCAAAACTCGTTTATAGTGAATTTCAATAATATTTTAATTTGAGTATTTTATGTATGCATCTTAAAATTAAATGTATCTTCAAGGAAACTTGCAATGGAAATTATTCATTATAAAATGATAAACTACGCTCAAATGTTGCCTGTGGGGGTCATAAAATTACTTCGTTAGAGCTGTAAATTTGTTATAGCCGTGTTTGTTATATACGACAATTTTGTAAAGGTTTATATTACAACTTTGCCAGAACATGAATAAGAATTCGTTATAGCCGTAAATTTGCTACATGTATATCCGTGTTCGTTATAGTCGAGATTTGCTGCATATGTTCTCTATAAGATATGACTTACATAACAGAACAAACAGCTAACAACAAATTGGTCCTGGGTATCCTGGAATAAAAAGTTGCATAATCAATTTAAATAATACATATTAAATCTATGACATATACAGTAGTAGCACAATGTAATCAAGTAGTACTCTTACATGTTGTAAAATGTCAAAATCTGTTACCTGAATTTCTACAGCATTATAACTTCAATGAAAATCATACACTCTATAAAATTGCTGACTTGCATTGCTGCTTTAACTAAAAGAAAAACAAACAAAATCTTGACTTACTTTTGGAACTTTGAACTTAATTCTGAAAAAGCAGCCATCATTTTCTGAACTTCAAAACCTGAAAAAGGAACTGAGTAAATAATTAACATTATATGGATGTAAAAATATATTGCATTTTCTGTTGACCTTATTGTGTACATGTGTCAGTCTAATCCCATTGACACAATAAAAACCATACATAATATTTAACTATTTTTATCCATAGTACAGAGATTTATTTTACAAATTTTAAAACTGTTTAGTACGTTGTAGATGTGTTACAGTTAAGCCAATAGCGGTAATACTCACATTCAAAGATATAAGGAATGTTAACAGCACGAATCATTGGTCCCTTCCCTGCAGCAGGGTCTTTTCGGACTGATGAGGTAGGGGGTTTGCCATTTTCACACAACTTTGCGGTGTCCGGTTTCTCACCGTTTGAATTGTCACACAGATTGCACGGTCCCACGTCCGACGAATCGGACGTGATTAAATTGTTATTTTGATTGAAGCTTGAGGTGTTTTGTAAGGTTTGTCTATCACAGTTGACCCGACCCTGGGCATTTTCTTTCCCGAGACACGCCTCTTCTTGCTCCTCCTCTTCTTCTTCTTCATCTTCCTCTTCGACCACCTCCTCAGGGAATTGATTGTCACTTCCTAATGTCCCATTGGAGAATGCAGGGGCTGAGACCTGTAGATTCAATAACAATACCCCAACATTACTATATTTTGATTTTAATCAATATTGACTCTATGCAGGTGAAGCCTCCAACCAAATGAAATTTTAAAATACCTATCATATTCTCATATCAACAAATAAAAGTCTGAGAAGCATTGCAGCTTTTGAAAGTTTCATCTATCAGCAAGATGTTTTTTTAAATTCATTCAAATACATTATAAATTATTCAAAAGAAGCAAATTTAAAAACATATTAGTTTTGTCACTGGTACAGATATTATCAGATCCATTTCGAGCAGTGTAGAAATCCCAAATGCCAAATCAATACTTATAAATAAAACTCCATTAAATTTTCATCTAATGATCCACTCTACTTACAGATTTATTCAAGACTGTTTTTTCTTTCAATAAATCAAACTTGTGATCATTCTGGAAGGAAAATCAAAATAACCACACTATATATAGAGCAAACCCAGCAAATCAAATAACAAAATAAATAAATGGCACCAAATATCAAATCAAAAGCGAAAAATCAAAGCAAAGACAAATTCGCTTTTTCTAATCTTTTCTAATTTGCACAATGAACTCTAACATGCATGCCTCTAAATTAAAGTAAATTAGATTTCATCAATTCAAATCATGTACTATTCATCAAACATGAAAACATGAACTGATGCAAATTTTTAGAAAACATGTTACATATGTAATAATCATGAATTGTTGCAGTCTAATATCAACATATTCCAGTAACAAGTATACTAAGAGTACAATTAATGTATATAAAATTTGAAATAATATTAATGATATTTAACTGCTTGTGTTTGTAACCTTGACCCACAGATATAACTTACAAGTTGTTCATTTAAAATGTTGATCCATTTTAATATTTTAATACTCAGTCTGGTAATTAATTTAGGATATAAATAAAAGTAATTGCTACACACAAATTACCGGTAATACATGTACATGTACATGTATAAAAAAATAATTTTGAATCTTACAATTCCTTACTGTTTTTGTAATCTTGACTCCGAGTCACATGACCAGGAAAGGGATGTCAGATATCGTGATCCATATATCACTTGGATATATATATATCTACTAGCACATATACTTCAAGGAACATCATACAAAGATACAGATAGTTTGTATGAAATGTTTCCATAATCAGATCGTTGACTTTTTACATATGTCATTTGAGACATCTTTTTACTACATGTATAAGTACCAGACAATTATACATCTATTGTTTTATCCTTCTTTTTTTTCATGGCTGATTTTGGGGGGATTTTTGGAAAAGGGGAGGGGTGTCATATTACACATTACTATATATCGACATGCCATATGCGAAAAAAAATTTACAACATCACATCTGTATTTTTCAAAAAATTTACAACATCACAACATCTGTATTTTTCAACTAATAGCACACAATTTACAAAGGTCATTCAGGAAAACCAAAAATATCAAATGAATATGACAATCAACATATCCCTACATTGAACATTGCCAGTCAGTGGTACACTGAGTTACCTGTATGGTTCTAACAGTCTGCGACTTCTTCCACACAGTATTAATAAACTTGTATGCATTATCTCGCATCAGAAAAGACCCAAATGTGTACTGAAAAACAAAAAAAATTGAAAAAACAATATAACACAGGCTGACTCTGTGAATAAATATATATTTACATTTTCAACTGTCTTTGTCTGTGATAACATTACAAATCAATTTTGAACCCTAAAACCCAATAACTTCATAAAACATGAGTGACACAAAATGGGCGTGTCTTATAGCAGAACCAAGAGACGGTATTGGCTGCGCCGCGCAGTAATACATAGCATGTGCTACACGAAAAAATAGTGATTTTAAATAATGCTGTTTTAAAGTGTACAAATTGGAAATAATGTAAATATAAGTAATAAGGAATCATTCTTTGAATATTATGAGGTGATAATTTCGGTCGGAGCGTGGTCAAATCTATCATAAAGCCCTTTGGGCTTTATTGGATTTGACCATGCCCCGACCGAAATTATCACCTCATAATACTAAAAGAATGATTCCTTATTCCTTAAATAATTACAAGTGTAATATATGGTTCAATAAGAATGCAACAACAGGTTAATGCAGTACTAATACCATTGTATATTCACACATTTAATATACAGATTGCTTTTCTCTGACCAGTACTAAAGCCATTAACTTGTTTAACAAACATATTAAATAAGTGCCAGATATTATATGTCACATATCTCATTAAATGTTTCATCCAGAATGAGTTACCTGGAAAAGTTGCTTCAAAACTATGCACTCTGTTCATGTATCACATTTTATATTATGTCAATAAATATCCTATCAAAATCACCTAAAAAAGTACCTGGGACTGATAAATGTGAAGTACTTCTATGCAAGCATACAGGTCTATATTGTATCAGTACACTTACCGGTACAGATCGTGACTAAGGTCAGGGACGTACACGTATATACATCCCTGCTAAGGTGAAAGAAATAATTTTGATGTGTTAATTCAATATTAATCCTTTTTCCACCATGACTTTGTCTTTTTTACATTTTAAAAATAAACCATGACTTTACAATATTACATAATATTCTTAATAAGAAATGGTTGTGTAATCTATGAATCACGGGAATTTGTTAAGGAGGTTGGATCATCAACAAATTACTCATCAGATCTACCTTAAAATTTTTAATATCATGATATTTTTTACCATAAACTATTATTTAGTTTAATTTTATTGAAAAAAATTTAAAATTTGAATACAATGTATTTTCTTATTTCTTTAAACAGAGCTCTTCATATCAATGAGATTAAATATAATCTAAAAATGGCCACGCGACCATCCAGCCATCCTAAGCCTTTTTTGTTAATACCTTTTCCTCAGCAGTCTGAACACCTATGGCATTTGGAAACACTAATGCTGTCTTCTCACGGGTAATACTGATCACCTTCTCCAATGGAATCTGAAGCTGTGAACAAGAGAAAACTAAGGCGAATTAATCAATGCAATCTTTAAACAAGAGAGAAGGTGAATTGTTGCAATATATGAACAAGTCTAAAGCTGTGAGCAAGAAAGATGGTGAACTGATGCAATGTACTAATAAGTCTAAAGTTAAGGTGGAATAACACATCATCACAAAATGGCTGACCTCTGATCGAAACGACATTTCGTCTTCTTAAAAGGATTTTATTGACGACAACATGTAACTTACTCCATAGCCGAGTGGATAAAGTGTTGGGCTTGTGATCTGTACATCCTGAGTTTGAATCCCGCAGGGGCTTTTGTTGTTACTTACTGAATTGAATTTTTTAGATATTCATTTTTTATCCTCAAACTGCAAATTTTTCACTTATTTGACATATGTTCAGTTTATTTATCATTATATATTTCATAATCAAATAATTTACTGTTAATTTGAGTGACTTTTTCCAGGTGTGTTATTCCACCTTAAGAACAAGAGAGTGGGTACATGAACCGATGAAATCTATGATTTTTTATTTAAATTTTTTAATAAAAATCCCTCTTGACAAGAATAAAAATAAATTCTATTCTATGAAGGAATTTTTCAAGGAAAGATTATAATAAACACTTCTTAAACACAAATGGTGTTTGTTACTTATTCATGTACATCACAGAATTGACATTACCTGTAAGGCCTCCTTTAATGAAAGACACACATACATGTATATTTAATTATACATGCATTTTTAATTGCAATGACATAATACCTTCAATAATTGATTAACTTTCACATGAAAGTGTCTCCATTCTATTTAGTTATATAACACACTGCAGATTACATTACTAATTAGTTTGAATGCTACATACATGAAGCAGACATATTATTACATAACCAGTTCCAAAAAACCAGCAGAGAAAATTCCCATTGTCCGTTCCCATTGATTTCTGTGGAAACTTTATCTATGTGTGTAATACCAGCACACCAATTTTCAGGATGCACTCTTAGCACGACATTTTTGCATGACACTACACAGTTAATCTATTTCGAGTACCATTAATTCCAAATTATGTAAATGATGACGTAATGCAATTATGTATAATGTGAATTCCACTCAAATCTAGTTTATTCTACTTGGTATGTAATTATACCATAAGCACTTGGGGGAAAAAAAATTCATGAAATGCACAGAAAAACAGAGGTATGCAATGATTGTCTGAAACAACAAAGAGATTTTGAAAATTTGATTTAATGGAGGGATGTTTCAATTAAAACAGTAAACGGAAATATTGCTGTCAAATTTAATAATTTACAGAAAGCTAATAAAATATGGATGCAAAAGAACAGGAAATCCTATTCAATGATAAAACCTAGAATTTGACACTTACAATTTAGAAATCATTTTGTGCAGAGGGGAAAATTTAACAATTTTTTATTTGTAGTTTGTATCATTATGGCAAAAAATTATATCATTTAAAGAACTCTTTTTTGAAAATTTTTTATGATTTTTAGAAAAATTAATATCCTTTAGTAGTAAAGAATGTGTTTCAAATGATAATCTGTTGGTTTCGGATACTATGACTAACAATGATCACGATGGTCATGTTTTGTTGAAAAAATGATACAGTCTTTGCGTTCTAGCTAATTTAAGAGCAACATAGAAGACTAGAATCACAGATGTTTGCTTAATATTCAATATGCATTTCATTTGCAGCCAAAAATGAATATGCTATGAGTTCCTTACCCTTCTTCCCCTGGCTCGGATTTTAGAATAAAAACAAATCCAGTTCTGTGATATGTATATGCTCCCATGTAGCAGAATATCTCCAATATAGGCACATGAATAATCTGAAAATGTAGAAAAAGGTAAATTCTAGAACTTGTACTCATATACCAGTACAAAAAACAGAGGTAATCACAGATTACCGAGCTCACCGAGACGAGGCATCACCTTTATGAGACCACATTTATCATATTACTAGCATATGAAAATCATAGTAAATGATCTTTAATAAAATATTGGATACTGCAGTGTGGTTTGACACAATTTTGTATAATATCATATGATACAAAATTGTATGATAAACATATTATATGTAATTTTCATACGGTACTGTATGATACAATATTTATCAATACACTACTATACAATATGATATTGTATCCTATAATACTATACAATATTGTGTCATATGATATATCATATGGTACAAAATAATACTGCATAATATCATTCAATACAAATTATGATATTGTTTCATATGATATGACATTGTATTAAGATATGATATTGTATCATAATTATATGATATTGGATCATATTATGTGATATTGTATCATATTTTACAATTCTGTATTATCATATGATACAATATAATATGATTCATTATCATGATACAATATCATATCATATAATACAAGATCATATTTTACAATATTGTATTATATATATTATCAAATATTACAATATCATATCATATGATATTATACCAAAAAAGTGATACAATATTATATCATATAATATTTTACATTATTTATTATATCATATGATATAACATTGTATTATATAATACAATACTGTATCATATCATACAGTACAATATCATAGGAATCATGATATATCAAATAACAACAAACACATCGGATCTTTCAAGCAAGATTGAGTGAGGTAGGACAAGGTTTTCTTAGCATCCTTGATAATGGAGATCAGGCTCTGTATCTGAAGCAAGCCTTATGTTTCAAATCCAAAGTTACATGAACCATGAAAGTTAGTCAGGACAGCATTTTTTTTCAACATTCATTCAAACTACTCATAAAACTTACACCTGCTTTAGCATTGAGATAATCAAGATCAAGTTCTGTATCTGAAGCCACCTCTATTTACGCATCCAATGTTATATTAACTGTTTAAGTCTGACTAGGTATGAGCAGCATTTGCTTCAATTTATAACCAGCTCCAAGAGCCTAACACAATTTGAGTTGTTCTAAAATCTTAAACCTGCCTAAGCATCTAGATAATCAAGATTACTCTCTGTATCTGAAGCTACCTCTGTGATTCATTTATATAGTTAAATTAACCATGCAAGTTTGAATTAGTACTATTATTTATATAAACATGTGACCTGCTCTAAAAAACTTAACCTCCTCTAGCATCCCAAACCTAAGGCTCAGAATCAGCATCCATGCCTGTGGAGTGCATCAGTATCACAAGATGCATCATCTATCCAAATTTGGTAAATATTGAACCAATAATAACTCAGATTTGTCCATCAAAGGTCACCTGCTCCAAAAACTTTAACCTGGCCCAAAAACCTTATACATGTAATATAATCCATGCAAGTTTGGTGAAGATAGGACCAGTAGTAACTTAAATATAATCATCAAAGGGCACCTGCTCCAAAAACTTTAACCTGGCCCAAAAACCTTAACCTCATCTAGCATCTGAAACCTATGGCTCAGATTCAGCATTCAACCCTGTCAAGTGCACAAGTATCATAAGACGCACCATCCATGCAAGTTTGGTGAAAATAGGACAAGTAGTAACTTAGATATAATCATCAAAGGGCACCTGCTCCAAAAACTTTAACCTGGTCCAAAAACCTTAACCTCATCCAGCATCCGAAACCTA
>WFKH01006014.1:31535040-31551388 GCA_016163765.1 Magallana hongkongensis
TCAAGTCCATAAGTAACACAAGACGCACCATCCATGCAAGTTTGGTGGAGATAGGACAAGTAATAACTTAGATACAGGACCTGCACCAAAAACTTTAACCAGGTCCAGACGCTGATGCTGACGCCGACTCCGGGGGTATAGAAAAAGCTCCCACCCCCCCCCCCCCACCCCCCCGGTCTCAGTGAGCTAAAAAGTGTGGTACTTTATGTTCCGACAATTATATGGCTATATCCAAACTTCTGTTTAATTAACCATTCATGCTCTATACAACATGCCATTATGAAATTGTTAAATTATAAAATTACAAAGGATGAAGTGACAGAGTTTTTCATGGGCATCACTTTACATCGTTTTGTTAAATTTAGTTAGTGAACAATTGTTCACACTTTTTACTTCGAGGAGCATTTTATTCAAAGATTGACTTGATTAATTCAAGTACAGGCATAAGTGCCCTTTAAAATATTTATGGTAACGCATTTTGAAAATCAAGTTCATGGTATAAAAAATATATTTAATGTGACTATTGAAACCAATGGCAGTGTTCATTTAGTATACATATAATATAAAACCAATTAAAGCATTCTATTTAAATACACTATAGACAAGCACAAACAGACTCAGCTGTTTTGACAAAATATTTAAAACTCTTCCTGGGTCATAATACTTGGTTTCAAAATATAATGCGTGTTGATGCATGTTTTTTGACAATCTCCTTCTATTGCTGCTGATGCTTCACCCTTGTTCATAACATGTGTACAAACTCTGATTTTACAATTACCTGGTACTTTAAAATTTCCTGAGAGTTTTAGTACATATATAGTAATCTAGGTTGCATAGTCATTTATGAATGTGTGGGACTTGGGTACCTACCATATAAGCAAAAGACTTTGTGTAACATATAATTAACTTGCCTGTCTGAAGCACATTTGTGGCAACTATAAACCTTGGTTATTTCATGTAATATGGGGCATTCTCACAGAAAAGACATGATCCAGAGGCAAATAAATAATTTAAAACACTCATAACAACAGAAATATGAATCTTGTGACAATGTTTGAGTTAATATAGCAAGGATTTGTTGCAGATATGAAGACCATCTGCATATGGCATAATAAAATCTTTCCAGTAGCAAAATCATAATTTTTCTTCATTATGTGAATAAGTTTTCTTCATGAACTTGTTCAACATTGGCAACAGGCCAAAAGAAGGCATCGATTCATTTTAGGAATAAATCAGATGATTATACTCTGTATTATCTGCTTTTTTTGTTGACATATTACATCATGTTTCACTTTTTCATAAAGCTTTTTTTTATATGTTGTAAAAATGAGAAAAAATGATTTTAAACTGCATTTTCTCAGGTAAGGATTAAAGTAAACAAAACAGAGATCTTCAATTTTTTATCTCGTGTTGTAGTCTTAACAAAGCTATTTCCTATATCAAATTTGTTCATTTTCAAAAACATGCAGCTCAACTTTCTGTATAAAATAAGGTATATGATACTCTTATCCTTGAAACACGACAAAAAAAATTATAATGCAGCAATTTGTTATCACCCATTTTTGATTTGGATGCCTACTATTGACTTTTTGATTTTTTTTTCAGAAGCCCTTCATGATAAATTCCAATTTTTTGACACATCTTACCATTTAAGGGGTATTCCTCAACAGGCACTGTTTTAAATAGCTTGTGGAATTTGTCATATTTTGATTTACTTCGCAAAGGAGAGTGGTCCTACAAATAAGCAAACAATTGTAAATTATATTAAATAAAATTTATGAATTTTAGCCGGGGGGGGGGGGGGGGGTTTTTTTAATAAAGAAATACCCTACAACCCAACCACCACCCCCTTCCTCACACCCTTTCAGATGTGTGTGGCCACATAGAATATTAAATCAGGCATTTTCCCATTAATGCACCATTTGAATAAGTTTATCTGATATTTATCAATACACTTCATGTATTTGAAAAAAATTAAAAAAAATTAGTCATTCGTGCAATATGACAGATACATTTTACATTACGGAATTAAAAAATCCATATAATAAAGATATTAGACTATGTGCAAACTTGCAGAGATGTGTATTATAATCTGGGTTTGAACAAGACCTCTTATGAACATAATAGTCTGATATGGCAATTTCTGTGGGTTTATCTCATTCAGCAGAAGAAAAAAAAAGATCCATATTAATATATTCACAGGGATATATTTTGCTACAGTGAAGAGAGGAAGTAAATGTATGGATCACTGAGATTTAAAGCTATACCCTTCTCACCTTGCTCTCGGAATCCTTTGCATTCATTTATACCTGTTGTGTCAGTCAACCTGCAACAGAAAAAAAACCCAAATTTGAATTAAAAAAAAAACACAAATCATGCAAGTTTGTGATACTTTGACTCTCTTAAAATCAAGTTGGCTTCCATCATGTCAAAATTGCTCATCAAAATTCAAGATCAAAAACATCGATCACAGAAGGAAGGCATCTTCCTGTTCAGAAAACCTTCAAACATTAATTTACAAGCTGGTAATTCCCAACCTAATTTGCACATTAGGGCAATTGGTATGCCTATGTATTGATTGGGCTTTGCTATTTAAAATGTAATAAATTCAATGTGATTAATTGATTAATTGATGTTTTACTCCACGGGCAGCAGTTTATCCATTGATGCTCAGATCGAAATGTGGACCTTCATATAACTCTCAGCTTGTCATTTCTTAAAAGGTTTTTTTTTTTAATTTATAATGCCAAATAATGTCTTGGGACGTACTTCATGTGGTTTTAACGATTGAATTGAAATTTTTACATTTTGAAAAAAAATGAAATTTCTGCATGGGAGCAATAACAGCAAATACATTAATAGGTGAGAAAATATATGCATATTAAATACCAGTGTTTAGTACTTGCATTCTGACTAACCTTACACATCAGTTTGTACGAGGCGATATACTTATATCACAGAAATAGATACAGTGCTTGTATTGTTTTCAACATGTAATTATATAATCAACAACACATGGAAATGTCTACATTTACATTGTATAACATGTACAGAGGCTAACTTGGCACAAACAGATCACTCAGTTGCCACCTATTAGATTCTTTTATCAGCTTTATAAACTTGGTCAAGATCGAGGTCTCGACTCACAATAGTAAAGGGAACTCTTCCAATACAATTTGTAATGATAAAAAATCGCTGAAAGATTGAGTCATCTATACAACATTCTGAGCATAAAAATGATCAAGCTAATACATTATATGCATGCTCCTGTAAAAAAAGTCAAGAGTCCACAATATGTCTATTAATTTGAATTTAACCTGTAAATACACATCATTTTCTAAAACATGTATGTTCACCTTCTTGCTATCATATATTTATTACCAAAAACTACAGTAAAAACCCCACAAACTTCTCAAGTCCTCACCATGATACTCACAACATTGTTGCAATATCCTATTTCAGCAAGAAAATGATTTCATATCACACAGGAACAATCAGATCACTATTGCCAGCTCATACAATATATTTGTCATTCTAAAATCTTAATTGAAAAAAAATGACTAGTATCCTTATTTCAATAAATGGGAAACCAATGCCTTTTTTAAATGACAAAAAGACCAATTTTTCACTTCCTCAATTAAGCAAACTATGAAATATTTTTTCTCTTCAGAATCATGTATTCAGAAATATTTTCACCATAAAATTCACAGAAGAAAACTAAATCCCATGCATTATCCTAAATGTATATGTAAATGACTTTAAATCAATCACTTAACTTCCTTCCACAAACCAATTTTCAAGTACTTCTTCCTTGCAAGCCATATATTGTGACTGTGTGTGCATGAACAGATACATGTCAGAATATGTATGCATGTACATTTAGTATACAGATTTTTTTTTAAAATGGATCGCAACAATGAGCACATTGAAACATTTAATCTGTAATGTCATTAAAATCAACGATAAAGGATCAAAATATAAATTTTATTACAAATTTGACTTGAAAAACATGCCTACCTTGTGCATATTTTTTTTTCTCTCAATTGGATCTGTGGATCATTCATTCATTAAAACATGGACTGGTGAAAAAGCCAAAATATGGTATCAGATTTCAATCATACCTTCCTGTTTCTAAGCACCATGCCAGCCACTTTTGTTACTGGGGCTCTCCCATTAAAATACTTTTTTAAAACATGAACTCATAGTTCCTGAATTCAATGAAAAAACTTCAATAAACAACATTGAACTCATTGGCTTTTGTATCTTCTTTATAAATACAGCAGGGCATGAGAAATTCATCGGAGTTACATCACAGATAAAGGATCGAGTCTCTTCATTCCTCTGCATAATAAAAGCAATGGAAAGTCTTTGGTACTGTTCATTATGGCCACATTATCACACCTCCTTCCATGATTCCAGGAATGGAGAACGAAACAGTCTTTGGCAATCTTCACAAAATCTCTGACCTTACGAGTGAAAAGAAAAGCAGAGGGTCCGTGCTTGGGCCTTTAGGTCATCACTTATTTAGTACAATGTCTGCAGTATGCAATGAGATTTACACTGACAGCATCATCAAAGCTTTATTTTACAATGTAGGAAAATCAATAAGCTAATACGGATTGACGAATATCTCATAGCAAGATATCAAAATGCATATCAGGTTTTTGTAGACACGATTTGAAAAGACGTGACTGCTGGGTAGTGGACATTCTGTCTACAACTTACTCTATACATAAACAACGCATTAGCCTAGTGGCCATTGTATGACTGTTGCATACAAGTTCAGATCATTTTCACATGATAACAATTGTCCATATGCATTTTCTTACATGTAATGGTAGGTTGATGAATCTGTGCAGATACATAGAATGCATGCAGAATATACATAATGGTAATAGAAGGTTAAAATATTATGATCTTATGAGCTTTTATAATTTCTAACTCTACACTGCCTCAGTCCTAATTCATTCCCACTGAATTATTTCAATAACTGTTAGTATTTCTTCAACTAGTAGGATACTTGGACACTGTTTATTGACAATGAAATACATATGTGTACATCTTACTGGCATATAGTTATAGAACTTTATTACCTCTATAAAACTATTGCATTTAACTATAAAACATGTAAACATATTGATGCAGTACTTCACATTTTATTTAACTGCCTTAATTTAAACTCTTTAAGTCTGATTCTATTGTTTACACTGCATTTGAAAAAACAACTTTTTAATACAAAATAAAAGTTGTAAATTTGCACATATATATGCATGTGCAAGCATATTATTTTTTTCTTAAGGAAGAAGGGAGTTTATATTGTTTGCTTGTTTTTATCATATATGATTTATGCTTGCATGTTTATCTTACCAGAAGCACATTCAAGATAATATGTACTACAATTTTTTATACTGCTCAGGCGAGAAATCGTAAGAGAATGAATGTTTTATAGTGATATCAAATTGTGTACTGGGACATGTTTGTAATCTATAACTTTGTACATGTATTTGGGTTCGATCCTCTAATTAAACCACATTATTTTCAACCAAAAAAAGGATCCTTTTACTTGCTTAAACTTAATTTTAAAATTTTTTTTTTTTAAATTGACTTGACGTAGCCAACATAGTAGAAAAAACATACTTTGTACGTATTAACTTCTTCTACCTTTAAAAACTTTTTGGAATTCAAGTTAAAAATAATTAGAAGTTGCACATTTGAAGCTTTTTCTTCAATACATATTTAAAAGTCTATACAAATTTACCTCAAGATCAATCAAGTTTCTAATTAGGTAATGACATATATTTCTGAAGCTTGTTTCTAATAACACTGCATGAATACATTCAAGGGGATCCAATTTCTCCTTTGAATAAATGACCAACACACATAAACCATATCATAAATCAATACACACATTTTGGTATTAACTTTTTTTCAAAATTTTTTTAAAGGTACGTACTACATGTAGTAGTTCAAGATTTTAAATATTCAGAAAGACAATTGCTCCAATAACTAATGATGCAGAACTTCATTAATTCATAAATCAAATATCGTTTGAACCATTGTGTTTCTAACTTATTTGGATCAAGATATCAGTCCTTTAAAAGTCTATTCAACATGTCACTTAAAAAAATAATGCATGAAACTATCATTTTGAAACCATCAAACAAAATATTTTTACTTGAAAGTTCCACTAGCAATGTAGCATTACATTGGACATGGACTTTCTTTTATATCGACAATGCTTTCATCTTTAGCTTTCTAAACCTTTTTCTTTGATCTGACAATCAAAAATAAGTCCCAACATTTTGCTTTGCAAGGAATATCACCAGCTTTACATACTAGAACATAGGCACTGTTGAAGATCATAGGAATTAGATAGGGATTAGATAGGCTACCACCTAAGTCCTATCGCTCAATATCTCTGAACTATTTAGCAGACAACTTGATCTAGCCACCAAGTCTCAGTGATGACTGCATAAATTATAAATTAATTTTGCTGGAGACGCATGATTTCATAAATCTTCCCCCAAAAGATAGCAGTTAGTATAAGATCTCGAAAAAAAGGTATATTGTTCTCATTTTTGTTTTCTGTAAAAGAAAATTAGAAAACAGAGTTGTTTTCAAGTAAGACTACGTGTTGTAGACACAGGGATGTTTTTAGATCTCTCATTTAGAAATAAAAAATACAAAGAAAATATATACATGTACTGTATCAAACACAATGAAAATATATCAACAATATGCAGTGTGCTGATTTCGTTAATAGTTTCAAAGATGTTGAAAAATTGGAACCCTTGAACAAAATGCTCTGATAATTATGCTGCCGAGTGGTTTTCTACGGCCACCACATTGCAGACATGTTCACCTATCATGCTAGCCTGCCTTATATAGAGAAATTCAGTAAAAGTAAATGTCTATTTTTTGAGATCCATACCCTCATGATCAGCATGGCTGAGTTACCCAGCCTTTTTTTGACCTTGAATGCACCCCTGACATATAACTTCAGACATGGGTGTTTGCACTTGGTGAGAAAGCTTACAAAGCTCTCGTCAATATGTATTTGAGAGCTGCTGCTGTTTATTGACTTGAAACGCATGTTCAGGAGAAAGCTAGGGTCAATGTATTTCCAACTCATGAATTTAACGACGGACTGACATTCAAAGGTGACAAAAATTTCTACAGATCTATAAATTCCTCTTTCAAAAACCCAGAGCAAATACTAGTTGTATTCTAAACATTCATATTGATCTAGATAAAACAAAATTCCACTGTGATAGCAAATTACCCTAAAAAAAGGCAGGATGAGAGAGAAAAAATTATGTCTTTGTTTGTATAGTTTAACCAAACCATTTGCTGCATTGCAAAATTCTAGCAATCAAGGAATTCAAAACTATATATGTACATTAAATGTTGAAAAAATGGGGAACAGATGTAATATGCATATGTTTATCTTTGTCATTTAAAAAAGTTGGTTAGATGTAACAGTTTATCATAGTACTGGGATTTGTTTATTAATTTCTTGCCAAAATGATGTTAATATTTACAATATAAAAACATTTTTCACATAATATGAATAATGACCAATAAATATGTTCTCTACTGTTAATGTGTTGGAATTGTTGAAAGCTTCACTGGCCATAATTGACTGATCAGTAATACAGGAATAGCATGTAAGGTCATAGCTATTAGTTTCTGGCCCTGATGAAAGGGCATACTGCATTGTACCTCCTTTCTAATTACCGAAGGTAAAAAAAAAAAAAGCCCCCTTCATTTGCAGTTAAATAAATCTGTAAATGACCATTTCTTTTTAAAAATAAACATATTCTCACCTTGCTTGTAGTTATGGTAACCATAATCTATACTGAGTATTTTGAAACATTATATATGCCTACATGCAAGAGAAGGGTTCAAAATTTGGCACACTCCAAGCATGTACTTTAAAAATGTAGATCTCATTAATTCAATCTAATATAAGCCTGATTTATCCCAGAGTAATATATAATTGAGACAGGTTAAAAGTCTCTCTGCATGATTAACATGTAGGTACTTAATAATGACAGGCATACATATTATTTAAAAGGTTGAATAGAGATTTTTTAAAATAATTAACCAACCTTGAAATTACAATGAATTACATGTACCAATTTTTATATGAAAATTGTTGTGGTATAATTAGGTTCTTAGACATGCATGAAAGCATCAAATAAATCTATAACTCTACAGATGAGAGTCATTGACTTGAGCTTAAAAAACCTCATCATCTCCCCAAAATATACTAGACTTGATTAATTTAACAAAAAGAAAATATTCTTAAGTGCAAATGCTTTACTTAACTAAGCTCACATTATAATGGTTCCCTCATGTATCTTCCTAAAAATTGAAAGAATGTGAGATGTGAGATGTGAGAGAGAGAGAGAGAGAGAGAGAGAGAGAGAGAGAGAGGAAAGGAGAGTCTAAACTACACAAGACAGCTACTGGCTCTGGTAAATGCTGGTATATAATTGTATTTACCTGAACTATCTCTAAAGCTGTCCCTGTATAAACATCATTGTGTTACACCTCCTAGCTTTTTCCAATCAATCTGGTCAGTTACAACTGCAGGGTCAAGCTGGGTCGCTGCCTCGATCCATTCAGCCCTCGCCATGCATACTGTGTACTGCAAGGAACAATTCACACCAGATTTATAAATAATACTGGTCAATACATGGTACAATCCAGTATCCCACCAGAGCTGGACTAGTCAGGAGGACTAATTGCTACTTAATAGCTAGAAATCGACAAATAAAATCATCTCTTCTTCTTCTTCAACTGGTCAAATTGAGTTCACCAAAGAAGAATTAAGAAATCATCATTCGATCTGGTGATATCTGATTTGGCCTTAATAGCTATATTAGCTGCTACCTTGTTTGGACTCTTCGGCTGTATTATAAAGAACTCATCTTCAGTTCTTTGTAACGATGAGAGACCATTGAAAGAAAAAAAGATATAACAATGTGAAAGTATGACGTATGCTTGATCAATCAATTGCTGAAGCACTCTCTGGAAATTTATCACCAGCAACACGATTCAGCAAAAGGCAATTAGCTTGGCTCTGACCAGGTGGAATTGGTATTGCTTACTTTGTGCAAATTGTCAACACATTTCACAGCTTAATAGAGAACTGCCCTACATCCTAGTTTATCTTTGGATAATTAATTCATTAGCCATTTCTGGATCTCAAAGAAAAAATAAGACATGTTCAGGCAATGGGCAAGGGGGAGTGTACGGATTTTCCAATATTTAAATTAAAAAGGTTCTTTGGTACCTTAATTATACTGCGTAAAATGTGAAGTGAAGAACTGGAACATGGGTATATTTAGAAATGCGTTATTTAACCTTAAGTAAATGAACTTAACAAAAATGAGGTTCCAAGCAGTCAATCCTTTTACAAAAAGTTAAATCAAATCCCATCTGAAAAAAAAGTTGTGTGGCTCGAGCTGATGCACGTAAAGCATTAATGTATGCATCTCCACTCTGCACATGGTGTTTAATTACTGTTCATTTAATCTTTTACTAAAATCTTCAAACATCACAGCTAGGCCAACTTATTCCCCTTGTGAACAGTGGACCAGCCCTTATTATCATGAGGTAATGACCAGATTGTACTTCTTAAAACAAAATACTGTAAACCAACTTTTATTCAAGATATATATTCACGCGGTTAGTGAGAGTCTAGTTGCCACGAATATTTCTTCTGCAAACTAGTCCTCAAAAGTAAAAACCTCGTTACAGTATATAATCTCCAGATTAATGACATCTCGCAAAAATTTGCAAAATGAAGTTGCCGCAAAAAAGTTGGTTTACAGTAGACACCAGGCAGTCATAAACATACCGCAGATTCCTCATTCGACCTACAAGTACTTACTTCCACGATTACACAATTTTGTGTAAAATTGCAAGAGTTTAAATTTTCCAAATGCCAAACTTTTATAATAACTGCATGAAGTGCACAACTGTAAGAAAAATAATAGTATAGCCAGTATCTAAAATCTGCAAAGGAGTGCTTTTTGCAAGTTTATGCGGATATTAATTCCTAATGTGTTTAATTAGTAATCTTCAACATTTGAAAAAAAATCCATATTTAAACCTTAATTTCCTCCTACTCTGAAAAGCTCTTTTCTATTTGAAGTAGTAATTGGACTGAGATTAATGTAAAAATAGATAATTATGAAGACTGCATGTAAATCAATTCAAACCCAATGCATACAGGACTACAGAATGATTAACTGGCCACATGCATTTGAACTGGAGTCAAAATGCAGAAATACATGATATCCTATAGTATAAAATATACGCAAAAACATAACCCTGCATCCAATCTGAAAATATATATAATTATGATGACCTATGCTACACCATTGCTGAACATCAGACAAACACCAGTTAATACCATTATATGGTACCCATGATTGCTCTATAGCCTCCTATGATTCTACTATTTAATGATTTATCATAATGTCTCATGCGACCTGTATATTAATCTGTGAACTAGAAACCTCAAACTGTTTCATCACCTTCTTCCTCAATAGCACAACACCTACCATCTAACAGTGTAAAGATTTATGAGTTTTGATACATAATGCATTGTTTTGTTTGCTTAATTATGGCCTCATATATAATTGATGTCTGCTGTCACTGTGTTCTGTATACCGTATATATATAATTAATATGCATTAAACAGCGATACAACAAACCTCTTTGGTGTTGGAACCTCAATATGCCAGAATATCATTATTGATTTTGCAGATTTTGGGCATGCTCTTCCTAGTTTTAATGATTCATGCAACACGAAAATCCCTCAGCTTGCATCAAAACAATTTACTTTTTCATCATAAAAGTGTATACTGGTACTGTGCACATTCTCGTTTCAAATATAAATATGAATTTAATGTGAATTATTTCAAGTAAAATACAAAAAAAAACAACAAATAAATATAGTAAAGCATGTGCACTAGAGGAACAAGTGTTTATTCTTGGCATATGAAAAGCAACTCTCTTCCTACATGTACTGGTCGATGTTAACAGATATATTTACATGTATTTATGGTTGTCACTTGACTGCACAATATGTTTTGAATTATTCAATATGCATTCATAAAAATATTTATTTATCATTCTATCCATGCTTTTAAATTAAATTTGTACTGTAAAAATAATAAATATTAAGCTATGAAATCACTATGGGCTATTAATCAATTAACAAATTCTGATAATGTTGTACTAGCTGGCTACAGGTATATCTTTTCCCTGAAATTCAACTCCCCCTACAAATCTCTTTCAAAACGAATAATAAACCACTGAAGGGGACTGATCATGATCTGCAAACCCTGCACATCTGTCAAGATGTCACTGATAAAAAAAGTTATCACTAAAATTTACTTGAACATTGCACAAGTCAAATGCAGGAACATAACAGTATATCAATAACTGAACATGTTTTGTTCAGACTGCATTAAATACTCTCTGTCAGACCTTACAGTCTCCAATAATTATGACAATTCCCAAAATATTTCTTGGCATATAATTATACATGATATATATTCAGTATTACATTCCACATGGGAATTGCTTCAAATTGCTATACATTAAACTATAACATGTACTCTGAAAGTATACATCTACTATGGACAAATAAATACTGTACACACTATATAGGGTTAATTTCGCCCTGTGCTTTTTTCGCCCTTCTACACTTGCAAGCGGTTTTGCCCCGTCTTGAATTTGCTCAGACACAGTTAATTATATTAAAAGAGAGATAATTTGAGGCATTTGAATTGCCCTTGAATTTGCCCGCTGACGACAAGGGTGAAAGGGGCAAAAATAAACGGGGGCGAATTTTTTACTATACAGTAGAAATTGAAATACATCGGATGATATCAATGAATGAATGGATTAAACTTACTACAAATTGGTTTAAAGTATGTTCTTATATAGCTATAAATACTGTCAGAAAAATATATATATACCTCTCAACAGTATTTTAAATTTACCTTCACCTTTCTTATAACACATGTTTAAAGGCTGAACCAAGGTCTACATAACATGTGCTTACATAACAGTTCTAAATGCAGGCCTATAAAAGAGTTACACTAGCTGTTACATGAAAATAACACTTAGGCCCAAGACCTTATTGCAAAATACCCCACTAAGAACCCAGCTATCAATATTTAAACCTATTATAAGTTGAACTTTGACTATATCGACAAATCAATATATCAAACAATTAAAAAAAAAACGAAGCAGCTAGGACTATTGAAGGATCTTAAATTCATAGAACACTCTATTAATTGCTAGCTGAAGCATTCATTCTGATATGGAGATATTTGAACTTGCATGGTCATATAGCATGGGTCCATTTACCAAAATTAAAAACCCACATTAAAGGCAATGACAACTTTGATGTTCCATGTATGTATACCCATGATTGAAGATAAAGGAATGTAAATTGATGCTTATTATATATATATATATAAGAAAAAATTGTCATTGAGATTTTCAATCTATACAAACAATGGCTACTCAATTCTATATGTAAATGCCAAATTGTGGGACTATCAGTAGCATATAATGTTTAATGACTACATTTATCTTTTTACCTTAAAAGGTTCATTTCAAAGCTTTTTTACTTCAAAGCGATTGCTTTACAGATGTATACCGATGTTGATTAAAAGTCAAGATCTAGTAAACAATTTTAGCGTACGTGTCTTTTTGGTGCTGGATCCATTTTGACAACATATTAACTATTTGCTTATTAATTAAATTTCATTTTTACTTACTTTATTGTTTTAATGAAATTGTGTAAAAAATACAAATATTTTCTTGAATTTCCATTTAAAAATATTTTTAAAAAGTAATCTGCATGGATACCTATAGCATCAGTTTTATAGTATCATTTTTAAAGAGGTATAAAGAACCTATCAAATATTGTTTTATGAGAGACAGTATATAGACCCCTTCACGATAACTGCGGTACTGCTCTCTTGCAGGGCAAATTGATACAAAGTACTGAAGTTTTAGTAGGTAGATAATTAAATAACGTAAATAAAACAATTGACATTACGTCATATTTCACCAAACTATGTCATTTTGCCCTGCAAAAGAGCAGTACCGCAGTTACCGTGAAGGGGTCTATTTTCTGGTTAAAGATATCTCATTCATCAGACAAGGAAAAAAACTCCCATATTTGTAACTGTAGTTAAAGACATGAATTTTACATGCGACTCCAAAATAATACAGAATCATTCAAAATGTAAAAGATACATGTACCGGTTTTTCGATATGGACCCTGTTTATACAATCCATCAATAAAAGCATTAATTCATCCAGACCGAAGAATAGAGGTCATAAATGCCATTGTAACCAATTTAAACTGCTGACATGTATAAACACACAATCATTGTCAACTTAAAACAATCAAGGAAATACACACAGCTGTAAAATGATCTCTTCCTAAATCTAGTTGTTGTTGTTTTTTTTTTTAAGTTCTATGACTAGCCTATGGATTAATTGTGCAACCTGGGTTTAAAAATGTAGATGTTTTCAATAATATTTGATGCAAGGACTGAGGTACTGGCAATTCAAGAAATTTGTGGGAGTTTTCATTCAATTACATTTGCATGTTACCGATATGTCATAAAAATCACAATTATATAAGATATCCTTAGGCCGTGCGCGGAAAAATCTGTCAGCTGTTTACATTTAACGCCGACTTTCAATATGACAGCAAATAAACACATACAATGTCCTGTCGATATATACAAGTAAAAAAATATATACCACTTATTATTTTCTATTTTCCTATGCAATATTTTCCTTACCTGAATGCTAAAATGACATTTTGACCAAATGTTTAACTTTCGCAATACCGAATGTCCTCCATGTTGAAATCTAAGGATTTTCATTGGTCCGTGTCCGTCGAAAGATCAAGGGAGGTAATTCAAATAGCGTTTTTCTATAAAATTTTTCCAATATCTGGCATCAATATATGTAGTTTTAAAATTCAAATCAATTAACTTGTTATTATAAAAATTATCTACCATGTTACTGTCTTTGAAAACGTGAGTGAAAAGGACACTTTCAAAAATTCAATTTGTTTTGGAAACGAAAATCGTTTTCAAAAGTGTTAGTGACAATCCCAGAAGCAACCATTGACACACGGAATATTTCTATATACGAATAGACAAACATTAAGAAATAGTTCTCACTCTCTATAAATATACATGTATATGACCTGTTCAGCATGTTTGACAGGCAAATAGTTTTAAAAGCAGGCTGAAAAAAACTCAATAGATAAGCATAATAAGTTGGCTTATATCATTCAATTCATATGTAATTTTTATATTGCGACTTTGATTTTCATTTGCATGTTTTAGTTTAATCAAATATATATCTAGCGTTGACCACATCGGAAAATAATTGATCATTAACTATATCAAATTGATAATTTATGTAATACTGCTATATACCGTAGTCTCGGACGACTACGGCATTATTCAACTTTTTTCATATAACGAATTATATGCGTGAGAAAAATAAGATGTTGGAAGTTTCAGAAATGGTCCCTAGCTGCGCAACTAAATAACTATAATTAATTTTTTTAATTATTTTATAAGTCTAATATATTACTAATATAGTTTAAAATCAGCTAAGCGGTAGCGTATCAGAACAGCCGATTTTAAACACATTGGTACGTGTACACAGCTGGCACATGTAACAATACATATTTTGATTACTGCGTCATTATTTTAATTATTTTCATTACATGTAAGGGAGTCATTAATTGAGACTAACAATATTTCTTCTTGATTAAACTGAAGACAGCATATTTCAATCTCCTACTTGTAATATTCCAAGACAATTTGCAAAAGAACATTATTCATTTAAATTACGACAAATTAATTAAATAAATAAAACGGACATACACGTACACATGTCGCTATAATACTCACGTGCTTGCTTGCTTGCTTGCTTGATGTGCGTGACTGCACTGCACAGGTTTTCAAATTTCTAGTTTACAACAATGTTTGAAATGTGTTCATTTTAATGATATAATTTGATTTAATAATATCATTGAATTTAAATTAAAATGAACACATTTCAATTTGAAATTCAATGATATTATTTTTGTCTTGCACATTGAACTTTCGTGGGGAAAAAAAGTTTCTCATAAAAACCTTTCTTAGTCAAAAAAGGATATTCTACGATATATATTATTGTAATATTTATGTTTATGTCATACAATGTTATTTCTACAATATAAATTAATTATGTATGCTGAGAGATGATATGAAATATTATTGTATGGTATCATGCGTAAATTCAGTCTTGGGTCAATCCATGCATATTCCGATCTCAAGGGACACACATACATGTATATATATTCTAATAATGATATACATGTGACATATTATCAAGAGATATGATTAATTATTGATATCATGGTGGGCGCGTCTTCCATTTTGACCTCTTCGTTACCTTGAGACTGTAATTTCTTATCACCGCATGTCATAAAAAATGCAACTTCCTGTACACTTTAATTATTTTTCCGAATTTAATGTTTATAATGCTTCAGTAAGGCATTTTTAATAGGCAACCAAAATTTTTGCTATGTAAACAAAGCTTTTGTTTACATTTTGAATGTTGAAGTGAAAATTCCAGTTTTAGACCTAAAATGAATGTTTTAAACGTTAGAACTGTTTATTCATGCATGCTTAAAATGAATAAGAACATTGACAAACCTGCTTGAAAAAGATTTTTTACAGGTATATTGTTACCATGTAAACAAAAACAGGGCACGAACCTTGTTTACATGACAAAGAATCTTGCTTATAACTCTTCGACTGACTCTCAAATTTCATTTGATCATTAGAAATGCATTCCTAAAGCATTGTAAATAAAAACAGAAAAATAGAATTTGACCCAAATAGTGACCATGCCCCTTTCAATATTCTGTTTCAAAAAAAAAAAAAAAAAAATTGGTGAACTTTGCATTTGACGTTATTAACATTTCTTCATATAGGCAGATAGTACGGAAATATGTCTTACATACATGACGTATTATTATGAAATTTTTATGGCGTCTAGTGAGTGTGTTTAAATTATTAAATACGAAAACAAATACATGTATACCATAAAACTTCGGTGTGGATTGAAAAATTACATATGAACGATCATTATTTTTAAAGGCTTTTAGATGTGATAATATAATCAGTATTATATAAGCATATCAATCTATATATTGTATTTTCCTCAAAGCAATTCATTACTCTCTCTCTCTCTCTCTCTCTCTCTCTCTCTCTCTCTCTCTCTCTCT
>WFKH01006014.1:31551398-31578231 GCA_016163765.1 Magallana hongkongensis
TCTCTCTCTCTCTCTCTCTCTCTCTCTCTCTCTCTCTCTCTCTCTCTGAGAAACGAAACTTTTCAAACTTTTCTTGTTTACTTGTTTATTATCTTAATTTTCCATTTCACAAATAAAATTCATGTCATCAACACAGTTTTTAGTGACAGTGGACACTAACAATTAAAATGATTATATCTATACAACAGGAACACGTTTTTGGTTTTTTTCTTTACTTTTACCGAAACATAACAATGATAGATATCTATATAGCGTGACTATACTTAAAATCAAATAAACATTATAATAATTATGTTATAATAACTAGAGATGTGAACACATATACTAAGATTTCATTAGACTTTCACTGATACATACCGGTAGAAATTTCTATTTGATAAAACAAACAAGTCATCTTAGCAGAACTGTAAAGCAACTGAGATTGAAGAAATTGTTTAAACAGTAAAAACAAATATACATGATATTAAGAATACTGTTTAGAGACAGTGCCTATCTCCCCATGCACTTGCCACTGGTTGACTGAATTAAAAATCGAACTCCAGATCCGGCCCCCCGGAACTGTTGTTGTAGTAAGTGTCCACCCATTCAACAACGATCCCAGAGTCCCTAATGCCTCGTTTCTACAAAAAAAAATTGTATTTCTTTTAATTCAGTTTATTGCTCAAAACAATATGTAACGTCTATATATTCCATCCGATTAATTCATAATTCCCGATACATTGCGCAATTATTGAAAATTTGTATCGGCAAAATTTTTTATTACATGTATGCTTTAAACAATATTATAGCACAGAACTAGAAATATCAAGCATTCCTATGTACAAATTTTTACCAGTTTACGGAATTCAAAACCGATGACCACTTATAACTATCTATAATGCATGAGTTTATTGATTGTGACTTTAAGGGGTCCGATGATTGAAATAAAAATCTGACAATTTCCTCTGAGGTTTTAATGCGTGTATACATGCAACCAGTAGCAACCGAACAAATTATATGAATTTTCATTGAAAGACTCACGAGTTCTATGGGTGGGGGTTTTCTCAGTTCGATGTACATCAACCAGAGATATGCCACTTCAACAAACACTAAACACACCACTCCCTGTCAAAGCAAAAAACGATTTTTTTTTAAATTTGTAAACGCAGTGTAAAATTTGACTGATCTATATTTGCCTTTTCGTGTTTGTAACTGTGCAAGTTGATAAATCTTATAACCAGAATTTCTGCATGCATTTCAGTTTAAATCTTGCCAAAATAATAATAAAAAAAAGTTCAGCTTTATACTTGAAAATTCATTACACGTGCTTTTCACTATAAACCATAGTGAAAGACCAAAATACGTTTAAATCTTATGAATTGGTGTCAACTTTAAAGACACATAGAACTCTGTTTATTTATATATTAGTACATAAAATTTATCATTCTCTCACCAGAGGTCGTGCTACACAAGTTTCGCTTACACCTCTGTCAACGCCGGAAAAATAGTCTGTCACATGATCAAAACAAGCATGGCGAGCACATGGCATTGTTGATTCGTTTCTTCTGTACAATCAGCTTGAAGGGGAGTCATCGACGGGCGAAGACTTTGAGGACACGTTTAAAAACATCACAGGAGATGACATTGCTGCTGATTTATGTAAAATCATCGATAAATCGGTAGCGTACAGAAACTGACTTTTCAAACATCTGTCAAACTACATGTAGATCATATTTTAATTTTTACCTCCGCAAAATAGTTCTTCCAGTAACGTTGAAATAAAAATAAATAAAGGCGTTAAAGATTTAAATTTAATTATTTATAATCATATTCATAGATAAAGAAATAACTACATAGAGTTCAATTACATTTTGCCCATCGTTTAAGTTTGTACAAGAATCTTGTACATCGGGCGTTGACAGAGGTGTAAGCGAAACTTGTGTAGCACGACCTCTGGTGAGAGAATGAAAATTTATGAATCAGTCTACCCTTCTTGAATTAAAGAGACATGGTGACGCACAAACCCATGATTTAGCAAATATCGAATTTTTACACGATTTCCACATATTTTATATATCATATGAAAAGATGAACTTTTGAAAAATTACGGTGTTCAAAAGTAAATAAATCAAATTAAAAAGAGAAAAATAGAATTAAGCGTTGGGCCAACACGAAAATATTGAGTTTTTCTTCCGCTTCATAGCCACGCAAGCGCAGGGGAATGTAAATACTGCAGCGTGGCATACATCATGAGCCAGAAGCCTCTAATTGAAACACGATGTCTTCAAGAACTATATATTTATTAAGATGCATTCTCTATTAGTGCATATTTCTTACCACAGACATCGAATAGCTTCAAATTCAAATTCTTTTTTCTGTGTGTCAATCCCACTGTAACTATTTTTAGACAGAAATCGCAATCACGTGACACTAAACCAATGTCCAACACAACTCGGTTTGTTTACATGTGCAATTTCCGGATGAGTTTTAATGACTTGTAAATTGATAAGCGATGACTTATGATGCGTGAAACATTCCGTATGATGAAATTTCGAATAACTCTTCTTATTTCCGTTGTCATAATCAAAAAGTAAAACATCTATTTTGAGTCACCGTGCCACTTTAACATTTATACCTATTTTCCCCGCTTTTTAAATACAATTTTTACTGTACCGCTGACATTTTATAAACAATTGTAAACCTAATATACATGTACAAGTATGTACCTCACCTACCGTCATACATTGATGGTGTAAGTAAAAATTTTTGAATTGAATTAAATTGAACTTTGTTACTCACGAAGAATATTTCTGCACCGATGCCATTGGAACATAGTGATGCCCTTTGCTCGCACCCTGCGAAATCCGCGAGGGATAGGATATCCAAAAGCGAAATGTCGTTGTCATAGCTAAAGGGAACAAATTAAAAAAAAAACAAATTAAAATGAGGAACAAAAGGAAAAACAAACACGCAAGAAAAGTGCATTAAAATGAAAACATTATTAAATGTAAACGTAAGTATTATACATGTAATTTACAAATCAAAATTAAAAAAATAAATAAATAATTAAAAACCCATGTACCAATTCAAATACTTATGTAAGGGACTTAGTAAGACAGGCATCGTTGCTAATTTGACAATGGAATAGCCTAAAATTCTAAGGGCTTTGGACAACTTCATGATTCTTGACTTTTCATGGAGACTTTCTTCTGTTATCCGATTATGACGTTATTATGACGTATTGGCACAATCAAATTGACGTAACAATGATGTGTGTTGCGATTGGTTAATATGTAAAGACATAAATATAGACTTTAATTTTTTATCTTTTTTAAAATGTATGATGTATGAATGAATATATATTTTAAAAAAGAATGAATAAAATTAATGGATGATTAATATTGAATGAGAAGTTAAAATCCGGAATGGTAACGATTTCAGTCTGGAGTTTAGTTTATATTCATCTTTGAACACGAGCCCGATCTAAAAAAATTTTTTTAGTTCAGTGCATGCAGACTGCAGTGGTAAGTTCTTTTCGTCGATTATTTCGAGATGAACATCACAATATAATTCGGTTTTAGCGTCTTATAAAATATGGTTAGGTTAAAATGTCCACAGAGATGAGAAAATGGAACAAGATATATTTTGGTCCATTATAATAACAAGCCCCTGAATTTTTATCAACTTGAATAAGTATACATGTAGATAGAATGTTCTATCGTTAAAATGACAGATGTCCTACGGACCCGGTTTAACCTGAGCGTAGCCTGGTCACGGTAAGATTATTCTTTCTAGTATACATGTAAGTCGCTCAATAAGGCCGAAGATAGAAAATTCTACCACCTCTATTTATATAAAGAGGGGGTAAGAATTTTTTATCTTTGGCTTTGTTGAGCTTATTAAAAAAAATTCAGGTGCCTGTGATACAATCATCTTGTTCGAAATAATATTTTCTTCTGAATTTTGGATTATAAATCTGAGCATCTAATCCTTGCAAGGTTATTTATAATTAGGATTGTTACTGAGATTATATACATCATACATGTGCATTGTAGATCAGCAATAATGGAAGAGAAAGAGAGAGCCAGACAAGAGTTTTTGAATGAGACGAAGGCGTTTCTGCAGACCTGTCAAAATACATTTAGCAAGGTGTTACAGGAACTGGACTGGTCTCCTTCTCATTTTGTCGAGGTTTGATCAAGCATTAAAAACATATCCCTAAACAAATCCACTAGTATAATATATACAATGATACAATTGGATATGAATAGACTTACAGGTTTACAATAATTGTTTGATTATTAATAGCAGAAAAAAATGTGTTAATTAATAGTTTTTTTAAGATTCAGAAACACTACATCTATTCATAATATCATAGTTTAAATAATGAATTTATAATATATTAAGTAAATATGGCTTATGATAATTGGAATCATTATAAATCACAGGAAAGAATTTTTTATAATGTTTATTAATAATTTCATTCCAGCAAAAGGATATCGGTGTCTGCTGCTACAATCCTGGACATATAATGAAGACGGAAGATCTGAAGAAACACGAGGAAATATGTCGCTTTACCTCAAGAGGTGTTCCAAAAGCTGAGGCATTGGTGAATGAATCAATTTTAACACATTTTATTGGCTTAATTATGTAAATGCACTGAAATAGATGTTAGTTTGAGGTATTATTTTCATTCATATTTATTTGGTATTGAAAACAGCAGATGAATTGCTTATACTGTTTCATGCAATTTTACAGGATGAATCAAAGAGGACATCCCAGTTCTTTTATGAAAATGTTAGCAGTGTCTGCAATGTTCCCATTGGTCAGTATTAGTGTTAAACCCTCTACATACTTTGAATTCTATCATCTAGTACTGTGCAGTGCGTTATGAGCAGTTTAAAAGTCTTGTCTTGCATTCCTTAGTTCACAGTTTTGAAATCAAACACATTCTTATCTTGTATGGTAATACATGTATCATTAAATGATAATGGAAATATCATAATGATATGATTATTTACCGTTTGAGCAGATAAATTGATATTTATTTTCTCTCTGTACAATGTATTAAGATTTATTAATTTGATGTTTTCTGATTATATTTATGATATTAATCTTTGTTGATAAAATGTTCATTTCTGAATCATATCAGATCATTAAACTTGAATTACAACTTTCATATGTACATGTACATGTATTTTCAGACAAGGAGACTTTAAACAAAGTTCTTTGGGATCATCATGTAGAAAACCATTCAAGTAAGATATCACGAAGAAATATTTTGTTTATTAGATAATAATTAAGTTTAATTCTTTACCATATTATCTGATGATAAAGGGAAAGAAGTGTGTTGGTGATGCATTGAACAATGATTTACTCACTAACTGGCCTTATATATAGACAGAGGAAATGCGTAAAAATACCTTCTCTATAAAGCTACAGTGCTAATATGTAGGGCTGGGACAATATATTGAAATATCGATATAATATGCAGACGATATGCGTATCAATACACATGTAAAATATCAATACGAAAAATTCAATTCTCGCATTTTTTGTTATATGCTTTAATTAAATTGACATGTAAATGTGAAATATTATCCAATGAGAACTCAATTTTATAAAAGAAACTATATTTCATTGAAAGGAAATTATTGTGACACATATGATACCATATCGTATAACGACACAATATATCATTATACATATCGATACAGAAAATAATGCATCATCCAAGCCCTACTTATATGATATGTAAATTGTCTCTATTTATGAATATTTTTTTTGTCAACAGTTTTCTATGGCAAGAGTGAGGTCCCTTTGACTACGGAGGAGGCAACCATTATGCTGACCCCCAGTGAACGTGGTGCTCTACACAACTTCATTATAAAGACTGCCAAAGAACAACACAAAGTTCATGGAGTAGAGACTGATACGCTTTTGACTGCCGACTTCCAAGAAATTGTTAAAAAGAAGGCTTTAGGTATGTATGGATATACATATATTACCTAAACATTTAATGCAAGATGTACGAAACCAACATTAATATAAGTTGTGTTTTATTTGTGTTCTGGGATATAATGAATTTCACTCGATATTACATGCAGGTTTATTGATACTTCTCTTTTGTGAGTGTGATACATGCACAATGAAAATATCTTCATAAATGTTTAGAGGGACAGAACTCCAAACCGACAAGTTACACAGAATACCTGAAGGCCATGAGAGACTATAAGAGAAGAAGGCAGTCTTACAGGGCCAAGAACGTCCATATCACAAGGAAATCTTACACTGAGGTAACTCGACTTATTTCTAAATATATTTGATTTGTAAATTATTGATAGAGATTACTAAAGATTACTATAGAGATTACTAGAAACTAAACTCAAGGAACCAAATATTTATGGGCAAACTGACTCCTACTTTCATTTTAATTAGATTGACTTCTACTCATAATACATTTAACTATTGTTTTCTTTATGGATTTGCGCAATAACAACAATGTGAAGAAATATCCATATTTATGGTAGCTAAACCAGCCTCAGTAATTAAATTATGGTAACTGTGATAGCTATAGTATTTTTTGATAAAGTTTAATATCTGAATTTGAAATTTACCTAAAGCAATTGTGTCACAATTCTGTATAAAATCTGATTAAGTTATAAAAATTTAGCAAAAGTGCAATACTTGTTCCTGTTGTCAGTTGAGCTTTGTGAAAACATGCACATTATCTCATTAGGTTTAATGCTGAACAAGTTTAATGCTAGGTGTTGTTTTACAGATCATAAAGGAGGTGATTGAGAATCAAACAGACTATCTCACTGAGATTTTGAAACAGGATCAGGAGGGAGATAAGCAGACTGTAGAAGAGGAAACACAGTCACAGTCCGCTAGAAAGTCAGACAGTGGTTTCATAAAAGATGATCAAAGTGAAAGAGTTGATACAAGTCAAAGAGATGAATACAAAACCACAAGTCACAGAAACAGAGACAGAAGCAGGAGTCATGAAAGAAGTCAAGATCGAGACAGAAGTCATCAACAAGATAGAAGTCGAGACAAGGAGAGTCGTCAGCGAGATAGAAGCCGAGATAGTGAAAGAAGTCGCAAGAGAGACAGAAGAAGTAATGAAAGAGAGCGGAGTCGACATGGAGATGAAGACACTGAGCAGGACAGGGAATGGAGGAAAAAGAGAAAGAAAGATCGAGATCATAGGAGCAGCAGTCGAGAGCACAGCAGAGATAAACATAGGCACAAGCACAAACATAAACACAAAAAATCTCATCACTAAGGACAATAGGCTCAATTTATTATTATTAACATGACTGTATGAGAAACAGTGTTCTTGAAATTATGTATTGTGAGTTAGAAATATTAAATATAAATTGACGTCAACATTATACATGTAATCGTAGCGTTTGTTGGGATTTTCAGTACATGTATATTGCAATCTGCATAACATATCAAAATTAGACTTCTAAAGCCACTCCTGCATGATACATTTGTGATATAGCCTCTCCTAAAGAAGAGGAATTATTACAAGTCTAGTTTTATTCCAGGTAATTACGGTACTTAAACTCCTTTTTATCACAAAGGTCTACTATGACCTTGGCATTTGACTGAAAAACGTATACAGGGAAATATTCGCCCTTGTTGTCAGCAGGCGAATTCCTGTCTCAATTTATCTCTCTTTAAACACAACTTTGTCTGGGCAAATTGAAGATGGGGTGAAACCGTTTGCAAGTGAAGAAGGGCGAAAATAACATGGGACGAAAGTAACCCTGTATACAGTAATTCTATGGTCACTGCTAGCCTTTTACTTAAAGTCAGTGTTTTGTTATGTCCGATTCAGTCAAGGGGTGAAAAATTATAGTTTAAGATTTGCTATGACCTTCACTTGTGACCTAGAAACATGGTTCAAGGTCACTGCACATTGAATCAGGAATACTCAGACATTAATCAAACAATAAACTTAAAAAATCATCTCCCCTGAGTAGTTCCACTATTTTGATTCGATACTGCACAAAGTGCCGTACAGTACATGAAAATATGAGTAATTTTTCCTCCATAGACTTTTAGTGAAATTTAAAATAAAACATAACACATAATTTGGTAAGATCAATAACGTCAATAAAAAGAAAGATCTACATTGACATGTACAGCAAGCATATTTCTATTAGAGCTCTGTTCTGCAGGCACCTGAAAATGATCAGTTCATCTGTCCATCTGACATCACATTTCTCTTCTGTTGTCTTAATCTGGCTAATACTTCACCAACAGAGTGCGTTTGGGTAAAGGGCAGTGACCTTGAACAAGGTTTCTAGGTCTAAGGTTAATGTCATATCAGACCTCATTGTATGTGTAAAATCCTTGTTTGGATATATTCTCCCCCTTGGCCCAATGTGGCTTATACTTCACCCACACAGTGCCTTCTGGTAAAGGGTGTGCAGTGACCTTAAACCAAATTCTGAGGTCAAATGTCAAGGTCATATCTGATCAATAAATCTCAGATAAAATCATCATCTGGACTATATATTATCTCTCCTTAGCTCCATACTTCACATTAAAAGTGCTTGCTTGTTTGTAAAGGGTGTGCATTGACATGGAACTTGTGAAAAATCCTTGTCCAGATCAGATCCAATTTTTTCTCTTCTTCACCCCCTTTACCATAACCACAGAGGGATTGTTGGATTATAAAGAATGTGCAATGATCTTTAAATAAATTTCTATGTCAGAGGTAAAGTTCAAAGTAAAATCCTCGAAAATGCTTTTCAACTTAATGTCCTATATTATACAGCTCTTTAAGATGGTCACCATCTCAACAATTCTGGTTTTACTAGCTGTCCACAGGGACATTTTTGTCAATGTTTCATTTTCACTCCATGTGTCCTCAAAATCAGTGGACATATTTAAAATGTACCTAATTCAAATGATTATAAAAACAGGACAAATCTTTTATTTTACAATGAAATTTGGTGAAACACATTAAAAAAATGAAAAGCTATAAAGCCTCTTTTATTTGTCGATGCATCCAAAATTAACAAATTGTATGCTCATTTTTTTGTTTGGTCATACAAAATCAACCAGTTCAAAATGACAAATAACAATATTCAATAAGTTAGCGCTGGTTCATTCCTTTTCTATTTTTTAACAAATCCAACAATTAAATAATGCTTTTATGAGACTGATAGATTTCTTCAAAAGAAAATAAAGTACGGAATGCACAGTTACTAGCAACTAGAATAATGATTCTAATAAAATATGTAATAAAAAAACATCCATCTACACATGTTTAGAGAAAGGGAGAGAAAGTTTAATCCACAGTGAGAAATAATGTTTCAAATAAACATAACACAGCGATCTGCAAAAAAGTTTCTAAAAACAAAATGAACCACACACATTTGGGCAAACTAAAATATTAGCATTTGCCAATTCATTTTTATTTTATTTTTTTTTGCACCATTGAAAAGAGGTCACTCCCCATGCCATGTCATTCCTATAAAAATAATATAATTTAATAAGCATTAATCATTAATTAATAGCATCTGGGTATGTCTAGGCCATTCAGGCTAAAACAGCACCATTAAGTACATGTATCTGCATGGACAACATCATATTAATATATCAATATTTGATGCTTTAATTTACATGTACTGGTGTACATTCAAAAGAACAGTTGTACACTATATTCACTATCTGTCCATTTCACTGCAGGCCATGTGAAAACAACAGTTGCTCAGGATTCCTTAATCTGGGGAGATATTCTAAGTTTTTATTATTTTAATTGATGTGTAGAAATTCACATTATCTACATGCAACTGCAAGCTTATTAGTTCCTACTTTTATATTTAAAATTAGGGAAACCCTGAAGTTTTGAAAAAAAGAAATGAAGATTAAATATTTTAAAATTTACAACTGTTGACCTCAAAAACATATACCACATACACAAATTATATCAATGCAAATTAAAATTAAACAAATAGGAATACGGGTACATGTACTACGAATGAAATAGGCAGATATTCTGGCCGCGGTACATGTACTTTAAAGCAAGCCTTTTTGCTCTCATTGTATTGAATCATATCAATAATATAAATTTGTATCAAGTCTGTAGTCTATCTTGTAAACCAATGTAGAAGAGCCTGGGCTCATACATGTGATAAAGTATAAAAGCAAGGTTCATGTACTAGCCATATCAAATTTTACTTAAAATGTAGTAGAAACCAACTACATGTATTTAAACAATTAAAACAAAAACACATAAAATGTTCTAAACAAATCTTTTAGTAGTCATATACTGGTATTTCTCTTTTTCACCGAATAAAATACATGTAACTTACACAATAAAATCTAGTTACTGTAGAAGCACATATATTCGTTGGGTTAAAATTTCGTTGTTTTTAAACCAAATACAATTTCGTTGGGATTTAATTTCGTCACATCGTAATCTCTAAAATGTATTACCTATCAACTTTGTATTTATAAATACTTGGGTTAAAAATTCGTCATGGATTTAATTTCGTTGATAAATACTGCCAACGAAAATAACGAAATTAAATCCTCAACGAATATTTCTGCTTCTACAGTATTTATTTTGAAACCAGAAACCAACATCCTCCGTGATCATGATTTCAAATCTTAACTGGGAATCTCAGACTTGAAGTACACTGCGAGACAAAAAAAACCCCAACAAACAAACTCGCTATAAGACACAGAAAAAAGAAAACAATATCTTGTCAACCTGGACATCTCTTGTACCATATATACCCAGCTCCACATTTCTCTGGATAGAATAACAAAGAGAATATAAATAAACAAAAAATAATATCAATGTGCAAATAAATGATTGAAATAATAAATTAGCGCATGAGTTAATATTAATGATATATATAAAAGATTATAGATTGCACTGATGTTAGAGCAAGGCAAATAACAATGTACCAGTGCAAAATAAGAAAATTGATCCGATGCATGTCATACTCTTGTCTCTTCAAATCTGTCAGAGTGAATGAGATGTTCCACGTGAAATGAAGTTTGGATAATTCCAAGCAGCATGAATTCAATAAGTGGACAGCTGTTCGGCCACTCTGTATTCAGCATTTGAACACTTCCAAACTAAGCTTTTTCTCAATACTGATTCAACTTGTGGACTGGACTGTTTCAAACTGATCATTTCCTTACTGAATATGGTTTGGAGTAGATGTAGGATGTGCAATTACTGTAGGATGACAATATATATATATATATATATTGGATATTGTAAGGTGGGTGGATGCATCTTCTCTAAAGAAGCTAAACTTGATATAATTGTCATGAAAGCTAAATATTTCTAATGAATGAGTGATACTGGATTTCTTTTCAGTAAAAATACAGAGAGAGAGAGAAAGAGAAAGGGAGAGAAGAAAGAGAGAGAGAGAGAAATCTAATCTAGAAATCGAAAAAAAGATGGGGAAAAATATTTCTGAATACACAAAAATCCTTTCTAATTCCACAGTCCTGAATCCATTAGTAACACACTACAAAAATATGATCACTCCCAAAACAGTGAGCAAGAACACTTTCAGGACTAGAACAAATACCAAATAGAAGATATTAAACAGATGCTAATCTTGTTTTAATATGTACATGTAGTAATAAACGCATCCTGCTCTGTAATATTCTGATTTCTTCATGAGTTGAAAAAATATGAAGTATATCAAAAAGAGAAATAAAAACACAAATTTGATTTTAATTACAATATAAAAGTAATCATTGTAAAATCACAGACTTTTCTGAATGTTAAAAACACCAAATACAATTTTTAAAAATGGCTTTAAAAATCAATAGTTAATCATACAAATAAAAGAAAAGGCCCAGTAAGGGTAAAAATCTTCACTAATTTTTTTAATGAAGTTGATAACTCTTCATAATGACATGACATTTTCTGTAATTTTGTTATTTTCAAAACAGAATTTCTAAATTTTAGTCATCCACATGGTATAAAGTAAGATGTTTTCAAGTCATTATAATCTTTATAGCTAAATATTTTTTACTAAACAGAGTCTACACAATCAATTCCCTTCAATAACTCAAAGGAAAGTGCCTTCTACTAAAGCAGGAGTTTCGTCACCATGTTACTTTTGATTTATATTCGTCCTTTAGCGAAAACTGCTTCACAGAGTCATACACAAGTGTGGCTAGGAATGAGAAGAGAATGTTCTGAATAACTCGGGGACGCAGTCCTTTGGTAAAAAATGTCATCAGTCCTTCCTCTCTATACAGATTCAAAGCAGCTACCTGAATACTGGCTTGGTTCACCTGAAATAGTTTCAATTAATTACCGGCAAGTTTCAAGCATTTAAGGGCATTGCCCTATATAGATGTATATAGTTATGCCGGTGCAATGTTAAAAATATAATGATATGTATTGTCATTTGAAATCCATTTCATAAATCTCATGATCTATGTTTACAACTGTCATGAATGGTTCAACTTGTTATTCAAAGACAATGCATTTTGCTTGTCTAATGAGCATAAAGGAATTGCACATGATCAATCATCAATATGCCTAATATATTAATCCATAACACAAAATTTCTATCAAAACTCAAAATATACCTGTGCTCTTGTGGTGGTGATTGAAAGACCATTTGTGATGATTGCTACCCCAAACCCTGATATAACACCACTGGCTGTATTTCTCATAACTCGTGACGTCTCTGGATACGTTCTGGCAAAAATACCTACAAAACAGCACCTTTACTCATAAGTTGACCTTGCAAACAGAATAACCTTTCATAAAGTTTTGTTTTGTCCTTCATTATTGAGTGTTCTCATTATCATTTCATAAAAGAGAAATAAAATGAATAAGATAAAATGGATAGTTTTAATTAACGTTAAAATGAACTGAACTTTATCATTTATTTTACAACGATTGATAAACAAGTTCTACAACTTATATTAATATCTTTCGTTGGCACTGATGTTAGCGCAAGGGGGTCAATGATGTGGGAGGAAGCCGGAGTACCGGAGAAAACCTACGTGTCCAAGCGGGCGACCACCATACCCTTTCACATACAACCACTGTCAATCACAGGGATCGCACTCGGGTCGCAGCGGTGAGAAGCGAGTGCATTGTCCACTGCGCTACTTGGACTTAAATTGAAAGGACTTACGTTCCTTTTTCAATATCAATGATGATCTAAAAAGCCTCAATTACATTAGACTTCTAGTACATAATCATAGTACAATAATGGTTTAACCAATATGCCAAAAAACATGGCGTTTTCATTCCATTCTGAACCAATGCTCTGGTGATATTTCTGTACATCAATAAGCTTGGAAAATGGGAAAACTGAATATAATAAACACAATGTAATATACCCGAGACAAACTCGAATGATGACCACCATAGAGCACTGTGGAGTCCATTATTGATCATCAGCAAGGGCAGGGCCCTCCAGAACCCTTTAAAACCATGCCGATTTCCAACGTCTTTTATAACTGAAGCTTCCAGAATCCATCGTCCTCCATGCCTGACTTCTTTAGGAAATCTCAAAGGTTGAAGACTTTTCAGAATCTGTACCTCATGTTGACTAGTGGCTTGTTTTGACAATAGAATCACGTACTGGTTCACAACATCAAACGGGCAGTTAATGCACGAAGCTGTGCAAGAGGCAGCAAATCCAGCAATAAATGGGTGGGAGGTAACTTCTCTAACAACCTCATAGGTGCTAACATATGTCAGTGAAGAAAGAGTTTGTCCAAATGCTCGAAAAGTCACACCTCTAAACAGTCCATTAATCCCCTGTCGTTGATATATCTTCCCAAAGGCATCAGTTATGTTCTTGTAAAGCTTTGCTTTCTCTGCAACATGGACATAAAAAAATGCTTTAGTGCAGTTTTTTAAATAAAAAAATATAACAAGAGGCCCACATGCCTTGTCTGGCCTCTGAGTACCATAGCCCTTAGATGTACCTGTCAGGGTCTCTCATGTTTGCATTTTAAGCTTAATTTTGGAGTCTAAATCCTTATCCCAAACTCCTCTGACTGTTACCCCCACTTTAATATTTGATGTTTGCAAACATCAATTTATAAAAGGGGAGGGGGGCAAGAGTTGGAGGAATCTTGCATTATCCATACCCTAGCTCCTTGGGCCAAAAATTGTAAACTTTTGGTAGAAAGAGATCTGCAGGACTTTAATGGTCAATCTTACATAATGTTCACACTTTCATTTATAATGCAAACAACATGCATACCGTTTATTGCTACAAGCATACAATGCAAAGGAAATTAAAGAAGATTTCCTAAAATCATGAAACTAGAACACATATTTAATTTAATATGACCAAGTGACAATTTATCTTGTAGTTTTCAAGATGAAGTTAAAAATGTCAAATTGTTTACAGACAACATACGACCAATGGCAATAGCTTACCAGAGTGACTCAAGTCACCTAAAAATATACATTTTCACTATATGGTGATATTGGCCCTACCCTACGGCCTGAACCCGATCCAGGGGCCATGAATTTCACAATTTTGGTAGAGGGCTTCATGGACATCATAACTATGATTTTAGCTTTTTTCAAATATATATGGGAGTAGAGAAGAAGATTTAATACATTTTCACTATATGGCCATATTGGCCCTGCCCTAGGGCCTTGAACCCCTGACCCTGGGGCCATAAATTTCACAATTTTGGTAAAAAAGGGGTTCATGGACATCATAACTATGCATTTAGTTTTTCTCCACATGTGTGGGAGCAGAAAAGAAGATTTTTGAAAATTTGGACTTTTTATTGCATATTTGGCCCCACCAATGAGGCCTCGAGGGTGGTTAGGTATAAATTTCACAATTTAGATTCCTCTTATCCTAGAGATGCTTCAAACCAAAAATGGTAACAATTGGCCTTGTAGTTTTCAAGAAGAAGTTTAAAATGTAAAATTGTTAACGGACAATGCACCATATGACAAACAAAGACCAATAGCAATAGGTCACCTGAAAGATTCAGGTGACCTAAAAATCAGACAGCTTGTATGTACATGTAGTTCTAAGTCTTCTTATTGAATCATTTCACTGACATTCTCAGAAGAGACCATTCAAAATTCTAAATAAATATACAAGTATAAACAAAATATGTACCTCTCTGCTGCTGTTGGAGAATTGTGACTTTGATGAAAGGGTAGTAGATCACTCTCATGGCACAAGATGAACACACCATTGTTGGAAAAAATTTGTACAGATCCAACATGTGCATTTCTATGATGTTAGGGTGAGCCACCACTGCTGACTCTTGAGCATCCATTATCATTTCCCCTCTTTAAAATTACAAGGACCTCTCTACAAGTTTAATTGTTATATTGCTGTGCTAATTCAAAATTACAGGGGAAGGATTTTGTATCTAGATGAGCCATTGTCTTAAAAGTGTTTCTTTACAGCTTACATGATGGAAACCTGAAAGTTCAAGACAAAGTTTGATAAGTTTACAGTTCAAAATGATATCAATGTTTTAGATTCACGTGGGGTGTTTATAACATTTAATATTATAAACACCCCGCCTGAATCCTTCTCAATATCAGGTAGTTTTCTTTATAGTAAAAAATACTAAAAAATTAAAATAGGTGTACCAGAAACTTTTTTCTTACCTTTTGAGGAATACTATCGGTACACAGTTTTGAAATAAATATACCATACCTGACAGCACTGCTCTCCACAAGTAAATCATTTATCCCATCAAAATATATCACCCTGGCCTTCCATTATTTATATAATTTTCTTTAAATTATATTTAACCTCAAGGGTATGTCTTCAAATCAAATCATTTAGCCTTGAGCTACCGACATATGACGAATTATTATCAGTTACTATGCGATTATCAGCTGATTAATGCCGGTTATGAAAGATTTTCAACTTTGAGTCTCAATTTACCACAATCCATATCTAGATACCAATTAAAAGTCTCACCTTATGTATATCGTAATGATTAATCAATTCAAGGTCTTTGGCAACACTTATTAACACAGGTAAGGTTATAATGAGTCAAAATATTACCTTTCTTATTTTCACTTTTTCTTCAGCTCGCATGTCGATCCCGGTGTAAAATAGTCAATGGCCGATCCCGATATGAAATATTGTCAATGTTATGAAAAACACGCCGCTCTTCGCTTTAATGTCATTAAAAAAATTCATTGAACTAAATTGTAATGCTTATAATAAGTCTTATCTAAATTTTGTGAGACAGACATAAAATGGGATCCTATCGTATAATGCCTTTTCAAACTGCTCTAACTCATCATCATAATACTATTATTTTAGCTGCGTTACAAAAATTGGGTACCAACAGGCGTTTCTAAAAGATGTTTTGACGCGTTTCTAAAAGCGCATATTTATTGGTGTTAATATCTTTATTCCCATAGGCATTTGTTAGTTCAAATCATAACCCGGACATTTTGGCCTAATTATAGGGGCTGGTGGGGGGGATACATTTGAGCGTAAAAAATACAAATAATAGAGACGACTATAATTTAATATATATTGAAGTTAAACTACATATTGAAATGGGGAGGTACTCAGGGCCACCTATTCCTTGAGAAAAACGTGTATGTCATTCTTGCAAACTTTTTATTGAAAATGAAAAAACATATAAGTGCAATAATTAACTATAAAACTTCAAAATGTGTGTAAACAAAACTTAACATAAACTTAAGTCACCTCTACCGACCGCCTAAGTTTTGGCTAAATTGTCCTAGCTAAGCACTCTTCTAGTTACGGACTTAAGTCTAAGAATGTACTTAAGTCGTACTTAAGCACTGTCTAAGGGCCGGTACACACGATAAGTCTATAACTTACGTTTTTGAAAGCCTTACGTCTCTAGTGTCCACACGATAAGGCACGCCTTACATGATTATAAACATCATTTCCATAATCCTTACGTTTTTTTCTAAACATTACAAAAAATGGAGTACGATATCATTACTGTTGCAACAGTTATTTTATTGGCTACGGCGATTAAACTAATTAGAAGGAGGAAAAGGGTAAACTGACGCGTATGGACAAGTCTTTTGGTTCAAAGAAGAGCTGTGCACGGTGCACACATTGCGCTGCTGCATGAATTGTGCCTAGAAGACCCTAGCGTCTTTAAAAATTTGTAAGAATGGATCAGCAGTGTTTTGCAGAGTTATTTGGTCTTATTACTCCTCACATAGCATGTGGTCGCTCAAATCTACACACATGTACGGTTTGATATAAATAAATTGACATTAGGGTATTAAAATGATTTTCATTGGCTATGATACAAAGGTCAGCTAATTTTTCTATTAGGAAATAGAGCAGTGCTCTATTCGTAAGTTTGACTTGTTGGCTTGCAAAAACGTGTATTAAAGGGTGTACACACGGCAAGGCAAGAACTAAGTTTAAAAGACTTTAAGGCAAGCCTTATCGTGTGTACCGGCCCTTAGACTTAAGTACCCTTTATGTTACAAGCCCCAGGTGGGTAAATTTAAACGTGATCCATGGGTTCCTGGTTTGTATTATAATGCCTCTTGAAAATGCATGAAATGTAAAAGCAATTTTTCGCGCTATTATTTTCGAGTTGCCACACCTTTATAAAATTAAAACCCTTACAATGTCTTATACACATGCTTTGTGGGGACTTTAATTTATATACGCAAAAACTGCCTTAACCAGCGTTCTATAGAAGACTTTTCCCCATATTATTACGTTTTTATTCACATTTTAAAAGGCATTATTAAGCATACTTAGTATTTTTCGCTGAATTACGCCTTTTGGTAAAGTGTTATCATGCATATTGAAATTGAGTTGCAAAGCCTTTTTTGCGTTATTATGCCTTTAATTTTATGTTTCAATATAGGTACTATGTGAATTCAAAAGTTTAAATTTTCTGGGAAGGGGGATCCAAACACTTTTAGAGTGGTGCATGGACTTGCAGATTGTGAAATTTTTATGGAGACTCTTGGATGTAGAAAACTAAAATTGAATCAACCATTCAAGAAAATGCTGATGACGTATTTACCCCCCCCCCCCCCCAACTTTCATGAATCTTTAAAGGAAAATTTTTGCCATGCAAATTTAAAAGCAAATATTAGTACATGTTATGACATAAAAGTAATATTTTTAACACCTTGAAACATAAACATCATACACACATGACATTGGTACATGCATTTTCATACTATTCTAGCAAAGGATGATATTCAACTAAGAACTATGCACAGTTTCAACAAGTGTTGGTAGTATCTAAAGATTAAAGATGTACAAAAATATACAATTTTTGTATCTTAATATAGAAAAATGGCTTACCAGTACTTTTAAATCAAGAACCAAGACAATAAGTATTTTTTCTCTTTAATTAAAAAAATCAGTAAATACAATAGAAACAAATTTTTAATTAATATTAAATAATAATCACATCATTTTCTTTTCCTTCTTCCCTCTACTTTCACAGCAGGCTGGGGTTTTAGAAAGGTAAAGCCCTTAATTTCAACATCAAGGGGAGGTAATATTTCAGTTACAATACCAGTAATGGCAGATATTTGATTCTCACGAATAGTAAACTGTTGTCCAACCTTTAGGATCATTGGCTGTCTTAACAGTATTTTGACATCAGCAGTGTCCCCAGGCATAATCATTGGTAAATCTTCAGGCAGATATATGATACTTCCCATGGACCACAATGAACAAAAGAGCTGCTGTTGATACTTATCCCTGAGTGGTTTGCTTCGTCCTCCTTCTTCTTTTTTAAGAACATAAATTTTGGCAGAGAAATAGGAATGCTGAGTTGCTGAATTTGGTTTCACTAAAAACATTCCACGAACAATGTTGGTTTGTTTAATTGCTTTCAAAAGAACTCCTGCATTTTGTCCTGCATATAGCTTAGGTACTGATTCGTGAAATACTTCAATATCCGATACTGTTGTTTGCATAGAAACACCAAGACCAAGGATTTCTGCAGCATCACCCTTACATATCACTCCTTCTTTCAAAGTTCCTACAACAACTGTTCCACGACTAGGAATTCTCACTGCTGTTTCTATTGGTAAAACAAATGGGGCTGAAAAGTCGCGATCTGGTATAGGCAGGTAATCATCCAGGGCTTGCACCAATTTGAGAATAGATTTTTTACCAATTTCTTCATCTCCATTATTCAGAGCACACAACGCCGATCCCCGTATCACAGGAATTTCAGAACCTGGATATCCATATTCATCCAATAACATTCGAACTTCGATTTCACAGAGCTCTGCCATTTCTTCATCTGCAGCATCAATTTTATTAATAAAGACCACTAGATGTTTCACACCAATCTGCTTAGCTAGTAGGAGATGCTCACGAGTCTGAGGCATAGTTCCTTCGGTAGCAGCCACAACAAGAATCGCCCCATCCATTTGAGATGTTCCCGTTATCATATTTTTAATGAAATCTATATGCCCTGGACAATCAGTGTGAGCATAACGCCTGGTTTTTGATTCATATGAAATGTGTGCAGCGTTTATTGTAATGCCCCTCTTCTTTTCCTCTGGCGCCTTGTCAATCTCATCAAACTGTACAGCCTTCGTTGTACCAATTTCTTCAGATAACACTTTGGTCATTGCTGCAGTCAGCGTTGTTTTACCGTGGTCTACATGTCCTATTGTTCCTACATTGCAGTAAGGTTTATCAAACTTTGCAAAAGTAAAAGAAAACGATCTGACAGTTTCAAATCTTAAACGGGTATCTGTAGTTAAAATGTTGAACTTCGAGATAAACTTTGACTTGAGCAAGTTTCGGTGTGAATACAATAAATTATGTAAACAACTTGCATGGTACCTTGCCATGCTTGCTGTGTCCTCTTACTTCCGGTGTCTTGAAAATGTCCTTATTAGTCAAGTTGTACATGAATTACGTCAAGCTATATATGGTTGAAAATTTTGAATTCGAATTTCGAAAGACTATAAAAAAGATATCTTTGATCGCTACACACGAGCATAAGATACTTTCTATAAATATTCTATTTTAACATTACTTTTTCCTTTAGTATTCTACGAACGACTTGTCATTTAAATAAGAAAAGTTGCACCACTTCCTGTCAATTTGGTTGTGAAATATTCACCTGACCTAATTTGTTTGCTGATAACAGTATATATAGGACGCTATTCCCATCACAAATTACACAGAGCCCCTTTGGGCGTTTGCAGACAACATTTAAATTTGCACAACTTACTTAGCATTTCTACTGCTTTAAAGTCTACTTTGAAAAACCAAACCCTGCCAGGTAAAGAAATCTTGAGTGGAAACCTCTCGCTCAAAACAACAGTGTCGGAGCAGGAACCGTTTTGTGGTAAGAACTCTTGCACAAACCTGTTCAGCAAGAACACATCTGCATCTGAGAAGGGTTTGCATAGTATGCTAAATAGATCAAAACCACTTTGTCAATATTTTAATACAAAAAGTGGTTGCAAATTTAAAGAGAACTGTAAATTCCTGCACTCCTCAACGAGTATTTCCAATTCACCTGCTTCAGAAAAGCATGAAAATGGAAAACCAGTAACAAATTTGGAGGGAACTTCTGCACTCTTGGATACATTTTCACAACAATTGTCCTTTGAAAATCAGCATCATGAGGCAGTAAAAGAGAACAACAACACTCCAAAACCTTGTTTTTCCTTTGAGCGATACGGAAATTGCAAGTATGGAAATAATTGTCGCTTTCTGCATGCATTGCCATCAGATGAAAAAGTAAAGACATCAAAATCTGCCAGAAGTTTTATAGCAGACAAAAAGCCCCAGCATGCATCAAAGAAGAATAAACACGATAAGCAAGATCAGGGAAGAAGAAGAATCTGCCACTACTTTCAAGAAGGTCATTGTCAGAAGGGTGACAAATGTAGATTTTATCACCCAAATAATGCCAATAAAGTAGAGGTATCGGATGTCATCATTCAGGGGGATAAAGAGCAGTTGGAGATAGTGAAGAGCAGCAATGGTTCTGAGGAAGTGAACAAGACTGATAGAGCAGCTGCTGTAGCTAATAGGAAGTATGCACCAAGACCTGGTCAAAGGAGAGCTCCACATATACCAGTTCAGCCAGTAAAGGAACTTAAGAGGGAAAGTCTGCTTGAGAAAGAAATTGAGGAGCTTCGACTGACAGAGATTGAGCAACTTAAGAAAAGGCTTGCATCCTCAAACTTGGATGTCATCACTGATGATGAAAACAGATTTTCTGTGCAGTTTGATTTTTCATCTACAGATCCAGATTGGGTAAGAATATTTTTTTCCAAAGTGAAGAGTGAATAAAATGATTTAGTCTAGGATTGCAAAAAATAACTTCTGATTTGAAAACTTCATGATTTAGTGATAATTTTACAATCTTGTTTCAAATCAATAAACTTTTTCAGTAGACTGATTTGTAATGATGATTTGAATATTTTAATTTTTTGTAGCCTTATGATGTGGAAGTTTTCACCCTACAAGTTACCATTCCAAGAGCCTACCCATTGGAGGTATGTAGTTTCTAAAATGAATCTATAATGTTAATACACTGAAATATTTACAGTGATTCTAGAAATTGTGTGTGTGTTTATAAAAATGATTTGTTTTTATTTTGCAGATGTTTAGTGTCAAAGTTCCTGATGAACAACACCTACCAGAAACAGTGCGAAGGTATTCATTGAGTTTGTTATTAAAATGTTGTTTTGTTGACGATAAATTCAAGGACATTAAATAATGGTAGGGATGACTGTTCATTAATTTTTAAAAGCTAGACTGTATTTTATCGAATGTCTCAGTGTAAAGATGGTTATGAGCACATGTAATGTGTTGGTTCTTTTTGCAGGTTTATGGAAACTTCTCTTGAGGAATGGACAAATACAAAACAGGCAGAACTGATATCAGCAGGGGTTGTCAGACTGGAGTTTAGACCTTTCTTAAAATGGCTGGATAGAAACCTTGAAACAATTGTAACAGGAGCACTAAGACAAGTGAGTATTTTGTTCTAAGTGCAAGGTATTTGTTCATGAATGAGAAAAGGAGGAGAAAAAAAGGAGAGAGTAAAAGAAATATCAATCTTACTAATTAAAATTAGATGTTCAGTATTTGCTACTTCTTGTTTGAGAAGTGGTAGCAGATTCAGAACATCTAATTTTAATTAGATTGAAGAAATATGAGAAAGAAAAAATTGAGAGAGAGAAAGAGAGAGGGGAAAGAGAAAGAGTAATTATATTTATTCATTTCTTTGTTTTTGTTTTTTGGGGGGATAAATATTAAATTTAATACCTGTACAAAAATACATGTGTTTTGTAGTTGAAGAAAGAACTTGAAGCAAAGGCAGCTGGGTTACAGTTCATTCCTGCATCCAAACTTCAGGAAAAAGTCAAAGCTGGTGCTAGTGATGAAGATCAGGAGGAAGACGAGGAAGACAGCGATGAAGATGAGGATGAGAGCAACATGTTTCGAGGAGTGGCTTATAGGAAGAAGGAAGAGGAGTTGGTGTACACAGGTAAGCTTGGTATTAACTTTAAAGGGTCTTTTCCAAACAAATTTGGGATTGAAAATCTAACACATGGCAAATAACATGGACAAAAACTAACATATACTTTTTTCAGTTCAATTTGTTGTGTAATTATATTTATTACATTTTTTTAAGTGTAGGACAAAAAAGAAATAAAGATAATCAATATTCAGAAAAAATGTCAATAATATCCTCTTTTGAAGGACATGCATGCATCAAGATATGGTGGGGGTAGACATTATTTCTGAGGCTTTTTTATGACTGTAGTAAAATTAGACTTCATTCACTAAGATACTGTACTTGCATGACATAATCATTTGTAATGTTTCTAGGTCCACCGCAGCAGATCGAAGAATCTGAATCCGAGGAGGAAGAAAACCTTATCGAGTCTTCCATCAATGACACTAAACCGGAAAAAAATGAGAGGCGAGGCACCGAAATAAAACTGAGGAACCTGACCCTCAAGGATAATGCTTCGACCCTGACCTGCACTACTCTCAAGGTCATCATACAGTGCGGTCGCTGCAAGAACAAAATGGATGTCACCACACCTTCTGGGAGGCCCAACATGGTAACCTGTTTGAAATGCAGCTACCCCCAGATCCTGACCTTCCGCTCCGCCATCATGCACCAGTTTTCTTCCATTGTTGGTTATCTGGATTTGGATGGATGCGTTCCTTTTGATCTCATCCTTCAGGATTGTGTGTTCAAGCTGGGCTGCTTCAGCTGCAACAAGGAGATGAAAGCCAAAGTATGTACCTATATCAATAAATATTACAATCAACCTATCTAAAGCTACAGTCAAACTTCGTTATCTCGAACTAGACGGGACTGTTTAAAAGCTTCGAGATATCCGAGTATTCGAGATATCGGAGGTACAATACTTAAAAAATGAGTGGTTGGTACTTACAAATCACTTCGACATATCCATTGTATTCGAGATATCGGTGTTCGAGATATCGAAGTTTAACTGTACTTTAAAAGAGCATCAGTATTACATGTATATATCTGTGTCCTTCCATTAAAAAAATGAAAATTTTAAATGATAAATGCATTTTTCTTGCATAACAGTCTATGGCCTTTGGACAAGTAACCGACACATGGTGCGCAAGCTGTCACAGTAGAATGAAAATGTCAGCAGAGTCAGTCAGATTTGCCCAACTTGTTCCCTCAGAACTAGAAATAGGTAAACAGAGACTAAAATTGTTGCATCAAGATTATTGCATTGACAATGTTGATCAGTTAAATTGTAGTTCTTTTGGGAAGTAGGTTAATGTTACAGTAGGGCCCCTCTCCCCAAAGAGGGGTTCTGCATTTTGGTTTTAAAAAGCATTTAATTTTAGTTTTATTTTAATTATCTAGATGAGAAAGGCTTACACAAAGTTCCAGTTTTGAAGCCCAAAAAGAAAACAAAGGAGCCAGAGATTCAGCTAGGGCGTCCACTGCCTGCTGATGGAACTTGTAAACACTACAAGAAAAGCTATCGCTGGTTCAGGTAAATAGCAATAGATACATGTATTGTAAAAAACTATTCATTATGTGTACATTCAAATATTTCTATCTTCTCTTGAACCATTTTAAATGGCTTATTGTTTACAATAACATTTTTCTTATCAGTAGCATTAAAATTCAAAATGCACAACACCAAAATAACAAATCCCCCCCCCCCCCCCAAAAAAATAAACAACAACAACAAAAAAAATAAAATAATTAATAATTGAATAATTTTACAAGATATATATTTTAACAGAATATTTAAAAGGATCATTTTGAACTTGAAAAAACTACGAATTTGTTTTATCTTTGCAAAATTACATCATCATAATCTGAAACAATGAAACTTTAAATTTTCATCTCTATTTCAGGTTTCCTTGCTGTGGTAAATGTTACCCATGTGATATCTGCCATGAGGAGAAGGAAGGAGACCATGAAATGCTTCTGGCCACCAGGATGATCTGTGGGCATTGTTGCAAGGAACAGCCATTTGCCATGGATAAAGCATGTGTGGCCTGCAAGCAGTCAATGACCCAAGTTCGTACCCAGCATTGGGAGGGAGGCAAAGGATGCAGAGACAAGATCAAGATGAGCAAGTTAGTTACAATATCTTTCTCAAATCGGATGATAATTATACCTGCACATGAAAATACTTTTTCCCATCAAATTATTAATTATAGAATATGAAAGTATGTTAATCATTTATACTTGGGTATACCCACTACAGGTTTATTGGTGCTAATATAAGTCATTTTGTTTAAGGTTATGGATATATAAATTCATGAACAATGGTCCTATCTTTAAAATTTGTAACTATGTATCTTATTTCGTTTAATCTAGAAATGATGCAAAAAAATATGCAGGCCAGTCAAAAACAGTTTCAAAAAAGACTCAAGAAAAACAGAAATCCTCCACAACAAAGAAGAATACCAAGCTCCGTCACAACAGCAAATAATTCAGACAGTCAGTTGAAAACTTTGCAGATGTAATTTAAAGCACACAATCAAGTCAGAGTGCTAATTATCTGCTTAATGCAGAACTGTCCTTTACATAAACTGTATAGAAATGTAGTCAACTATGTACTGTATGTTAAACAGTTGATTTAGATGTTCATGTACATGTATATAGAAACTTGAAAAAAATCACTGGATTAGAATTCCATGTAATTGTATATACTGTGAATGGTTTGAAGAATTTTGAAAAATTAATAAATACTGGTACAATAAAAATGTTTTGAATTTGAGAGTTATTTACTGAACAACAAAATGCTATGAATATTAATCATTATCTGCTTTGCATAGGACTGCATTAAAATGTATTGTACTGGTGAATTAAACAATGTGCCCAGGCATACATATATATAGAAATGTGATCAACCATTGATCTACAGTAGAAATAAGATGTAAAGAAAATTGAAACAATTTGCTAGAATTAGGCATACATATTGTCAATAGATTTTAGGTTGATCAAATTACATGTATTCGGTATATAATGAATTAAAAAATAAATGCACAAGACTACATGTATGTAAAATCTGTTTGCTCTTTGGTTGAATTGGACGTGAAGAAGCTTGAGACAATACCCTTACTAGAATGAAGTGTACAAACTGTCAGTTGACTGGAGATTGAATCATATGATTTAATTGTAAAGACAATACATACATGTACATGTATATCTGTTACATATGTCTGATTTAATGTGAGCAACTGACATCACATGCCCAGGCTACAACGCCCCTGAACTGTTTCAGTACCAGAGTCGGACGGGCTTCACCAACCACGGCTTGTTCAATACAAATGTTACTTGAACTATTCATTACTGGTAGATGGCAATAGCATAGAAAGCATTTTCTTTCATGCCAATGCTACAAAATCATTTTAGATCTTGAGCAAAAAATTTATTATAAGCATTATCTACATACATGTATTACTTTGTTAAACTTTGCACATCTTCTGAATTTTAAAGATTCTTCCATACTTTCCCACATTCCACTTTGAATTCTTCCTAAGGACACGCTATTTGTCAGCTAATCGTTGTTTGAACATTTTAGAACTTAAACTACTGTATTTAAACTTGTGCGGGGGCTCTCAAGAAATATACCGTATGTCCTGTAATGTTCCTAACTTTTGCTCTTTTCACAATCACTTTTACGTCGCAAAATATTCAATACTCAGAAATTATATCCAGCATTGTTTGCTATAAGAAACCTTGCAAAAAATGACCGACACAAACAAAAAAAGTTACCGGTACGCATTTTCACCATTTTGCTAATTCCGTACTAGTCGTTATAGACAGTAAGATTCGCTCTGTTTCAATTTCTTTTTTTTTATTCAACATTTTCATCTTCAAATCCTCATTACAATAGAGCAACAAAATGTAACAATGTCACAGAGTACAGCTATAACTCAGGCAAGTGTGAGAAAACCGATAGAACATTAACACAATGCTTGCTGTATAGGTAGTGATCGAGATACGTGTATCTATCTATGCTATGCTTAAACAAGAGGCCCAGGGGCCACATCGCTCACCTGAGCAACAATAACCTTAACTCTGATCAAATTATCATTACAGTAACAAAATCAAAATATCTCGACAACTAAGTACAGTAGATCTTGCTAAAAAATTTAAAATATCTGCCAATTTTTATCCACATATTTTTATGGTAAATACCAAGCCCCTTTTGTTGTATTTGTAAGAAGATTTTTCTCTATTCCTATATACCCCCCCCCCACTTTGTGGCCCCCCAATGTGGCCCCTCCCTATCCCAGGGGACCATGTTTTAAATGAACCTGAATCTGCACTATCTGAGGATGCTTCCACTCAAATTGGAGCATTTTTGAGAAGATTTTTTTAAAAAGATTTTCTCTATATATTCCTA
>WFKH01006014.1:31578766-31628448 GCA_016163765.1 Magallana hongkongensis
TATTCCTATGTAAAATTCATCCCCCCATTGTGGCCCCACCCTACCCCTGGGGACCATGATTTGAACAAACTTGAATCTATACTACCTGAGGATGCTTCCATACAAGTTACAGCTTTTCTGGCCTAATAGTTTTTGAGAAGAAGATTTTTGAAAAATACCTACAATTTTTTAATAATTCTAAATTATCTCCCCTTTAAAGAGGGCGTGGCCCTTCATTTGAACAAACTTGAATCCCCTTTACCCAGTGATGCTTTGTGCCAAGTTTGGTTGAAATCTGCCCAGTGGTTCTGGAGAAGAAGATGAAAATGTGAAAAGTTTACAACGACAACGACGACGACGACAACGACAGACAACGGACAAATTGTGATCAGAAAAGATCACTTGAGCCTTTGGCTCAGGTGATCTAAAAACTGGAAAATATAGGACATCTCAAGTGTTTCTACTGCTCTAACTGCATTATTCTTATTAAAATAATATTCTTTTTTAGTTTTTATTTGAAAAACAAAGAAACATACAAATAAAAGATTGCAAAACAGTTTTTAAAAATAAGACCCTGTTATACAACTCATTATTCAGAGCAGCTATAGATTTGCAACCAGTATATTACCAATATACCCAATGTCAAACTGTGAATTAAAATTTCATCATACATGTACTTCAGAAAAATTGAATATTTCATGGAGAGCAAAGGCTGATAAATGTATAATCACTGTAGTAAAAAGAGATGCACACAATTTTCCAAACAACATTGTCAATTGTGCAATCTAGTACTACATGTATTCTAAATTGTATATACATTTTCTTTTTAATAACACCCTTACAATGGCTTATTTCTGTCCTCTTTTTAAAGCAGTCTACACTGCAGCAAGTGATTCTTGCATAATCACAGGTTGCTGTGGCAACACATTAAAGGCACACAAAAAAGGACAGAAAGCATCAAAAACAAAAATATCCAATGTATTCTCTGCACTGAATATAACTACACAGAAATTCTGACAGTAATTTAATATATCAGTCTAAAATTTAGTATACACCTGTTTTCAACAATACTACAAGGAAATTCAGTTCATTTAACACAATTATTTTTAGGCAAGTCACCAATACAGTGCATTTCAGTCAAAACTTCAAACTTCCTCATTAACTCAGAGCATTGAGAATGAATACACCAATGGTATGCCTGGGATTTTTCTTCTCCCTCATTTTGTTGCTGCTTGGTTTTATCGATAACAGTTTATTAATTGTAAAATGAAATGAAGAAAAGTCAATTGGGTCTTGCTGACGAACAGACGGTACATGCACATAAACATGAAAATCTTGTGTTAGATGGGGGAGGGGTCTGGAGATTAAGTTTACATTGAGCCTCTAATGGATGCATTGGCCTTACATTTATAACAGCTAGAACAACAGTATACACAGGTACTGAAACACAATCATCACAGAATGAGATAACCATATAATAATTTATATATAATTCTATACAGTGATATGTCAAGGCGGAACACACTAACACATTAAAACCAATCATTTGGTAGTCATATACATGAAACATGTCGAATAAAAGCACAAGCAGACATATCCTGTTTAATGACTATAAAAATAACCCAGTCCTCCCTATATCACAATAACTTGGATAAAGTATAAAGAAGATATAATGATCATGTATATCTACCTCAAAATGACTTCTTTATATATACATAATTTTTTTGGGCAATAAAATGTTAAATATTTTAGTACAAATAAAAATTTCTGCTCTCTTTTTCATGAAATTTGGATTCAATAACTGTTATTGGAATTACTTAATTGTACATACATGAATGCAAATGAGTCTAACTTGTTTCGTGGGGTTTTTTCCAGCATTATTTTTTCACTGACAAATTCATGTGATGCTCTTTCACACCTCACCTTTTGAAGCACAAATTGACAAGAAGCTATAAAAAATTGAGATGTCATGATGAGCAAACTTGAAGAGCGAGAAAGACAAGCTACACTTACAAAAAAAAACAAAAAAAACCTGACAAAGTTGTGTGACATCTATACCTATTGTTGTTTATACCAACAGTAAAAAAAAAAAATCTTAACGATGGCCACTGTATACAAAACAAGTACATGTCTCCATGCACTGCATGTGAACACATTTTGGGCAGTCAAACTGCATTTCATAACAATTGGGCGAATCATGTACATGGAAAGTTGACATTTAGTTTCTGGTGGTAATGCGCAAGAAATTTTGTTCACTTCTTTATAATCTATAATACATACAATACAATCTCTGAATAAACAGAAATACTGACTGGGAGCCTTTTAATGTTTTTAAAAGTAAATACACATACATGTACTACATGTACGAGGGTTGTTCGGAAATTATTGAGACATTTACTCTTACTCCCTTGGAAAAAAAGATAAATCATTGAAATTTCACCAGAAAGTAAACCAGGATACATTTTATCAACGTGAAAATTTTGAAGTTAATGACATCATTTGTTCATTCCTGGTAAGCTAACAAACTTGCCTACATCCAATGACCCGGAGCAACCACAAACTCATCGCAACGTCATTTTAACATTTCTCCTTGCTTCTATGTTTTAAACACCTTACATACGAATACGAATACATGAACTATTCTTCATTTTTCATCTTTTCTTTTTATTTCAAAATTGCAACAGTTACATATTCTCTCCATTCTTGATTTTTTGTGAAAAAAATCGAGTTATTTCTTCCCAAAAGTCAACTTACTGTGAAACGTCTCTTACATTCATTCTGTATATATATTAGACCTGTTGAAATCACTTTATGTGTAAAAAATACTAGATATTTAGCCCCTTTATTTTAATTCTAGTTAAGCAATCAGTAAATAAACCCTGATTAACTGAAGCTTTTGATCCCTTTCCATCGTATAGTTTTATTTTAAGCAATTTCTTGGCCAGAAAAGGTCTTCTTCCGAGATTCCCACCAATTTGATGTATTTTCGCTGCGCTGCCTTGACGTCAAAATTCAATAAACCGTCAGATTTCTATTGCTCGGTACATATTTTTTTAACTATCTCCGTATTTGAAATCGGACACTAGTGAAACTTGCACAAAAGCTAGTCACAATAAATAGCAAAATGAACATATATAATTTGATTTCTTTTATCATTAATTGTAGGTCTACCAACACTTAAAATGTAGATGTTTAATTTTTTTTAACTCTGAGTTTTGGCCTGCGCCAGGTATCCCGACCACCGACTTGTTTGTGTACCGTCGTAAACAAATTATTAAATATTTTGTGTTATTACTGTGCTCAATTATTTGTTTACGTTTCTTCAATGTTTATGCCAATTTTTACTAAAATTCGTCACTGAGAAAGGGAAATATTTGTGTTGTCTCAATAATTTCCGAACCCTAGCTCTTATATACCGGTACATATATACATTTGCTATGAAATGTAGACTTCTGGAACTCTGATCTCCATCTCTCATGAATATTGATCTTTAGCTTTAATGACTTGTGTTGCATTATCGGAGGAAGAGATAATCCTTATGACTGGTCACTGACTTAGTATTCATCAACATAACAAGTAAATGTAACTATTCTATATGAAACTAAAAGACAAATTGTGTAGAAAACAATCAAAAAATCAAAAACCATTGCACTCGCCAACTAAACAGATCAAAGACAAATACTTTAATTGGTCAACAGTAACAAAAAAACCTAATACCATTCACATCATTGATGGACTTGAATCTCTGGGCTAATTAACAGCATATGTTATCAATATTATAAACAATTCAATATAATCATACATTTGTGGGGTATAAGTACTTGTTTGTTGTACTAAACTTTGGATCAGTCTCTGTCTGATGCAACACTTGGTTTCTAATTATAATGCCTGAAATAATGGACACTTGATTTCAGGATTCAGTGGAGCATGCACTCAGGCTGTGAGGGAATCCAGTGTTTTATCACTGTCCAGATCATTCTTCACCAGTTCATCCTTGATTCTGTGGTCACTGAATCCCAGTTCCTGAAACTGCTTAAACAAGGCCAAAAACCTCTCACTCTGAAATCAAATTAAATCATCATCATCATCATCATCAATCATCATCATCAATCATCATCATCATCTGTCTTCAAAATTTATTTGTTTTTCTTTTTCACTATCCCTAGTTTTGAGGACATTAAAGGGAATCTTGGGAACATGTCAAGCAATAAACATGCAGTTTACTTGGCTATCAAGTGTGCAAATGTTTTGTGGCTGTTCCTTTAACCCCCTGTTTCTTTGCAAGCAAGGGTTATTTTTTTTTTTGGTCTTCTTCACTCCCCACTAATGAAAGGGGGAGCACTGTGTACAAAAATTCATCAGCATACAAAAATTTGCTGAGAATAAATCCCTTTAAGTCTACCAATTGAATGATAATTCAATCCCAACAAACCCAACAGGTAGAATTGATTTTTTTTCAATATGTAAATAAGAAATGTTTGTAAACGAATTAAATGAATCAGAAAACAAACCTTTTCTGAGTTGTTCTTGAACAGGATGAGAGTTTCTTCAACAAGGAGTGAGTTGTGTCCCTTGTCTGTTAGTTTTCCAACCACACACAGATAATCAATGACCTTTAATGAAAACATTATATTTTTACTAAGATTATATACAGGCCAAGAGGCCATAAAACTTAGAGAAGCTCACTTTTTGATCCCAGTCTCACTTTTCTACCATATATTCCTTTTGTAAAAGTGAGACTGCACATGCAGAGATCAAAAGTGAGCTCATCTAAATTATATGGCCCTGGGGCCAAATATAGATGTACATGTGTCTGTATAATTAAACAAAATTTTTAATTGTAAATATTTATGCTCTATGGAATGTACTATAAACATATTATATGGAATTTAATTTATTCAAACAGTTTACAAAGAAATGGCACCCCTCTAACAGTTTAGAAATTTTGTACAAATTGATAGGAAAATCTTTACATCCCCAAAATATCCACTTAATTAATTTTACACTTCGATCTTTTCTTTCCTACAATACATTTTTTACTGTCCCCTGTTAACAGTATGAGCAATGTACATAGATCTGATAATCTCTTTAGTAATAACAATGTGTCATGTATTATTAAACAGGATGTATCATCTTATTAACAAATATTCATGCAACAGTGTATGGTAGATTTCTGTTATCCAGGCTTGATCAAATTGCTAACTCAGTCTGATAATTTTCATTAAATGTGATTAACTTAATATGATGTTATATTTTCAAGAGACATTTGCACTAAGAAATTTCATGACAAGTAAACGATCATCTGAGAAGTCCTTTCAGTCAATTTCTAATGTACATGCATTCCCAAAATATGACTTACATGTACCAGTACATGTATTAGTACACTATATACTAATATGGTGAACTTCAATAAATACTCAGTTATCTTGCAGTCTAGCTGATACATCTTTGAAAATATGAACAACAACAACTATAAAATCAACTTCAAAGAGAAAATTTCTAGTCTTAACTATTACAGGCCTACCTCTTTTTGGTCTGCACCCAGCTTTTCCACAGCGCGTGCTGCTTGAGCCTTGGGGAAGCCCATACTGGCAACGCTATCCACCACTCGCTTGGAGTCTGGTGGCAGGTTACTGTAGGGATCAGGAGCAACCACCGTCTTTGGTTCCGTCAAACTTCCTGATGACGAGGATCTAGGACTTCCTGTTGTGAACCCGGACTGAGCAGGTTGAGGTAACGGTGAGTACCGATTCCAGGACTGCAAGGGAGAGATAAACAGTTGTAGGCTGGCGTTTCATGTCAATCAGTACCAGTTAAATACCCAGTGGTAAAATGTATAATGAAATATTATGAATCATTTTTAAAATTATTTGGAGTGAGGGAAGAGGAGGTGGGGTTTAACCCTATGTGTATGCAAAAATATGAATTGATAACAGCACAAAAATGCTTACATATATACATGTAGAGGGTGAAGTTTTGTGTACTTCTTGTGATTTCCTAGATGGATGACTTTTTTAATGCGTTAATTAATCCTCAAATGTATACAGAGTTTGCAATGTAAATTAAAGATTTTGTTATCATGTACATGCACCCTTATGAACATAAAAGTCATTAGATCAATATATACACAACACATGCATGTACAAACTGGTGGAACTACAAATGTACCGTATTATTGTGAAACTTACAGATCTAAAGAAAGCCTTCAGCTAACAGACAAACAAAACATGAGAAGTGGAGTGGATCAGAAACCTTGACTTGGGAAGATGGATAAACTTGGGTTTTTAAAAATTTTTTTAAAATGTTCATAATTAAATGTATTTTTCATTCAAATATTGAAGTTCCTGCAAAGACCGAATTTAAAAGTCTGTTTTCCTGTTCATATTGAATTTGATTGACGACAAATTAATCAATGCATACTAGTATATTCAAGATTATAAAGACATCATTAAATGGTTAACATTATAGTTTTGGGAATAAACATTTTCACTATACGTACTAAAAACTGCTGAATAATGTTTGAATTTTTTTAAAAACAGTCTTAAAGCATTTGCATAGGTGCAGCATAACAGAAAGAGCAATTTCCCAATCGTCTGGTATGATAAAACAGGGTAATAGGTTTTAATTGTCAGTAGCAGTATATATATGAACACAACCAAATTTCTTAATAAATAGAGAGGAAAATACTCAATGGATTTGTTCCCATGTTTATCATCATAAAGGGAGTGATTGAATGTACTATATCAATATCACATCTGATTCAATACATGCACAAATAGTACTCAAGTAGGAAGCATTTCTGGAGGGATAAATATATAATGAATACAATGTAAAATGAAAAATAGCTTCCTGGTATAGATGCAGTTAATATATAATTATGCACATGCTCCAATTATTACATTTATAAAGAAAAATACCCAATATAAGCTAGTATCTGTATTTCATGTAATATATGATTTATGAAAATTTCATGCTCTTAATATGTGGACAGATGTGTTACCCCGGTACCAATTCAAATACAAAGAATTTCTAGTATTTGTTTAAAATTCAGAGATTTTAAAATTAAAGAAATACACAATATGTAAGCTTGGCTGAGTCAATGTATTTCATGTAATACAATTTCAGGTAAAATTGCAAGCTCTTATGCATAGATGTAATACATACATGCTTGTTAATATCTAATTTATTAATTTGCCATGCTTTCATGTTACAATCAATTGATCACAGTTTTAATATCTATTTGAATATGTGTACAATGCATCTTGAAAGATAATTTGAGAAAATCAATAAAAAAGACATTTACTGAAAATAAAAAAACCCCCTAATATAGTGTCTGACAAAAAGTCAAGAAATTATAAAATAGTTTTTTACTCTGATCATCAACTGTTACAAATAATTGAAATGATATGTCAATAGAATTTACCAGCTAGGCTGTTATACTGATACTTATTAATGGTTATTACCTTTACAAAACTTTAAATTGTAACTGTCCATCATGAGATTAAAAGAAAAATGTACCCCTGGTACATGTATTAAATGTAGCTTGTTTTTTTTCCCTTTCTACAAGATGTTAATACTAAGAGTGAGATTTCACCTGAGATGTCCAACTATGAAATACATCAAAACAGGCATCAGAGCTATAGGCAGTTATTCAAAAGATATAGAAGTTAAGACTGGCTTGAGGAAGAAATGGTCTGGGTTCTAATTATCCAGGTGTGGAGATACTTACAAGAGGTGCAGTGTCCATCGGTTCCTGTGAAAGAGGTACAAGGAGGATTTGAACTAAATGTAAACATCAAGCCAAATATACTCAGTGACAGGGTCACTATTTACCTAGCTGCAGGTCTGTAGCTCCCGGTCTGAAAAAATTCAATTCGGATGAAGGACCTGGGAGCTACAGTGCCTCCCATAGTAAAAAACTGCAATTTACGGCGCACAAAAAGTTGCGCTAGTTTTGGACTGATTAATCTTATTTCTGAACACATTCTGTACAAATATTTGATTCCAAAAAATTCTTTGGACATTTTACTACAGATATCGTCACTTTACTTGCCTCTGATATTCTTTTAAACACCACCACCAGTCCCGTAAAGTGAAGTGGTGAAGTTTGTTTACATGTAAAAATGGCGACTCTCGATCTCGACGTGAATTTAACATACTTCATTTTCCCAGGTCGGTTAGCGTGCTTCAGAGAAAGTCTGAGGCAAGTAAAGAGACGATATCAGTAGAAAATTGCATGAAGAATTTAATGGTACTATTTTTTCCCACAGGATTTGTGTGTAAATAACGTTAATCAGTCCAAAACTAGCGCATATTTTTGTGCGCCGTAAATTGCAGATTTTTACTATGGGAGGCACTGTAGCTCCCAGGTCGTCCATCCGAATTTTTTCAGACCGGGAGCTACAGACCTGCAGCTACTATTTACCAAGCTACTAATGCATATTACTGAATCTATGGTTATGAAAGTACTGGACTATAGGTGCATGTACAAGAATGAATAATTACACAAAAAAGAGCTAAAACATTTACAATGAGGCCGAGCAAGTGAAGCCTGTAGATTTATCACTACACCTATAAATAGAATATCTTATTAACGGTAAACTGAATTTTCTGTAAAATGATGTGTCTCACATATCATTGTCTATTGAGTATTCAGCCTGCAATTTGAGACCTTAAATCATTTATTACTCTGAATGTGACATTTTCTAATCAAAAAAAAACCTGTACATTCCAACTATACCTTGGATTTTCACATGAAAAAAGTAAAAGTTGTGACAACAAGTGTGATAACAAATGAAAAAATACACCTCGATCCTATTTCAGGTGATATCCATGAATGACAATTTTTCAAATCACACAGCAAATTGAATATCTATGAAAACTTAGCCCTTCCTAGAATTGAACTTTCACAGATCTTTCAGCAAGTTCAGTAGTAGAAGCAAATAAAGAATCCAATATAGTTGAAATTAAAAAAAAAGTTCATTACCTGCTTAGATGAAGGTCTTGGTGGGGGTGAGATGGTGAGTGGGAGGGGTAGGTCTTGACTCTGGTTAGTAATGCCGTCTGGTACAGGACTAACGGCCGAATAGGGCGGGGGCATTCCTGATATAGGAATCCCCATAGGTTTCACTGGAGCTATGTTAACGTATGCTTTGGCGTTTCTGGAGGCCAGGTCCTGGGATGGTTTATTTGCAGAAAGGAATGGATTAGAGCTTTGTGTTGAGTCATTCACATTATCAACAATACCAAATGATGGCGTCTTTGAAAAATTAACTGTCCTTTGATCAGTTCGTACGCTGACGTTCTCGTAAGTGCCAGAAGGTACTTCATTTTTATGCACAGGTTCTACCTGAGCACTATCAGTTACAATGTCTTGTTCAAAGGGATTTGTGGATTTTCCAGCTCCAAGGTGACCTTGATGGGCACCATTGGATGTCTCTGATCCTATGGGAGGGAGGGGACCCTTGGCTGATAAGCTTGGCCGGGGAGGTACAGGGGGTATAATCTTTCCTTTGTAAGTCTTTTGCTTTCTTGCAATTTTCCCCTCTTTCTTTCTAGGGGCTATATCTGGCTTCTTTGTGATATCTAATTCCACATAGTCCCCTCCATCCACTTTATCACTTCCAGAATGATTGACAGATGAAGCTGAATTCACCACACCATTAGGGGGATTGTTCAAAATCTTTGTGTTTTCATACACACCCTCAGATTTCTTGGATCCACTCCCTGCTTCCTTGTTGTTTCCATTTCCATTATTGTCAAACACACTCTTAAGTTCTGTCAAATCATTCAGTGTCAATCTCTCAAATCGATCGAAAGGATCGTCTTCTGTCTCAAATAACGAGAAATCAACAGGCTTTTGTGAGGATCCATCGTCTTCGTTAGAAGAGTCGTTCTGATTTGAAACATTTACAGGAGTCAATATATCATTCGAAATCTTGGGCAACACAGGTCTGGGTGGAGGGTGGTTACCACTCACTGGTGGAGGCCTAGCCCCACCCACAGTCGGAGCAGTTTTACTGTTATTTGTCCAGCCTTCATTCTCGTACTCATGGTCCGAGAGTCCAGAGTCGTCGGAACTTTCCTGGCCGGCCTGCCGCTGTTCTTGTGCCCTTGCTAGCCGCAGCTGCTCTTCGATCCGTTGCTGGGCAGCTAACTGCTTCTGTCTCTCATCTGCCCATTTCAATACTCCTTCCTCTAAGGAGAAGTCATACTGTAGATAGAAATCAATGGATGACATTCATTATTTTTAACCAGTTGGAATCTCATTCATTTCATTTTTTTCTTTGTGAATACATACTCAATTTAATGTACTTATTAATCATTTATTCAAAACAAAATTTTAGGGAGGAGTCCTATTTGGTGCTACCAAACAGTTATATTAAGCAAGAGTGTTGAGATCACCAAGATTACAAACAAAATCAAATGCTACAGTAGAAATTCATTATTACCTCTTCTTCCACAGCATTGGCTCTTGAGAACTTCAAATCTGCTGAGCTAGCAACCTGAAATCAGTAAATGCATTGTAGACTAGTCCAGCTTCATCCATATGGCCAAATTTTTTTCATTGTTACTTTTAGCAATCAACATGGAAGATAATAGATTGGAGAAAGTGAGAAGATTTTAATTTATGATACCTTGTGTTTTTGTGTAAAACTTGATCCAATTCTAAATGGAATGCCATCCAAAGCTGAGTGGCTAGAACTATAAGCTACAAAAGAGTTCAAAACATTATAATGTACACATGTACCACAGAAATAAATGCTAATCAAGACAGTCTTTAATAGTAACTTGCTGTTAATATCTACATGTATGAATGATCGTAATTTACAAAACAGAAAAGAAACATTTATCTTAAAATACATACAAACACTATTCTCTCTCTGAAAAAGTCTATCCATCATTCAAATCAGCATCTGCAAAAAGTTAAAGAAATATATTTCGTCATCAGACTGAATATTAAAAAGATATTAAAACATTTAAATGAATATTTTACATTTTGGGAACAATCTTTAAGAGCCAGGATTGTCACAACGGTATACAATTGTCATACATACAAAATAAGTTAAAGTAGCTGCAAAATCACAATTTGGAGAAAGGAACTGTTAGGGGCAGGGATGTATATAATGTCCTTGGTCAGGGGGTATAGTATGAGATGGACCAATCACTGTGCTCTTTATTTGTTTGAAACTTTCTTTTATGTGAAATCAAATGACTTACACAGCTGATTTAACATAACTTTTCATAAGGCACATGCATGCCATCTATAAATAGCATATGATTAATATCTTTGGACAATTATTATTATTTACTCTTTAAGTATTATTGGGCAAGTCCAATTTTCAGTTTAATTGGTTTTGTATCAAACAATACACAAGAGCCTACAGAAATTTACATTGTTCAAAATAAAATGAAATACTGGTTGCTGTTTCTGGGCTCATATCACTTCCACCAAGTCAGTATATTTAGCAAGATAAAATTTATTGCCATGCCGTCAGACAAGAAATGAAAAGTATGCCTTTTAGACAAGTAATACAAATTTCCAATTGCATTACACAGTAATCTGTTCAATAGTTTGATTTGTGTACGTTTTAATTGTCCGAGAAAACACATTCACGAAAATAATTTTATGTCGTTGTAGCTTTCATAAAGAATCTAGAATTCTATAATTGCCATACAAACCTTTCCGGTATGTCACACAAATCACACACATTCATTCTCAAATTGACGATTTGTATTTTTATTTCCTATCTGTCTGATTGACATTTTCCATTATCTGCCATGTTCGTGATGTCATTGTCAGCTGCACAAAGGGAAATCACCCAACTTGTTTCTTTCTTGTAGTCCGAACCCGAGCCAAAAGACGTTATTGATTATCTGGTTCAACAGTTACAAAGACATTCAAGATTTTACATACCTAGTAAAGTCTTGCTTTAAAAAGCCTATTGACTAAATAATTCCAAATGATTAAAGTTTTATTAGTTTTTAAAAATATGATAAAATTAAAATTCTAATATTTTAATGCAATGATCTAGCCCTTTCTTGCCTTACCTTAAAAAGTGGTAAACAATTCATGCGCGGATCCAGAATTTTTTATTGGGGGAGGGGGAGGTATAATTGTGTTTGCAAGAGGGGGAAGGGGAAGGGGGGGGGGGGGGGGGGGGGGGGGAGATTTTGTTCATGTAAGTAGTTTTAATAATTATAAGTTTTAATTTTTCCAGCCCCTCCCCCCTTCCCATCGAACCCCCTCTTCATCTGTGCATCCCATTAGAAAACAGCCACAAATTAATTATATAAATTAAACCTTCAAAGTAATTAATTTTACAAGACAAGTCCCAAAAAAGAATATAAAATGTGTATAATTGATGTCTTTGTGAAGACACATTTATTAGCACAACCATAAATAGTGAATACTGATTCAATGCAAAGTGTCATTTTACTATAAATCTTAAGAAAAAACATTCAACAGTTGCACAGGTAAATTTTTAACCATGATTCCTAAAGTAAAACCTATAGAGTTTATAATCAAAACCCCTTTCTCATTGTCCCATTTACTTCATCTTCGCTAGCCAAGAGTTTTCCGTCCACTTCATTTATGGGGAGCGAAGTGGACCGAAAACCCTTGGCTAGCGAAGATGCATTTACTTGAAAATCATTAATTTCCATAATTCAACATACATGTATGTAATCCTAAATATTCCCAAAAGTTAAACCTTCCTAGTTTATAATCAAACACCAAATTCTCAAAAAACCCATGCATGTTACCTAATTGTATATTCATAATTTTATACATATCATCATGATATGACATATGACATATATTCAGTAAATAAACACAAATGTGAAACCTTTAGGTTTTGAATACCCCCCCCCCCCAAAAAAAAAGACAAAAAAGGAGAAGACAAAAAACCAACAACATTGAAAGAAAAGTATCAAATACATTTTACTAGTATCTAGATACAAAAACATTTTATTTGTTCACAATGTTCATGCTTTGCAAAAAAATAATATCAATCAAAAGATGAAAATTCATTGCAAATATTTCAATACACACAATTCTGATAAATAGGGTAGCAAGATGATTTAGTATTGGTATATATAATGCTATAAACAATTGACAACTTTTGACTAAACTTTAGACTCAAAACTATCAACAATTCAGAAATATGCACTATTTTTTGTAAGCATAGTAAAGAGTAAAAAATTAATAAATTTTCAAAAAAATTCATCAGATTTACATCCAATTTATAACTGATAAAAAGTGTTTTCATCATTTGTACTACAGCACCAAACAGAAAAATTACAAGCCACAAGCAGCCAGCATCCGCTAGGATCAGTAAGAATTGGGCTGCAGCCATTCTGCATGTATAGGTATATACATGTACTGCCCTTCAGTGGTGAAAGAAAAACTGAGCCGTACCAAGAGTGAGTATCTCAGAAATGATATCACAGGGGTAAACTAATATGAGTACCAGTTAAGTACATGCACAAAAGATCTATTGGTAAAGGCTGTAGGGATATGGCACCGTTAGCTTAGTCAGCAGATGCAGTTTTTGCTGACCGATGATAAATTGAACAACCAGTTTCACCCTTCCTTGGATTTCTTCAGTTAATGCTGTTAGAGGTGTGCTGTTATCCCTGACCCTCCATGGACATTGCTATTGCTTGTTTTAACATCTCATCCTCTGGGATGTCTTCTGTAATTCAAAAGTTTTTAAAATTTGAATTCATTTTCCCAGCTGCTTATTAATTAGGTAATAGCTAGACCTATGTTGGGGTTTAAATACAGGGTACATTTTGTAGTTTCAGCAGTATTTTAAATTTGAGATTTATATGTAACAAATGCTGCTTAGTGTACTGAAATTCAATGTAAAGATCAAGAACCACAATTCATTAATCATTGACTTAAAACTAAATCACAAAATTTACCAGATCTAGAAAAATTGGTATATTAAACAAATTTTGATGACAATCAATGGACAGGTGAACAGCACTAAGTTAAATAAACACACTTGCCAAAGAATACAAAGAATTGCATGTAACTCCATTCTCAATCAATTTAACAGAATTTTTCCTTGTAATTGGTGATCAAATTGCATTTTTGAGTAATTTTGCCCATTGCTTGGTTACATACAGTCATGTATCACAGTTGTTTACATCTAAATTTTCCAGCAACTGTCTAATCAAAAGCTGTCAAATTGGATAAAATACCTTCTTTAGATTCTTTCTCCATTTGCTCCTCCTGTGGAGAACCCTGACTTCCTTCTGGCTGGGTGACTCCCTCTGGCTGGCTGACTCCCTCTGTGGCAGTTGGTTCAGGGTCGGTGGGCTCTGTGGTCCTCCCTTCTTCCTCTGTGCCCTTGGCTGTCTGGTCCAGCCGCTGTAAGAAAGCTAGTCTTTTCTGTCTCAACTCCTCTTGTGTGGGAGCTTTGACCTCTTTGGAAGGGGTCTGAACCCTATCTTGGCTTGGTCCTGGCGGGGGGTTGTCATCTTCTATCACATATCCTAGTAGTGAGCAAAATATCATTATGAAACATGTGTAATACACACAAACTAAACCATTCATTTAACACAAAACAAATTTATTTTGAAAACAGAAACTTTAGATATTTCAGACCTATGGTTACTGATATAATTAATAATGTGGAATCATTTTAAGTACGGTAGATTGAATTGCTTATTTTTTAAGAGTCTCAAAAAGCATTGTCACCCACTGCTTATTTTTTAATGGTCTCAAAAACCACTGTCACCCACTACTTTGCCTCTGACAACGATGGTTCTTGGAGTGACAATTTCCAATGTTATCCTAGCTAGTATATCATACACTAGTAAATAGACTTTAACCGTAAATTTTCCTACCACTGGACATATCACCACTGTACATTAATTAAACCACTACACAAACTGAACATACCACAACTGTACATATCATCAAAATGTCACCACTCACATTCCTGATTGTGTTTGTACCTTCTAAGCTCATCTGTAATGCCCTCTGTAACATCTTATCATCCTTCTCGTCCTCACACCGACTCTCCATCAGCGCCCGCTGTAGCTCTGGGTCGTCCGTCTGTGCCTCAGACTTACTGATTGACTGATTCTCGTTGATCAGCCTTGGTTTGATCAGCTGTACTGCAGGGGCAAGGTTCAGGAGGTCGTCAGCTTCACACTCGGGTAGCCGGCCAGTTACGATGAATATGGAGTAACCTGTTCCCATCAATAAATCATATATTTAGGTGTGTGTTTCGGAATGGGAAAGATCACTTCTGTATTTTGGAGAAATTTGATTTTTGTTTCCACACATTGTCTAAGTTTATAGTCATTGCAATAATACTGCATGTACAAGGTATGTATTATTGCTGATAAAATTTTAGAGATTTCTTATAACTTTAGTCATAAATATAATTCGTCAAAATTATGGTCCTCATCATCACTGACTTGGTAACTTTTTTTGAAATAAGGTATTAATCTTTTAGAGCTGTTTTAACAAAAGCTTGGACTTTTGGTGGGATGTTACTATCTGGTTTGCTCATCAGCTCATTAATATTCATAGACTGTCAAAATTGGAAAGTTGTTTTTTTTCATGATCTGCTCTGTTGAGTGACAGTGACGCTGTTTCAAATGAAATATACAGCCCTTGGATGAAGTCAGACAAGTGTCATTGCGTTCAATGTATTCACATCTATTAGCCAATGACTGGACAGTAGACCCTGCCTTCATCAAATTGGAGTTTGACACATACTGCCCAAAGTCCAAGCTCTTGTTAAAATGACTCTAATATTAAGCTTATTCACTTGAAAACAAGCATCATAATAAAACAAAACAATAATCTAAGAACCAGAGAGAGAGAGTTCGAGTTCGAGTTCTCACCTTCTTGTTGCAGCTGTGTGAGAAACAAGGAGAGATAGGTATCAGATATGAGTTCAGGACCCGTAAGGAGGGAATTCAGGTTAAACCACTGCTTTCCAATCTTCCTTATACAAAACCAGTGATCTCGGAAATTGCATATATAAGCATTCTTATCTCTGAAATATGAAAAAAGATATTTGGTATTTGATGATGATTAACACTTGAACTTTATTCAGAATTTGTCCAGAGAATAGAGATTCTTAATACAATCGAGGAAAGAAAAAATTAACTGAGTTAAAGAAAATATGATAATTTGCTTTGCATCTTACACTGGATTCTGTCTTGCTTCCCTAGCAATAGGGTCCTGGGAGTTAAATTGCACTAGGTTTAAGCCCCACACTTGTAAGGCTTTGTCTATTACTTGTATGGAGAAGAATCCACTGTCATCAAAGTTACTGGAACCTTGCTGATAAAATATAGAGTAGGAAACACTGAAGATTAAAGTACATGTAATTATATAGCCTTGAATGGAAAATTATTATTTAAATCATGTATTCATTTCATTAATTTAATGTGCTTAAACCATTTTCAGCATAATCAATGGAATCAATGAATTGTATTGTTACATGTAAGATGCTTTCTTTACCAGTATAAACTGGATTTGAGCGATTTATACTTTGTAATCATTACTTTGTCAAACTATTCCCATTCAGAAAATAACATATTTCATATTAACTGATTACAGATTGTGTAATGGGTATTCTACTACAGTTATTGCCGAGATCAAAGAGATGCCGCAGACATTTCTCCAATATACCACGAACGTCATCAGTAAATTATCAGATCTGAAATACCTATTTGTCTTGCACTGATCATGAAAGTACAACTCCAAACTGTAAAAAGTTTTAAAATCATGTCAATTTCACGTGTTAGTTCCAGTCAAAATGATGTGTACTGCCTCAAATGTTTATTTTTAACAGATCAATGCGGCTGTTCCTAGGACCTCCCGAGCACATTTTCACTGCGTGTTTTTACATAAAATATATAACGTGTAGTAGTAATAATCATATTAAATTGCCCTTAAAATATAAGGAATATTATTTAAAGATATTTTATAAATAAGTGAAGAGTATTAAAAATCCAAAGAAAAATTGTGTCGTCTGCATGTGATTCCTTTGATCGATACACATGTAAAAATTACTAACAAAACCGTTGGGGTTACACGGAACAGCCGTCAAAATGACCTAGATCGTCTCTCTATAGGAGAAATGATCTGTAGAAATACTGGGATGTTAGTAGAATAGAAATAAAGTACTTGTTATCGTGAATGTTGCAGGATATAACCTCCTCCGTCTCGAAATGTTGTTGAAATATAAAAGCCTCGGCTTTTATATTTAAAAACAACATTTCTCGACCTCGGAGGTTATTCTGCAACATTCACGAAAACTCGTACTTTATTTCCTAAATATTGACTGAACTCAAATCAGGTTTTATATTACCGATATTATACAATATGAACTATTAAACTTTTTAGTTAATCAAATTGTTGTGTGTTACAATAGTGAAATGAGCAGAGACTGACCCGTATAAACCTCTGATACTCTATACTCTGTGTCCCTGCTTCTGCCATCTGTACCCGTTCTGATTCATCCAGCTGGCGAGCAATGTCTGCCAGGTCTACCGCACTGAAGTACTGTCCTTGTAATAATGCATTCAAGCAATGCTGAGCGCAAAGCGACCCCTCTTGCTGGAAAATATTATCAAATGGGGAAATTATTTTTTTTAAGTACTTTTATAAACAAAGATAAGCATGTACTTAGTTTTGTATTTCCCTGACCTCACCCCACTTGAGATATATAATATTTGTACTTACAAAAGTTCATTAGTTTTTTTAAACAGGAACCTGTACTTAGAGATTACATTGCATTGGGGGGGGGGGGGGTTATCATTATTAAAGTGTATACCAAAGGTTATAAATTGACATGAAAGACTTTCCGCATTTTTCTGGCAAGAAAAGTTATAGAATTGTAAGCAGGAACACACAACTATTTGAAACTATTAGTCCTTACCTATAAATATAATGCATAGAACTGTAGAAGATCATAAACAACTATATAAACACCTTGTAAAACAGTAGTTCTTATTGAAATTTCTGATTTTTTTTTCATCTGCACACCTTTATAGATTCTTATATCATTTAATCTTTACAAGAAATCTAAGACTAAGTTAAACAACTCACTTCTTCGTGAAATATTGCGTCCATTTGGAATTTATGATTTTATGTTTCTTATCACATTGTTTACAAATAATGCGGATCTCGATCCCGACTTAAATTTGTTGGAATGGGCACTGATAGGAAAAACCCACTAATTTTAATACGAATGAAAAAATGATTAAACAAAAACATGATGGTGAAAAAACCATTAAAAAGAAATATTGTGAATAATTGATTATTTAATCATTTTCTTGGGATTTTTTATTTTTGATAATGTAGTTTTAAATGGGAGCTATGCAAATCCTAATTTTGCAGTTTGTCTTCCTGATTATATACAATAGTCAAGTAATTATGGATAAGCTGATAATAGTGAGGATGTAATAAAAATTATGGAGTAAAACGCTTACTAGAGTTGTCGTTCGTTGCTCTCTACATTGTATGCCATTGCATACAATCAGTGGCATACAACGTATGCCATTGCATCGATATATACATGTATACATGTAATAAATAAATCTCTTTTCTTTGGGGGGGGGGGGGGTATATAATTTCCTCTACTGTTATTAATATAGTATAGGGAATTATCTTATTATGAAAAGAAATATTTATAACGTCAGGTGCCTGTGCATACATACATGCATCTTTCAAAAACATTTTTACCAAGCAAATTTTTCTCCCATAATTACCGTATTACATGTAAATATAATAAATATCTATATGTTTATATAATAAATAAAAATGTACAGGTAAAGGGCACACTTTCACAGTTATACTGTGAAACAAGTGCTCGTAAACCATTGCCGTTTCTACCAAAATCATGTTTATAAACGAATTTTAATTTTAAATTTTAAAAAATCTCAACTCCAAGCAATTAATTATGGGAGACCATGCACACAAATATATACAACACTGTAGTTCAGGAAAACCCCATCATGGCCTTTGAATATTACGCCAATTTCGATGTGACATATTTCGCTATTATAACACCACTTACTACATGTACGCAATGCCAGCGATCTGATACTGTAACAATAACCATGCATACAAAATCATAAAATTTCAGCTAGGTCGAAATATCATTTGATACTGAATTAAAAGAATGATAAATTGCTAGCGCACGATATTGTACATTGTGAAGTTTACAGTGCAGACTTCAGATTAAGATCACACATGAATGAATAAAAGTATTGAAACAGAATTAATTTTTTTCTAGCCTATATACAAAATGAAAAACAAAACCGAAAACAAAACAAAATGGAGGGGGGGGGGGGGAAAAAAAAAAAAAAGCAAAAGAAAAAAAAAAAAAGAATGAATTAAACAAACTTGACAGTATATTTCAAAAGTGTGTGTCCGAGGGTTTTTTTAAAGGAATGTCTATGTAGTTCTTCATGCAATTGATCAAAATCGAAAAAAAATTAATTTAAATATCAATATTGCATGTTGATATCTTTTATTATTGTCATTATTTAATATTTAAAAAAAAAATTTACCCCCCAAAAGTTGTCTCGGCTGCCCTTGACTAAATTTAATCCGCAATGCGACAGAGCAAGAGTAGTGGAGTACATCGAGAGATATCGATCGCGGAGATCGATTGTCCGATAGAGTCGGATAAACTGATCACTCATATGTCGCATTGCGACAAAAGTGGCTACCCCTGACCGCATTGAAATCTTTTTTTTTTAATTGTTAAACAAACCGAATAAACGCCGACTAAATCTTTAACTGAATACAAGACGAAAAAAATTGATCTAGTTTTACAAACAAACAATAATGAGAATGGAACCCGATTTGAACAATAGAATTTCATCAAAGTCGCGAACTACAAAGGATTTTTAAGCGTATATGTGCTAACATTTAATAAATGAAAGACCCCCACCTTCCTCTCTCAATTTTCTTGTCATGACTTTGAGGTGAAGAAATTCCTTTTTACCTCAAGACTGCCTAGCTACTTAGCTTCAGCAGAAGTGTCGAAGTCGATTGCTTGTAGACGCGAATTGTAGATAGGATGTGTCAGCTGCTAGTCATTTTACTGGCTTTCATCTGTCCTAATTGCTCTTAGTCCCCATTGAACCGTCACCTCTTATGGTCTTCAAGAGAAACTTAACAAGCTATCAAGGGTATTGATTGGGTATTCCACAAACTATAAGTATACTTTATGTCCGAGGGCTCTCCCTTTCGTGTATGAGGTGCAATGGCCATGAAATACCATCTCTATGTATTATGCATCTATTTGATGATCATTTGGAGACATATCAAATGGTATTTTAAGGCAGGAATATAAAACACAGAAAGAAATGACCACTGAATCTGATCAGCTGCGAATATGAGCGACATTGATATGAAGATTTTTGTAAACATGGATGATGACCATGATTTTTTTTTTTTTGGGGGGGGGGGGGGGGGGGGGGGTGGAGGTTGTCAGTCATAATTTTGGGTAATTATAAGACTCCCTTGCTCGATTCCAACTGACAATCGGTCTATGGACACATTCGAAAAAAAATATTAACAGAGACAGACGGAAAAAAGAAAGGAATTAAATATTGTTGCTACATATCGAACGAGTGCATGATGACGCAATTCCTTTCAGCTATTATTGACGAGTGAAATCCCAAAAGACAACATTTCTAAAGATAATGAATTTTAAGACTTGTTATGGAAAATGAAATTATGGATCATGCATTTTTTTTATCTCGCTTCCTTGTAAAGATTATGAATGTAAAATTATATATAAAAAAATGTTGTTTGTTGCAACGTCATTATGTTCATTGGAGTTGAAATTATTTTATACAATGGTTGAAGAAAAATATATTTCTTTATCAAACGTATACCACTATTGTGATGCCATAAAGTGAACATTACGCAATATTATTGAGCGTTCACAGGGATTTGTTCAATAAATGAAGGGTTGATGTACATGGTAAATTTTATTGTATTCAGTGATAATTATTTTCTTATCTTTTCTTGACACATCACAAAAACAATTTCTCTATACAATGTATATCAATTGTACACCATAGATTACATGACCAGGAAGGAGTGGAAGGGGGGGGGGGGGGGACCGTAAATTGCTAGAAGTACACCATATAAGTCAAGCAGAAATAAATTAGATTATGCAATACAGAATTTCAAAGGAAAGTTTAAGTTTAAGTTTAACTTTAAAAAAAAGTTTATTGCTTAATTCAAACTTATGAACTATAAATAAATTCTTTAAAAACTGAACAATCAATGAACGGTACACAAAGAAACAAACAGGCCACCGAGCTACTGTATACCAAACCCGCCAAAGGAGCCCACAACAATGACACAGTATACGCTACATAAAAAGGTGTCGCATTGCGGCATATCGCTATAACAACTGTCCGAGCCTTGTGTGTACGTACGAAGTGCCGTACTTTATATTCTTCTAATAGATACATAATGACGCTTAGATAATGACTGAATATTGATCTGCGAATTGACCCGAAATTCAATGCCGTTTTGCCCGAGCTCTGCGTTCTTCAGGTGCTATCATATTTTCAGAAGAGGAAGAGCCAGACATAGAAATATTTATATCGCGACGCGAGGCTGTTTCTATTGCGACCGGGGAACTTGTTGCGGTATATTGATCCTCAATGAAAAATAGCTTAGTTTTTTGTATATACATATATATTACGATTAATTGTCAGTTCAAGGAAACTTGGATTCTCTACGCGTGACTAATACAATATAAAAATGAAAAACTAATAACATAAATGATTGAATTCCTGAATTTTGGCATTTTTGGTAACTTGCTTTCGTAAAAAAATGTTCGTTGATTGAAGAAAAGCCCCCTTCTCTCTCTCTCTCTCTCTCTCTCTCTCTCTCTCTCTCTCTGATTTTATTTCTGTTTTCATACAAAATGAAGTATAAGTATGTTCAGGTTCGAATAAGCTTTCATCCAACTTATTAAAAGCAATAATGTACAAAAAAATCAGAATCAAAACATAAACAAGACTCGGTATTTTCTTTTTTGACAACATTTTTCATAAAAGGTAAAACTTAAATTTTTGCTCACTGTATAAACAACATTGAGACATAAGATGCGCTTGATTTTTTTTTTTTTTTTTTTTTTTTTTTTTCATTACATTTATCTTTATAAAGATGATAAATGAACAAACATTTAGATTGTCGACTAAAGCAGAAACGCCAGAAAATTGATGGAACTGTAGGATTTTAGAAAAAAAAATTGAAATCCTTATTTTAAAAAAAGGCATTGTCTTTGTCTGAAATAGTAAGAAAAGGAAAATGCATATGTGCCTTCTTTATGCAATACATTTTAAAAAGCAAGTCTATAAAAAAAAGAAGAAGAATAATATCAGTCAACACAAGCCTGATAACAGTATAATATTTTATATTTGCTTTCATTAAAATTGTTATTGCGACGGACAGTGCCACTTTCATTAAGGTATGCCCAATCTTTAAAAGCGTCATTCAAATTATTTGTTTGAACGTCTGACAAATCGTTACTGAAGCCGACCACGCCTCAGTTATCTCTTGGACTAACTAAATATAAACAAACAACCCCACCCAGCAAAAAACCCCGCTACCTCTTCCACCCGGAACCCCCTCCCCAAAACACAGAAACAATTATACAAATTGTGACAAGTTGTGAACGGTTTTATTTTTAAGGTCAAAAGGTCAGATGTAGCCAAGTTTATATTAATAAACACGAGTCAAACAATGTTATCTTTTCCCTAACAACTGATTATCTTAAAAGTTCAGAGATCAGTGTTGAAATAACTTTTTTTTTAAAAGAAAGTTTGCTCGAAAGACGTCAAGATTTTTTTTTCCAGAAAAAAAATCAATGGTCAATAGGTTTACCAATAAAACCATGTAAAATATACGGGGAAAGGTGTTTGCATATTTCATACAAATATTTTATTTTCATTTTGAATCTATAAGGATGTTACATCTTGCTTAGGAGTATTACATTATTATTCTATATGTTTGGCAGTGAAGAATTGTAACTTTTTATGGGACTACAAATCTACAGATAATGACAGAATCATGATGTCATTATCTAGTTTTAAAAAATATGTACATCTATTTCCAAATTTGCAACATACCCTGACAGTTATAGGTAGATTTCAATAACGCTATATAAATATAATTACTCTGTGTAAAAAAAAAAGTAAGCCGAATTAAAATATTTTCCCATGACACTATGATTAACGTCGGCAAATAATCCAGATTGTCTAATCAGGTTTGTGTATTAGTAAAGCACCAAGGTTTGGGTCTATGCTGTGAGCTAAGAGTACGCATTCATTAAACTTGATACCAATTCTGACCTTCGGCTTCCAAATTCTGGGGACCATTTATATACAAGAAACAATTTTACATGCAGCACGGGACACACAGCAAGTAATTAAGACGGCACATACACACCACACACAATTACAAACAATCTAAGCCCTCAACCTTGACTTCGCCGACAATGACAACATAGGACGCGTAAGATGTACGCTAAATCTAGATGGTTCCCTTTGATACGATTAAGAATAAAAAACAATTCGTCTTTTCATGTGCATGGCAGGCTCACAATATGAGATGTTGAAGCAGACATGATCCCCGCAACAATATGCGGGATTTGTTTTGATTTAGGAACGACACCACCAAATTGCCATTTCCGGTCAACGTTAAAATGGTAAGATTGTGTAAATGTTTCCTTTTCGGCATTATGTCTTTCGGTCACTTTGATTTCTTTGCACGTTTTACAATTAAATTTGCAATCATTATGAAGTATGTCTTTCCTGTCATAAGATGTCAAATTGTAAAGGGAATTTGTATACATTATCTTAGTAACTTTGAGGTTTTTATTCGCAATGTAGAACAATTTAACTTCTGAACAAGTTGCTGGTAAGTAAATGTATTTTGCTGCAGGGTCTACTAATGAAAAAAAGAAGAGTGATTGCTATTATTAAAAAACAATGTTACACGCCTAATGCATGTTCCGTAATTTCTATTAAGAAACAAAAAAACTAAGCCGTGTCATTTTGATATTTTTGCTACATAAACTATTCTTAATGCATTGTGCAGCTTTAATTGCTTTAATTAACAAAATGTTTAATTGCTTGTTAACAGGCAGATAAAAATGCTACTACATGAATACGACTGTTAAAACGTTGTTTCCGCAACTGTTTTCAATGGATATTTGTAGAAAAAAATTCAAATCGTTTGCATCAAATCCATAACGAGTCATCGCGTTGTCGTTATATGTCAAAGTACGGGTAACCAACTGACAAAACCCATATATAATAATAATAAAGAATGTGTAGTTTTCACTGAATTGTGGTAAGATATGTTGATATTTGTATAACTATTCTATACTTTTCTGCAATTGCATCGGGAAAAACGTTTTCGCATGTCGATATTTTGGTGGGGGAAATATATGAATGGACATGAAAATGATGAATAAAAAGTTTTAAATGCCTTTGACCTGATAACTGGATGTATACATAAAAAAACTCTCAAAAGAATTTTTTGATTGTTGAACAATACAAGTTCAGAGCATGCCTCAAATATCCACAACCGAGTTTTAATCTGTTAAAGGATAATTCAAATACCAAGTGTGATTTTAGTGACACTTTTGCTATCAAAATGATTACGAATAAAGATTTTTAATTATTATAAAATGGTTTTGAGTTGGAATTGCCGAGTTAGATTGCTAGATGCTTTTATGCGGATGCTTTATTCATTCTGAAAATCTAGAAATAAAAAAAAAAGTATTTACTTTATAATTGAAAACAAATTACCGGAACATAAAACATGTTGAGCCATACTTTCTTGAATTTTCTAACCGTATTAAATGTAAAAGAGAGGGAAGGATATACGCAGTTTGTGTAAACATTTTAGAAAGATATACTTTTGACGAGTTTCCATTATCATTTTGGAAAAAATATTAATGATTCTTTGGAAAAAATTGTATTTAAAGGCATTCTGTGAGTTTCTTCATGTAAACGAGGTTTTATTTTTATAGTTATGAACATTACGCCATTAATAATAGGATTTATTTCTGCAGAATTTAAAGAGGCGTTCAAATTGTTTGATAAAGACGGGGATGGAACAATCACAACGAAAGAACTGGGGACAGTGATGAGGTCTTTAGGACAAAATCCCACAGAGGCAGAACTGCAGGACATGGTCAACGAAGTGGATGAAGACGGTAATCCCATTTAATGGCACTCGGCTTATGCCGCCATGTTTAATTTAGTCGTCATCATCAACATCAGCAAAAGCAATCGACTGCTAAACTTTACAATACTTACTTTGTGCTCTATTTGTGACAAAGAAAAATAAAAATTAATGTAGCTAATCACAAAATAATACGAAAGTGTTTACGGTATTTGATTTTGATTTAAAGGCAATGGCACCATTGACTTTGGCGAATTCGTTCAAATGATGTCCCGGAAGGTTCAGGACGCAGATACGGAAGCAGAACTTCGGGAGGCCTTTGCAGTGTTCGACAAAGATGGCGATGGTTTCATTGGGGCCACTGAGCTTCAGAGCGTGATGTCACAGCTCGGGGAGAATCTGACGCTAGAAGAGGTGCACTCAATGATCCGTGAAGCCGACCAAGATGGCGATGGTCGAATTAACTACAAAGGTATCCATAACATCTCAAAATCAATCAAATCAATCCAAATCCGAAATGAGTCAGAATTCAATATAATATATTATGGTATCCGAAATGATTTTTAAAATAATTTAACATATTTATTTCAATGACTTTTCGATGACACAAATTCTGTTAATTAAAATACTCATTTTTTTTTTTGGCAGAATTTGAAGCTATGATGACCCAGAGATAGCATTTCAACACACATTCAACATCAATACACAAACATTTCCTTGGAACAAACAGTTGAGAAACTCAAGTGCTCCATTGATTCATTAATCTATTTATTTCGTTGTGTTTATCCGAGTCATTTTGGAGTTCATTGATCCATGAAATTGTGATACAAGATAAAACAGTTCGCGGTCATTTATTTTTGCGAGTTCTTATTTTTGTTGTGTTTGGTTGTTTGAAATTGCCGTTGATTTCAAGTTATTAATTAGATTATTTTCATTGTATATGTGATAACATCTCAGTTTACGGAGATGTATAATATGCCAAACGCAGCTTGTTGTACTAAACATGTTATTATTTGTTGTTATAAACAAAGACATAATTCAGACTATATAATGTATGTGTGATTTATTGTTCAATTGTTTTGTACATCGTAACTAATCAAAGTGTTGTAAACTCTTGACACAAAAAAAGAAATGAAGATATTTTAGTGAATGTCACTTCGTTACTTATTTTTGTGAGATTTGTAAAGCTTTTTGCAAGTAATGGATTCTCTATTATGATTTTTTTCCTTGACGATACCTTACTTTACCAAAAAAAAATTTCTATCCTTAGTTTGTCTTTTAACGTGAAGGAACTGTCATATGCAATAATCTTTTTTCAATAACAAATGCTCAAATGCACTGCAATAAAATATGAATTTAACGACAACTTCCCAAAACTGGAATCGATTATACGATAAAAGACTGTGGGTTGTCTGGTTGAGGTTAAAAAAGAAAATTCTTCTTCTTCTGCACATTGGCTCGAATACTACAGAATAACAGTCAGTTGCAAAAGTGGATTCTTAAACAAGAAGTCGTTTATTCGTAATCTTGCTATAGTAAAAATTGTGATAAATTCTTTTGAGAAGAGAATCATTATTTACTTAAGGAAAGAGAAAGGGAGGATAAAGAAAGTGTGAGAGAGAGAGAGAGGGCAAGAGCAGGGACTTTCAACAGTAAAGCAAAAAGACCTTCCGATTATTGGGCAGCCGATACAATCAATAATAACAAAAACCCGATGACATGGAACGATTGCCGGCTTAGTTAAATACATTTGGAAGCTATTATTGAGTCGATTTCTAAATTCACACAGGACCAGACTATGTAAATACAGCGTAACGCAATAGAAAGCAGCAACAGTACCGTGCTTTTTTAACCAAGAAACATTGTCACTTAGGACGCCGGGGCATAGTGTTATACACAGGAATAGGAAAACCAAATATCTAAAAAAAAAAAAAAAAACCCAAAAACCTGAGATGGTGAGTAGATGTTTAATAGATTGAGGTATTAACAAATATTTGTTTCCTTGAGTTTTTCAGTGCATCATGTTTTTTACCGCGATGTATAAGGGATTTTACATTATTGGAATTTGTTGCTAATTGGGTATGCGTGTGTCCAAATGATGTTTTATTTTGTCAAATCCATCAGGTATACTTAGTAGTGAATTAATTACATTTTCTTTAAATGATCATTATCAGTATCAGGGTTTCTTTTTACATTGAATTTAAATCAAAACAAAAGAAAAGCGTAAATTTAATACATGTATGAACTTTAGAATATCTTGTCATTTCTAGTAAGCTTTCATCTAAAAAGAAATTTCTCTGATGTTTTGTCATGATGGACAAGCTAATTTCTCCAATGGAGAATACATATACTATTTAGGTCTTTAGAGTTCTAGATAATTTTGACTTGATAAAGACACAAAAAATTATATATGTATATATGTACAAGAGGGCTTGCGCTTCAGGTTAAATCAGCTCAAATTTAAAGCATTGATTTACTTAAAGATTAAATATACAAAGTTGATGTTAAAGTGAAAAATGATGTTATTCAGCTAATCAAAATCTTATTGATCAGAATTTGGATTAAGGTGTCTAAAAGCATTATAGTAATTAAGGTTTTTATAAATGGAATCTACCATGTTTTCCTCCTTGGATTATCAGACAATTTCCCCAGTGATGATCAATACGTAATTATATCATTTTTATCCTTTAGGCCGACGAACTGTCAGAAGAGCAGATAGCAGGTGCGTTATATTTAGTAGCTAGTAAAAGAAAATTATTCTAACACACTTCCGGAGTTCCATTGGGGTCCGGAGCCAAAGTTCCGGAAATTTGAGATTCAATCGTCATTGTTCATTGAATTTCAATACTAGGCAATCAAGTCGAAATGTCTTCATTGTCAGAAAACTAATGAAGAACAACATGAAATGATCAGGAGTAGGGCAGAAGAAAAGTGCAGTCGATATATAGAAATGATAGCTCTTCTTATCAATAGGCACGCAAACATTTCCATATTTATTTCTAGTGCAGCAATTTTTGGCTACAGAATAGAGAAAGCGAGAGCCAAGGGTCAGCAATTTCTCAATCAGTTTGGAACTTGAAAAACATGATCACGAAGCTTCAGTAGATTTGTGCATGTACATGTATACTTGTAATTAGAATTCACCATATCCGAAGTGATATACATGTATAACTATTCGGAATATCTGTAATTTCTTTCATTTCAATGAAGGACAATACAAAATCGAAGCAAAGTACCAAAACTATCTTAGTAATGCTGATATACATAATTGCGAGTAATAAATTCAAAAATCAATTCTTAAATATTGAAATACGTTAAATTTTATCCCATTTTATTACAAGATGTACGTACATCAAAGGTTCATGTCTAAGCTTACGCAATCATTGGCAATTCAATGAATTGTCTGGCAATGCCCTTAAAAACATGGACCCAAGCGAACCATTTACGAGTGTAATGGCGGAACATTTGATCCCAGAATGCCCTAGCTCCGGTTTATTTTTTCCCTCATAGTTATTTGCCAAAGAGTTTTATTTTTTATTCTTTGTTAGCAGAGCTAACAGACATTGACAATGTAATATTGTGATCTAATATTTGAGCTTTGCTGTGCTGATTTATTTGCACTGTAGGCCATTGATTCAATGCAGGAACCTTTAGTACAATTTAGCTATACTTGTCTTCTCTAGGAAACGGTTCGATTTATATGTCTGTAGCCGATATTTTTGTGTTTTATTGAAATTTAATGCCCTTATATTGTCCTTTACACTTTTAATTCTCTTTCGTCTGGTTCTAATAGAACAATACCACAGAGTACAGGAAAAAATATCAATTTAGTCGCACTGCGAAGTGTGAAAATCCTTTATTAAAGAAAATTGCCTTCAGTTTCCTTTATTGTTGTATTTTTATACGATCGATCAGAACAATTTTGAAAACAGTTTCAACAATTGTACACAATTATTTTCAGAATTTAAGGAAGCTTTTAGTCTTTTTGACAAAGACGGCGACGGAACCATATGCTCCAAAGAACTAGGTACCGTAATGCGGTCTCTAGGTCAGAATCCAACAGAGGCCGAGCTCCAAGATATGATCAACGAAGTCGATGCCGACGGTAAGAGACTTTTTTTCCCAAAACAGTCCGCCAAGCAAAAATAGTTCACATAAAAAAATCCTTGTTCGCCGATTTTGTTTTCATTGCTTCAGGAAAAGTGAATGTGCGTTTTATTTTGCTGTGCTTCTAAGACTTTATTTAGAAAATAAAACAATGTCAGAAAGGACAGTACCATTCTAATAAGATGACCCTTGGTTTGCTTTGAAATAATGAAATATGACTAAATGGATGCAAACCAACAAGCCGGGATAACGTACTTGCAGGTTATCAATTTCACATTGTAAATGGCATTGATGATTTTGGTAATTAAATGATTGAGAAAGATATCCGCAGCAGAATAAAGATTGAAATTATACCGTTAACAAAGTATTCAAAACGTCGCCTTTCCAAATTACATAAACCTTTGACTGAAAATTGCTCCTTGGCATCGTAGTCTGCTTACAGTCATCCAACACATCAATGGCTATGTATACTCCGGAAGACCGTATCGTATTTCTATCAATATTTAACATGCCTTGTAATGCACAAGGTTCATAATTCAGCTAAGTGGGCATAAAATGATAATGACCGTTCCTGTTACAATGGTAGTTAGGTTATTAACATTAATAAGTAATGTAAAGAAATTCGAATATAGAGTGCACTATTAATAATAAATATTGAAAGCATACCAAATATTATATAAGTAAAATGAAATTCAAATATGCAGTCTCCATTTTCTGATCATGGTGAGAGGGTGAATTGTAAACACGAAGAAGAAAAAACCCACGAAAAAAGATGGACAACGGTTACTTTCTTAAACTTTTATCAGAAATACATATCAATGTCTTTTAGAGCCATATGTAACAAAATAATTGGAGATTAACGTTATAGATAAAACTGCCATTTTCAGAAATATGTTTCCTTTGAGGTCTCCCTATAAGTCGTGAAGTTGTCATTGAAATGGGTGATTTATAGCTCTCTCTGATAGAAAAAATCCAAGTTATGTCCAAAAGAGCAACACTATCTTTTACTGAATTGATTAATGGCACCCAACGTAGAGTGAGTTCTATTGATTTTACCGAGGGAAGCATTGGTTCTCTCCTTTTATCTGTGATTAAAGCTATCTGTCGACTATATGTTTTGTTTGTCGTACAGATTAGAAATGGCATGTCCATCCATAAATTTCAAGAAATGTCTATTTCAGGAAAAATGATGTATAGATCAACATCCTTAACGGTTGCGAATCGGATCTGGTGTTTAATTTACTTCCTGCAAAAATGAATTAGACAAATAAATCTGATGTATGCAATATTGTTCGTCTGTCATTACAGTTTGGCTGTATTATCCTAATTAATTCTTGCGTAAGCCTTGGACAGAATTTTGTTGTTGCTTCACACTACACCTTTCTTTCAAACAGGCAATGGGACAATAGACTTTCCTGAATTTCTGACAATGATGTCACGGAAAATGAAAGACACCGACTCGGAAGAGGAATTGCGGGAGGCCTTCCGAGTGTTCGATAAAGACGGAAACGGGTTCATCAGCGCGGCTGAATTACGTCACGTGATGACAAATCTCGGGGAAAAACTCACAGACGAGGAAGTAGACGAAATGATACGGGAAGCGGATATAGATGGCGACGGCCAAGTTAATTATGAAGGTATCACTGGCACTGTGGTTCCATTGCATCTTTCATTCACTTTTTTGCAAGATGATGTTAAAAAAGAGGAGATAATATTAACTAGTTTCAACATCGGAAATTACAAAACATGGAAAGCCTATATAAATACCAAGTTCATATACATATTCCGGCGATATCCAAAAAGAATAATTTATTTTTTCATTTTTTTTTGGGGGGGGGGGGGGATGATTTTGAGTTAAAACACATTCATTAATTGTGTTTTTTGTTTTGCAGAATTTGTTGGAATGATGACAACAAAATAGAAAATAGTTTTCTCCATTTTCTCTGTTCGATACATTTCTGATCAACTCAATGGACTCTGTACGAAGGACAATCACACACCGCCAAAGAGAAACACAACTATTGTTCTATTATCCTGATCTCATTATGCACAACATTGGTGTGCTCCATCAAGCCCCATCATAGCACCGGCATCAGAAACCAACAGACGTACATGTACAGACAGATAGACCGAGTGTCCTATTTATGTATTCTTTCTTAGACAATTAACTGTGAGCAATTCACACGTTATACCCTTTTTCTTTATTTAATGGTTTTTTTTCCATAAATGCATATATTTCATGTTAATATATACGTATTTTCATTAAATATAGTCAATTTTTTCTCATTTTCATTTTTTTTCCAAAACCGCTATATGTAGTGTTATTTGAAAACATGAACAAAATGAAAAACCCTATTTACGTGAATTTTTCATAATAAAATCATTAACTATCTTGCTACAGGTAGTGGTGATAACTTTGCTGACAAAGAACACACTTTTCTTAATTCTTTTCAAGAGTTTTGATACTGTTTTACATTATTTGAAAAAGGGACCTAGAAATATTATTCATGAAGTATATTGTAATAACGTTGTTTATATATTTATATTCACTTTCTTTCCTCCTATTAAAGTGCATTGATTGATTTGAGTGATATTTACGCATAACACAGAAGACTCAATCACCAAATCTGGTGCGTATGAATACAATCTCCTTCAGTATTTCTCGAAGACTCTCCTTGCGACTGCAAACCAGAACACGGCCTGATATTATACCTACGCTGATAGACATTTTACTGATTTAAATACTTGTTAACAGTTAAATGAATCCAATTTATCAATTTATTATCATACCAAAGGTTATATCCATCGGTTAACAAAATGAAAAATAAAATTCTGTAATTAGATTTTATAGGGTTGTGCACTATTTTTGTCAGCATACTTCGGCTGTCCCAATCGTTTTTTCGTTAATGGCGCATTACTCGTAGAATAAGGCAGAGATTTTCAAAAATAAATCATAATTGCGGAAAAGGAAAATAAAGTGAACCCCCCCCCCTAAATTTAAGCATTGAATCTAGCGCGCGTTATTCAATTTGTATGCACACACCGTTGCAGTTATGAGACTACATCTTTCAAAAAATAATGATTCAATGCTTAAGCTTAAATATAATTTGCTTAACTCGACATCATTCTGTTTGTTTCGTTCTTTATTAAACATGTTTTGCTTATTAAATATCTAATATCAAAGTCCGAATTATAATCATTAATATGCCCACGAATAAAAAGAAAAATTATATTGATTGTTAATTCGTTACGTGATGTAAACGTTGCGTTTTTTGAGAAGTGCACTAGTATATAGTAAAGCGGCGATGAAACGTCGCAAACGTATAAGAGTCCTTGTTTTGATATTACTTCAAACGTATCAGTTCTCATAAAGGTAAACATACAACAATAGGATTTCCTAAGAGTAAATATCTTCCAAGTTTTTGACATTCACGCAATTCGTACTTTACTTTAACATTCCAATTCATGAAAATCATGAATGCTAAACGTAGTTTAATGGTCCTAGATTGTTTAATCAGACATTGCAGCAAGCGGATTAAGATATCAATTGGCGTATTGCGTTTAAAGATGACCCCTATCACCCATGTAATGAAATATTTTTTATACACGAAACCTGATATGCAGCAAAGCAAATAGAATTGAGAAGGCACAAGTTAGATGAGTGTTCAGTGTTTCCAATGACAAACTTGGTGCATAAACGACGGACCTTGAATTTAAATTTAAAATCCCAAATGAAGACAAAGGAAGTCGCGATCCTTCTGATATTCTTACAGTAGTTCTTTCAACTTCAACATGGTAAGTCAAACTTTAAAATTGTTCGAACTTGTTGATGACAAATATTTCGTTAACACATATTTTGTGTGTTTATTATCATAATTAATGAAATTGGTGAATTCATTGATAAATTGTGCATGAATATATACTAGTATCTAGAATACTAGTTTATGGCACGGTATTAATGCATATTATATCGTAATGTGATATACATGCAACAGATAAAATACTACAATAAGGAAACAATTCTCTTTTATTACCTCACCATCATTCAAACCCATTAGAGAATTAAAATAATCGTTTTTGACTTATTTAATCTTCTGTGTTCATAGATTGTTATATAAGGCAAAAAATAATTCATATCGAGGTGTTGGAGACGATTGTACAAATAACCTATATCAATTTCAGTTGCAAATACGTGTACCAAAATTCTATGAATTTTATCAAGGACAAACGCTTCGACCAGAAAAAAAAATCATGAATCAGTGAATATAACTAACAGCTTATGTAATCGATGATGAGCACGTTGTGTAATCTTAAAAAGAGAAATTATCAACCTTATGAACTGTTTAAAAACCATAAATATTATATTCATTATGCAATTTAATGTTTTCAGGCAGAACAGCTAACAGAGGAGCAGATTGCAGGTACATGTCACTTTCTATTTAAAAATCAGTTCTGCGAAGTATCTTTAAATGTCCTATAACAACATTTGTTGGGCTTACAAATTCGGAGAATTCGGTCCATTCGATGCATGCACCAAAAATAGCTGCAAGTCATATAAAAAAGTTTCAAATTACATGTAATTGAACGGAAAAAGCCGTGTTTATGAAAGCCTTTTTCTGTTGTAATTATTGTCCGTTGTACCTTGCTAAACAAGAATACTTATCAATACAAAAAAAAAAAGAAAACCACTGCGATACTCTTGCTCTTGGGAACAGTCACCAAGGTTTAATCAGTACATTATTTTGACAATATGATTACGGAATGAATGTTTGGAATTATAACTAGTATTTTATTTACTAAATATACCCAATATCCAAAGAATAGTTTTTTAAAACACTTATTCAACTTCAGCGAAAAGTCAGCCGTCCTTCAGTTTATGTAAATATGCCCCCTTAATCTAAATATATCCCCTCAATCTAAACACGCTTTTTGGAAATATTTGCAAAACATATCTTACAAACGACGATGATGTAATTTTGCAGATAATCAATCTCGTTTTGCATATTCATAGAATTCAAGGAAGCGTTCAGTTTATTTGACAAGGATGGTGACGGTACGATTAGCAGTAAAGAACTAGGGACCGTGATGAGGTCCTTGGGCCAAAACCCCACTGAAGCTGATCTCCAAGACATGGTCAATGAAGTGGATGCTGATGGTAACAACATACTGACACCTTCATTGAAATATCTATTATATCCATTGTTCCAATACATCTATCATAAGCTTTCGGCTCTGTAATGGTTATCCTGTAGCATTATATTCATTTCATTGCAACAACGATACCTTCTTGAGTGTCAAGCTCAATACCGGCTTTAGTACATCCATAAAGGAAGCATGTAGAAGGGTCGACTATAATCATATATTAACTTCCCTATTTAAATTGTTATAGGAGTAACACAGAAACTGTAGTTATCACACGTATTTATGAACAAGTTTAATTAAGAAGCAATGAAACTTCATTATTTCTATGTTCCTACAAAGGTAATGGGACAATAGACTTTCCTGAATTCTTGACAATGATGGCGAGAAAGATGAAAGACGAGGATTCAGAGGAAGAACTACGAGAAGCATTTAAAGTTTTTGATAAAGACGGAAGTGGCGACATCAGCGCAGCCGAATTACGTCACGTGATGACAAGTCTCGGAGAAAAGCTAACGGACGAGGAAGTAGACGAGATGATACGAGAGGCAGACATTGACGGTGACGGAAAAGTTAATTATGAAGGTGATAAACTATTTTACAATATTCTCGTTATTTACGAAATGAGTTTATCAAACGATTATAATTATGGGTAAAAATTATTTTTCATACGATGTATTATGACATTCAAACACATTATTGACTTATACATATGTACATGTTTTAATACTAGTATTCATGAAATTATTCTATTAGATCATAATACAAATTGACTCTCCGACGTAGTTTGACATTTAAATATCTTATATTTTTATCTCTATAACACAAATTTTCTAATGTTGTATTTTTTTTTTTTTGGTCACAGAATTTGTTCATATGATGACCCAGAAATAACACGGAACTCCTCCTAACCACCGGTGATATTGTGTGAATGAAATTCGTGAATGACGTAACTCTATTCATCTTTAGTATTGTCATGATCATATGTGTACAGATACCGTATAAGAAATTGTTAGTAGAATGTTGTTATACATCAGGGAAAGACTTGGACGCCAGCATCTGCTCTGCAAGAATGATATATTTAAAAAAAAAAGTTATAAGAATTGATTTCTACAGGCCAGGGAATTGTTATGTATCAAGTATTTCAGTTGACAATGAAATTCTTTAATTTACTGAGGTATAAATTTATTCTCTTCGTGGGTTAAGGAATGGTAACTCTACCAATCTTACCCACTCAATCCAATCACTTGTTTTCTGCAAATGTTTTGTCAGTATTAAAGGAGATAAACATCGTTTAAAACACTTCACGCCTGAGTTTGTCTTTTTTTCTTGTGTTGCTATTTAGAACCATTTTAACAAGAGCTTGGACTTTGGGTAGTTGTGTCAAACAGCATTGTGACGTAGGCCTGTCTATTTCATTGCTAGTCACTCAGCCATGGGTCTTTGAAATCAACAAGATTTGTCTGGCTCTTGAGCTAAAACTACGCAATCGGTGCATATTTTGCTTGAAACCGCGTCATTTTTAACTTGTTTTGACGCAAGAAATAGATAGCTACGTCCTACTGAAAGTCCAAGGTCTTGTTAGAATGGTTCTAATAGTTGCAAATTTTGTATTATACTTCACAGAAATCTTTGCGTTCAAGAAATGTATGATATAACAATGCGCCTGCCTTGTTCATCTTTAATTTTAAATATCCATTTATTGATGAATTAATTAAAATTATCAGCCTTTTAGTTATTTCTGCTCTAACCATAACTATAACCGAAAGTTACAATTCAAAAATGTAGACGAATGTCCATCTTTCTTTTTTACATATCTTAATCAAAGATGCAAGTACAAGGAATTCAGTTTGATTCTTATACATGTTAGGCAGAACATTTATCATTGTAAAAATATAAGTACATGTATATTATATGAAGTAATAATATATGTAATTTGAAAACACTAGCTTGTATTAAAATGCATAACACAGTCATGCGTATTTTCCTGGTTTGCCTACAATGTGCAGGTATGGAAGGAACGATACAAGTTTGTAATTATACAAGTCTAATGATTTGACTATGGAAACAACACATTTATTTCTAAGCGGTACATCATCTATCACCCCCTTCTATAAAAAATTAATAATATTTTTTTAAACCCCCAAAACGTTAACCATGGTATTTCACATTAGTTGAAAAAAAAGTTTAATGACCATAATATTCTTAAAACTTTGAAAATATGCATTATGTTCATTCACGTATAGGAAATGATTTTTTTTTTTAAACCGGAAAATTACAAGAAGAAAACTATTCCTAGCGAGTGTATAGCTGAGGGATAAGGTAGGCTGAAAATAATAACTTAAATGTCTATTTCTAGTACGTTTGTAAATATAGTGGATTTAATCTTCACCCATACAACTTACTTGAATTACTACAAAAAGCTGGTCCTCACAACGAATGGCAATAACCTTATCAATACTTTTCTCTCTTTGAAAACATTGATTTACGTTTCAAAAACAATACAAATAATAGCCAATAAAATCAATAGTCATCCCACATGGGAACAAACAAAAAATCGCTCTGGAAATTTTTATTTTAAAGTTTTTATTTATCGTGGTTGCCAATATTCGGTTTCCATTTTCCAAACAACAAATACATGTATGCATGTATTACCCTGACACACTAGCCCCTGTTATCACATTGTTCTCGTGTAAAGTTTCCTGCAGACCTATTCCTAATTAATTTATAACGTTTAAATATCTATCAGTATGAAGGACAATAGAGTATATACCCATACCACTATTGATCCCGAATTTAAAAGAGGTCAGCTCTTTAATGCCTTCATTCTATACCTTAACACGTCATGGTATTGTTTGGGATTTGGCTGTGCAATTTTTTTTTTAAAAATTCGATGAATTAGTACGTACTAAGAATACCTAGCTATTCTCCGCGTGTAAACATGACTTGATGGCCAGCCTCATTCGCAAATGCAATTAGACAAGTTCCATTAGCAGGATAAATCTTTAAACATGGTTTGTATAATTTGTCTATTGTTTTCTTTTACAATCTATGCCTGTGAAACAAGGCAGTTGTGCACTTATCCGAGGGTCGCACACTGTAAATATATCTTTCATTATATTGATTGAGCGAAATGGATTTTTCTCTTCAAGTCTAATTTCTTGTTTAACTTTTTTTCAGCTTTTTTGTATGGCATATCAATGTTTATTTGTCCCCTGAAAGAAAACATACTTTACGTCAGAATCTTTATTGTATGTGTGAACTTAAAATGCAAGAGGCGTAACAAGAATCTATTCAATAATAATATGTTTATTTATGTGTAAATTGCTTTCCATTATTGGGTCTATTCTACCTCTTTGGCAATGGAAGAGACAGAAGTGCGGGTAAGATTCCTCTATAATTAAATGCAGGTTGATCGAAGTTAAAATGACAAAAGTAAATTGGGAAATTTAGGTATGCATTCTTATTCATATTTCAAAGAAATTGATTTTAAAAAATGATGCTGGAATCTATTTTGGGCTATTCTAATAGGATATATTAGGTTATTGACATTTGCTTTACCATCCTTGCTGGCAACGCAACTTTAACTATTGTTATTTAATCTGTTAATTTAACAGACTCATCGTGATATTTCTAAGCCTTGATCTGATAAAGTTTGAATATGGGCATACGGATACCAATTTTCGTATACCACTAGATATGAAATATCAATATTTTATTTATGTTCTTTCTTGAATTGATCTTATGTTCAATTTTAATTTGTTTTCTTTCACCAATTGCTATACGTGAAAATGCTATCGAAACTAGATATATCATTTATAAACTGTCTATATCATTCATAATTCCAAAAATTACTAATTGATATTACTTATTGAATTTACCATTACTTGCATCATTTAAACGTCACCTTTTTTTAAAACGATATTACGGGGGATCCGATGGAGAATGCATAATAGTTGTCACGTGACATTTTATTTTACTTTTTATTAAAAAAACCCCGAACAAACATATGAAACAGATTCTATGTAAGATATTTAACGAAATTCTGAAGGTGTGAATAGCCGTTAACGAGAGATCAATACATTTCATTGTTCGGTAAGTATCAAAGAAGGTTCATCAATAAAGGCAGTGGGATTTTCTATTCATTGTACAAAACCACATGTAACAGTTGTATAGAAAACAAAGTGTTTGCTAATATGTCATTGCAAAGTGACAATGATGTTGTACCATTTATAGAGACTTTATTCTAATCATATATGTTATTTTCATTTTCAGAATGCGGAAGATCAGGAAATTTTGGAAAATCTCACAGAAGAACAAATTGAAGGTATTATTGCGCCTTTCGTAGAACCAAATTCATATCTCTAACGTACATGTACTTATGAATTGTCGAATACAATTTCTCTTTTGAATAAAAGCAATCCAGTTTATAACAGATTTTCTGATCCAACGCACATGATAAGAACTTGTAAAAGTAAAAACCTAATGCGCTTATGATATAAATAAACCTTCTTGAGTTATGTCTTACAAAAGTACACAGCACTCGGCACCGTTGAAGATTAACCCTTGAGCATGTGTAATTCGAAGGTTGCGTATTAAGTGCTGGTCCACAATTGTGTCATATGCTAGAATTCATAATTTGCTTTAAAAAAGTTTCATTGACATTTTGTAATCCGTGTTTAATATGTATTTGCCAGAAAGTCTGTCTTTCACTTCTTATGCACTACGGATAGAAACTTTGTACTTCTGAGCTCTAGATTTGACTTCAAATGTTATGATGGAGTTAATTGTCTCATGATCACATTGATTCATTAATGTTTTAGTAATACAAATACTGTTATTTTATCACAGTTATAAATGTAATCTCTCCACACATTATAGATAAAATGAAGGATCGCACACATTCCCATGACATTTTGCTAATATACATGCATTTTGATAACTTTTTTTTTTAAATTTTAGAATTTAAGGAGGCATTTCGATTGTTTGACAAAGATGGATCGGGCACGATATCCAACGATGAGTTAGGGACAGTAATGAGGTCCCTGGGACAGAATCCCTCGGACCAGGAACTGACGGACCTAGTAGAAGAGGTCGATATAGACGGTAGGAACAGAGGCTCGAAACCAGAAGATGGCACCAATATTGTGACTCTTGTCAGAGCTACAATACTGTTATCAATTTTTATCTCACATTATGTATGAAAAATATAGTTACCATTTATCTGAATGCATGGCATTGCATGCTCACTTGATAATATGTTTGTGACTTCCAAATTGACACTCCACAAAAAGAAGCATATTGTTGCACCGATTTCATTTGGACATGTAGAAAATTCAATTACAACAATTTTTTTTGTAAGAAAGAATATTAAGAGCTTTGTAGGCTTGTTTCGACATTTATATTCAATTTGGAGAAATTGTTCAAATATTTAAATATATATAACATATATTTACACTATTTATTATACAGGAAATGGAGAAATCGACTTTCAGGAGTTTCTCCTGATGATGGCAAAGAAGATGAACGCAGTAGACTCAGAGCAAGAAATACGAGAAGCCTTCAAAGTGTTCGACAAAGAGGGAACGGGGTCAATTAGTTCCGCGTACCTACGTCACATCATGACGACAATGGGGGACAGATTGTCAGATGATGAGGTGGACGAGATGATACAGGAAGCGGATATGGACGGCGATGGAGATATAGATTATGACGGTATGCGTTCAATACACATGTCGTGTATAGCTTTTGAATTCATTGGTTGACAGGAAATACAAAATTTACAACATGAGGAGTTGGCATGTTGTAAAGTTCTTATTTACTGTAACCAATTATTTAAGATTTACAACATTACACATGTCTACATGAGCAAATATTAATCATTTCCTTTCTACTAGTGTTACTGATTACTTAGTTTAGAACAATTACGTGTATATCATTCCATTTTATTGATAAAAACATATAAAGGAATGTTTTTAATTTTTTTCCAAAATATGATAGACTGAACTCTTTTTTTATTCTATCGATGAGAAACTACGGCTGTTTTTTTGTAGAATTCGTAAAAATGTTGGCTGGTGCTGGACAAGAAGAAAAAGAGCAAAAAGCCGCCGCTCAGAATGCGCAGAAAGGCGGTGCCACCGGAAGTACACCGGCAGCGATTAAATCAGACACAAAAACGGATACGAAGCACGATCCAAAGCACGGAACACCGACCAGGAAAAAATAGGAAACTCGGACTAAAAACATCCACATTGACATACTGTATATATTGTAAATATTGATTGTTGACTTTGTTTTATATTTTGTGTTGACTTTTTATGTGAAAAGTGCAAATAAATAATTTTATATGAAGTGTTTTCTTTTGTAAAGGTGGGGGAGGGTGGGGTGAGTGCACTTATTACCATTTTAGTAAAGAGAACGATGGGAATTATTCAAAGCGAGGTTGATAAATACTCCATGTATGTTCCCCTTATGTTAAACTCTAAATTTTGTAAAAACTGTTGAGACTAGCTTGGAGATGATATCGACTCATTGATGAAAAGGATACTGGCAATGAATACATGTTTGATCACAGATTAGCATATTCCTGCACTCCTTGTGCCACTCAATAAAAACTGAAAAAATGGGAAGATCCATGTTGAAGTTCTCGCCAGGATAACGTTACAAGATTTATCATAATCATACTATTTACTTTTGATTTTCAGCTTTTTGTACAAGTGCTCAAAATGAAGATTTATGAAAACGGTATCAATTGATTAATTTCTATTGAAGAGGGATATTTCATACTCAAACCGGTTTTATCTCTTCGCTAACATTTACAAAATCTCAACCTTATGTTTACCTTTGCCATAAGGTGTACAGACCTTATAAAAGCTGTTCTTTACACCCAGTATTTGAATAATTTTCATAAAATCTACAACATTGAAAGGCAAAATATTCTTCATAATATTCTCACAAAGAAATTTAACAGTACCGAACAATTGAGTTTATCTTATATTTGCCTAAATTATTTATGTACACTTTTTAATCGTAGATTGAATGCATGTTCGACAATTTCTATTATATCGATTGCATTTAATTCATTTTGAAAGAAGAATCCCATGATCGGGTCAAATGCCACTTCAATGGAAAATTTATCAATGCCTATTTTGATAAAAGCTAGAAAATCCTGTATAGAAGACCCAGTTACTTCACAATATCTTCCACGTACACAGTCATCATCGGGAATATAAACTCATCATCAAATTTCTCCAGAACAAAATACCCCCTAAAAATACTTTAATGTTTATGCAAACAAGCTGGTAATACATGCAAAACTTAAACTTATACATTTTTGTATATAAACAAGTTTGTCTGTCATTTGAAATATACGCGTATTGTAGAACAAGGAAAAACAAATCAAAAAACAAAAACATAAAACTAAAAAAATATACTCGAACAGATTTTTGTAATCACTGAAAAATTTTGAAAAAAAAATTATTACTGAATTTAATTCGATTTACGAAATGTTTTTCCTATTAGGAAACATTCTTTTATGAGATTTCATCAGGAAATTTCAATATTCAACACAAATTGCGAAAGTAGATGTTCAAATAGTTAAATTATGGCCTTGTGTGTAAAAACAAGGAATTGCCACTAAACTGAAATATATTGCTTTTGTTTTAACATCATTAGTTTCTAGTTTCTTAAAACTCATGTATGTGTTTGAAATACATCATTAATTTACATAAAGCTGAATGTCAATAGCATGATATCCAGGTAAAATCAATACCTGTTTCTTGTGAAAATCGACGATTGTGAGAAAATATCGCTGTATAAATGTTGATAGCCTCGTTCAAATTAAAAGTTTTCAACGTACGTGTTCTGAAACAGTATTCAACATTACTGCTTCAAATTTGAAAAGCATGTATAAATGACTTTTTCTTTGAAGAGACATTTCGTTATTTGGTCTCGTTTTAGCAGACAACATTGTCTGTGTACACTTTTGATGCAAACATGTACAAAGGAATCAATCAATTTAATATTTCACACGTGCATTTACTTTAATGGTTCTTTTACCAAATGATAATAGAAACACTTACTACGTTCTTCAAACATACTTATCAGGAAAATGACTTTTCTTTCGGTTGACACGATTCAATGGTAAGAGATATCATGGCAAGAAGTACCAGTGACATTGAGGTAAAAAAAAGTTTTCTTTTTTTTTCCATATATGAAAATGACCTTCTAGTATTTATCAATTTTCTAATTAGATACAAAATACACTGTTGGAAAAATGCAGTAGCTCTTGTTCAGAAGCTTGCAACAATGAAATTAATATTTTTCTCCTTTTACATGTATTTGTTATGAGATTTCCACAAAGTACCTAGATAGTTTCGGTAGTAAGGCATTGATGGCTAAGAACTTATCTTCAACCTCTCAACCCTCCCCCTTAGTGTCCTGAAACCAATTAACCAGAAAACGATTGCAAAAAATGTATTTTGTTTGGGTCACGAGAATTAAGTGAAGCCTCATCTGTACTAATCAGGCGGTTCGTGCATGGAATCATATTGTTTTGTGGTTGGCAATTTTCGCGGGTTGATGCAAAATTACTTGTTCGTGCGGGTGTAATTTCGTGTGTTATCCACTCACTGAAGAAAAAGAACACGCGAAAAATATTGCTAATCTTTTCCCCGTAGGTATATAAATTTGGGGGTTTTGTTATTGCTAAAGCTTTATCACACAAAGAGAAGAAGAAGAAGAAAATGTAAAACTTAATACGATTGCGTAAGACCAACAATTCTTTTTTTATTTGTCATTTCTGGAAATGGCTAATGGATGTCTCATCAGAATCAAAGCCCAGAGTCTACTCACTTTTAAGTTACACCCTGATACATCAGGAAATCATGTATGTTCTCACTACTGGATATATCTGAGTATATCTCATTGAAATTCCGCCAAAAATCAATCCAATCAATTCACACGGCATCACTTTCTTGTTTATCGCTGTTTGTTTTAATATTTCATGAGTTTCAAACACAACGCCTTTTGTCAACTATTGAGTCAAATCATCAATAGTTCTTTGATAGTCGGTAGGTGTTCTCGTTCATTTGTTTTCATGGAGAAAGTGTCTTTGTTAACCTTGAAAATGAAAGACCCTCTTTAAATCAAAGACCGTATAACAATGCACTGCGGTGGTGTAAATTAGTTTTGGAAATTATCAATTTATTGATATAATTTTATTCACTCAGTAATAATTATGGCTTGTTTGGATAGAAAGACTGTTATACATATACTATAAATAACCAGTGATGTCATAGGTAGTTATTAGGACTGTATAAGACATAGGTAAAGTTTATTTAACTCTATATACACGCATATATACATTAAGAATAAATTTTTGTAACCAGAGAATAGCATGCCATATACCAAAGGAAGAAGAGAGGATCTATAAGATATATTTTCAAAAAGGGGGATAATGTTTCTTTTATTATTATTATTTTTTTTAAAATTACATAGCTTAACGTCCACATATTCATTAAAACTTGTCATTAAGACAAGAGATTAATCCTATGATATAATGAACTGGGGGCAAAACAAAAGAAAGACTGGGATTAGATAACCATCGTTTATCGGGTTACTTAACACAGAGTCAGCGCAGTCCTCAGTACAGCCAGGTCTTTGTCGTTCCATTTGGGGAGTATCTCTCGATCAGCACCGACTTATATCGGTTCATATGCTGTTTAATATTTTGTAAATAGTTCAGTGCTGAAGCACAAAAAATGGTAAGTTTTTGTATATGTTGCGATTTCCCAAATATAGGGAATTTTTTAAATATATATAATTTCCTTTTTAAGATATAATTACTTAAAAGGGCAGTGTTTACGTTTTTTTCTCTCTCTATTATTTGTTTTTATGCCAATCTTGATAATATTTCAGGATGCGTTGACAGAGGATCAAGTTATGGGTAAATATGAAAAATAAAATTCATAAATTAAATTATTAAATGTATTTTACCTGACTAAAAAGTGAAGTAACGTCAAAACTTTGTTAAAACCGGAATGTCATTACATGCAGAGTGTATTGATAGCACCTACACTTTAATCATTTTTAACTTCATGTGCATTGAAAATATGCTCTGTGGATCGTTTGCTTCGTCTTTAAAATTTTATTGATTGATTTGTTTGAATAGTTTGAAGAATATTTATGAATAGATAACAAAAGATTTCATTTCTTTTTTCTTCCAGAGTTTCGGGAGGCGTTCAGCCTGTTCGACAAAGATGGCTCCGGGAACATTTCCGGTGGTGAGCTGGCGTCAGTGATGAAGTCCCTGGGTCAGAATCCTACAATGGCGGAGCTAGAGGAACTCATCAACGAAGTGGATCAAGACGGTAAGTAAGAAACCTCTCAATGGTAGATTGCAATTCTTCTTCTTCTTCTTCTTCTTCTTCTTCTTCTTCTTCTTCTTCCCTTTATACACTGGATTCAGCATGAGAGCAGATACTCCAGTATCATATATAAATTCATAAAATTGCAAATTTAGAATACATCGTGATCAAATTATCTCAGAAAATGCATTTGTACCAATTATACATTGCATGTACGTTATTTTAGAGTGCTTTAGAAGTGCGTTAGATATTTTTCTATCTATCTATGCATCTATCAGTAGACCTTCTTAATTGATTTACTCCAGGCAATGGGGAAATAGACTTCAACGAGTTCCTTCAGATGATGTCGAAGAAGATGAAAGAAACGGATACCGAGGACGAAATACGCGAGGCATTCCGAGTGTTTGATGATAGCGGAACTGGGTCCATTAGCTCCAATCAGCTGTTCCTGATCCTGACCACTATGGGGGACAAGCCGCGACTGACGGACGAGGAAGCGAACGAGGCGGTCAAAGTGGCGGATGTAGACGGAGACGGCGATATCAATTACATTGGTACGTAGTCTATCGCAATAATTTACCAAAGTACCGAATCATCTGCCATATGCTAGCAATGTGATTTCGCTCCATGCCAGATCTGCTTTTTACCAAAATTTCCCCAGTGTGTGTGTGGGGAGGGGGAGGGGGGGTACTAATATTATATCTTGATTTGTAATGATTGTTTTCCTGGGTAAAGTGGTCTGTTTCAACTCCATGTTTACTTGATTGCATAAGCATGTTGGCGTTACAGCTATAACCCTTATATCTGGTATTCCACATTTGGAATAAAACTATCGTCTATAAAATGCTTTCAATTTTAGCCCTTTGTAGTAGTTAGGAAAACTACTAAAAAGCTCAATTACATATATTACGTATAATATTACAGTAACAGTACAATGTATCATATTAGCATAGTACAATATTAACTGTTTTGGTTAAATCTTCTCAAAATGTTTATTTTATTTCATTTTTCCCCTAGAATTTATAAAAGTGATGACGGAATAATTTGATACATAAGAAGAAACAGGCACAATTCTGTATATAGGAGTGTTACGGATTCATACAATTCATGGACTAAATGACGATTTGCCAAACCAGCTGCTAATTTAATTGAATGAGTTGCGTAGAAATAATTTTACCATTTCTGTAAATAGAGATATTAGGCCTAGTATGGTACTTCTGTTGTAGAAATAATAGATTCATGTTTGGAATAAAAGTATATATCTTTGCAAATTAATTTGCGTTGTTAAATCTTGATTCAATATTTTTGTTATTATTTGAAATAAAATGTTGATTACAAGTCTCTTGAGTATATTCTTTTTCATTTTACAGCATAAAAATCATATTACACATGTACACACTAAAAAAAGGAGAAAAAAACTATGACTAAAACTTCAATATTGTTGAAAATGAATTCAAGTGCAAAAAGGTCGTTTAAAAAAGAATCAATAATGAAAACTCTTGTTTAAATATTTTTGTGTAAACAAGATGCAGACCTGTTCATCATGTCACTTACAAACTCTACAAAATATTTTGTCATTTTAGGTATATTATAAATTTGAAAAATTATAAGTGTAAAAGGGTCAGCTAAATTACAAGTAAATACGAAATATTAAAAATCGAAACCTAACAAAGTTAAATGTTCTACAGTGTGTTTCTATAGCGGAGATATTAGGTCAAAGTATGCTAAATATGTTGTGTAACCCATTACTCTTATGTTCGAATTAGTTATTATCGGAATTTTTCCGGTCAAGTTTTTGAAGAAACAGTAGGCACCAAGTCTAAAACACTTGTGTCATTGCACATCGGATTCAATATTGGCAGATCAGTTTGAAAAGGAAAATAAATATATTGTAGTGATAGAAGCAATTATAACTTTGTTTTAAAATGAGATTACCTGAACATAAAAATACAACCATGCACAATAGAAAAAATCTAGAATTGTTAACCTTTTTTCACTCATAGCTAGACTCTAGAATATTGACTATAGATTGATTTTCTTCCCTGTGCATACCCAACAAATCAATTAAAAAAAGGAGATAATGATTCTTCAGGTGAAACTATGCGTGTATAAAGCGTACATTAACTTGCTTTACCAACGGAGGGTTTTCTATTCTGTTATTCCATCTTCTTATAAAAGAAACTACATCCATTTTTCATTTTTAACAATAATAAATTTAAAAGTCGACCACGCTTTAAACACTGTCTGTGAATGGCCGAATAAAATTTAAAGTCCAGTGATTTGGATCCCTACGCTCTATATATACCTGACAAATGATTTTGGTTTTGTTTGGAAACATACATAGAAACGGAAATCTATGTTGATATTCACGACTTCCCGACCATGTTGGATGGAGGAAAATAGGACATATACTTATACGTAAGTCATATTTTAGCTTACTAAATCCATCACACACAAAACGCCCGGTGAATAGAATTATATCTGTCATCTTAAAAGGCAATTTAATAAGCTAATATCGATAACTACCAACGACTCGGTTTGAGAGCATTGTAAGCCCTTTACTCGATTGGTAAAGATAAAAATACCCAATAATCCACCGATCGCGAATAAGCTTGAACCGAAGTCATTCAAGCGAAGCATCGATCTGTTTTGATTCTTTCAAAGGTGGATTCATCTTCCATTTTTTTTTTCATTTCCATTTTATTTCATAGTTATTCAACATTCTTTTGACAGTGACTGATTATAGATGGTAGATATATATTAGACAACAATCTTTCTTTGCCGAAATCATGTCTTCTTCGGTAAGTATAGATCTATGTTTATTTTCTCAGTGTGTTTAAATCCGTTTCACAAACATTGAAACATTGCTACAATGTTGTAAAAAAAAAAATCAATGTTCATTTAACCAAGTATTGTGTTTTTACTCTAGAATACGAATCCATTCGGGGAACAGGTACAAGAATTTCAAAGCACCAATTTTATATTTTTTGAATTCTTTTTATTTTGTAGCTTTCCTTATAAATATACATGAATATTTTTTCCTTTATCTTTTCCCCTTTTACACTACATAGTTTCTTTTTTCAGGGAACCGTATGTGTATTCATTATTCAAAATCTTGTGTTCATAAAAAATATATATCTTTGAGTTAAATCAATATTAAGGAATAAAATTCAACAATGCGTTTTCCTGGTAAATCCTGCCATACAAATTGAAATGGCAGTATTCATTACATTGTATGACGGGTTTATACTTTAAGCAAATATTGGACGTTGACAAATTGAAATTTTAGCGCAACACATTTGCCATTAAAAACGATACATTATTGGAATTGTCAGCTGTTTATGAATCGTCTGCTCTTCATTATTACTGCATTCATATGTAAAAACCATTTTGGTCAATATACAAATGAATAATTTTTATCGCCAGTAGAATAATATGAGCTTTTGCATCATATTCACTGTACAACATGAGAACAAATTGATCTGTTGAACCTATTTTCCCTGTATTTTTGTTGTGTTTTTAATAGACACCGTCATTTAATTTTTTTTTCACATTTAAAGCCGAAACATTTTGAGCACGATTGTTTATGTTTTTGTTTACTTTGCACTGCTAACAATTTGTTTGTTAACTTTGTTATGTCGATTTTTATTTTGTTATGTACACGTAACAATTAATCAATTGTCCACATAATCAACATTTCTGACTTGAAATTGTCCAACCGCTAATTGTTATTTAAGTGGTTTTTTAAAATGTCATCTTCGCCATTAAAGGAAAATCCCAATAGACCATGGTGCTCCATGATGCATTATTTTTATTTTTTTGTGTTAATGGCAACCTAATATAATGTGTTTACTCTATCAAATATCTAGTCTATATATAATTACCGGGAGACAACTTTTACTGCATGATGGTATTTTTTTTTACCGCATAAGATATTTGGTTTAAAGTTATTTTATTGTTAGATGGCAATAAAAAATGATTAGGCAGATTTTCTTTGAATTTTAAATGCTATTCTAAATTAACACATTCGGTTTATAACACACAACCTGAGCCTAATGTAACATAAAAACTATCATCATTGCTTGTTTGTAACCAAGCACTCTTTGAACTACCATGAGCCACCATGCAAGCAGTATATATATATAATACCAGTATCATATTACATCATGATTGTTTTGGTTGTGACAAGCTGTCTCATTGTTTATTTGTTTCCTAAGGTAACATTCACTGTTAAAACTCACATGAAAATCTATTAATTCCAAATGTCTGACTAAAAAAAATATGTAATTGTGTTTGTAACCATGTAATTCAAACCCATGTTTTGGTTCGAAAATTTTTGCCATGTGGGTTTTTTCTTTTAATCATTTACAATTTCTTTTGCAGACGTACCATTTAAAAGATGATATGGTTGCAGGTATGTAATAAAAAATGGTCATGCAGATTTCGGATTCCCAGTAATTGATATTCTTTGTTTGAAAAATAATCTACATCAACTTAAATTTTATAAAATGCTTAATGCATTGCACATTTTTAGATTTCTCCGAGGCCTTTGAAATGTACGCAAAGGGACGGGGCTTTATTCATCAAGACATTCTGAAAGAATTATTAGAACTAGTGGAGCAACCCATGCCAGAGGACGAGATTAAAGATATCATAGACACGATGTGCAAAGGTAGCAAAGCTATATTGTAGCTATTGTATTTACTTGTTATTGAACATGTTCATGTATATACGATTTTTTATTTTATCAAACATAACAAACAATACATACAAAATAGTTTTCAGAGAGAATTAAAATCATTGTGTGTATTTGTAAGATGTAACACACACAGAGAGAGAGAGAGAGAGAGAGAGAGAGAGAGAGAGAGAGAGAGAGA
>WFKH01006014.1:31628458-31681690 GCA_016163765.1 Magallana hongkongensis
TGAAATAGCATGTGCAAAAATAAAATATTCTACATCTTAGCAAAGTTTTCGCATTAAATTATACCGGTATGTAATTTTCATTTGTCATCTATAATAAGGTATTCATTTTAAATATTTTTTATGTTTTCATTTTACAGGTAGCAGTAGATTAGACTTAGAAGCCTTCTTACAAATCATGACCCACAAAATGCGGTCAACTGACCCCATAGAACAGCTCCGCGACGCGTTCAAGGAGATTGACGCGGACGGGAGCGGATCCATTGATCGATCGGAACTCAAAGAGATGATGATGTCTATGATGTCTAACGACTACACAGAGGAAGAGATCGATGCGATGATCGACAAGGCCGATCTGGACGGCGACGGAGAAATCGACTTCGAAGGCAAGTCACTGATTACTTTCTCTGATTTTATGGTTCCGTCTTTTACACATCAACAAATTTTCAATATTATCAATGAATTCATGACTATTTCCCCATGTACTGTTGACAATTGAAAATTGTTCGTTAGTGAAAGACAGTACTATGAAAAGTCTTCCTATACACTGTACTCACCTCGTCTTGATCATGCAATTGTACGTACATACGGACCCGCTGCTTCAGACTAGGAGAGGGCCGTATGTGTTTCCTGACCAATAATGATACAATTTTATCATTAACGTACTACCTTATGCACTATAAAGATATACAATGTATCATTATTGGTCAACGATGTACTTATTTTGAAATGTCTATTGAAAAAATAATAATCTATCTAATACTTAGCCATCAACAGATAAATAGACAGAGTGGCTTGCGAATGCATGATTTGTGGATCAAAACAGTACTATTTCATGCATGATTGTATCATGAACGGTTGAAGTTTATCCACTTATGCCATAAAATTAAATCATTAATGGTCAACGATGTACTTATTTTGCGTTTTTCTCTTATATCATTAGTGGGTATGAATTTTGACCATTAATGATATAATTTTGAAATTGTATCATTAGTGGACGGCTAGGTAGTTCGTTAACGATGAAATTATATAATTGATGGCCAGGATTCTGACCACTAATGCAATATATCATTAGTGGATACCGTATCATTAGAGGTTACTACAATGCTTGCTTCAATGAACATGTTTCTGCTTTACACACTATTTGGACTATAGACATTTTTTGGTGCTTCCCTACAGCTTTATCTTTCAGCGTCTATAAACACAATGGATGTTGCTACATGTATGTTATCATTTATCAATGACAAAAATATTCAGAATATATAGCATCTTAAAACTTACAGATAGCATTGGTTACCTATTTTATACAGACTTAAAAACAGAACTGGCGACAAGCATCCAATTACCATTACATTTTTTTTTCACCCTAAAAGTCCGTTTTGAAACTTATGCTTCTTTTCATTAAAATCGACCCGATAGATATATCATTTACGTATACGAAAAGAAATGGACCGAGTCAAAATCATTAGCATTGATAGCTGAGAAGCATGACAACTGTCAACCAGTTTGGAAAAATGTCTCTCCAATAACTGCAATATCTGTTCAACCTCATTTCATTTGTAAACCTGTTTAACACAGTGCAAAAATACTGAATAAACAAACCTATACAGGTGTGTGTGTGTACATGTAGTTAAAAAAAAATCAGCTTGACATGTATATAAGTGCATGCATAATTTGGAGGTGAATCGCCTTAAAGAAGAACTAATAAAAGATTCCACGTTTAAAAACCGCTCGTTGTAATTCATCGTAGCGTTAACCCTTGAAGCCAGACTTTGTGATGAGTAAATGGCTTTTATGCATGTGGTATCATATCAACACGTATTATCGTATGGAGGAATTTATAATCTCTTCATTAAAGCTTTGAGACCATTTTCAGCCCTTTAAATTCCTACGTAACAAATGAGGGAGAAAAAAATCTTAAGAGAGCCGTGTTTTCATTCTAGCTAGATCTATAACTTCAAGAATAAGATTCCTTATTGACTGTGTTTTGCTATAACTTTGTTAATTAAATCCCGTGACTACATCCAAGAAACAGTTTTAAATTGTGTTTGACTGGGGACTAATTGAAATTTTCGTAGTCGCTATTTTTATTGTGGTACTATATCTTCTACTTTTACAACAAGCGACCTTGAGATATATTCACGTTAGAGTGGTGTCAGCGCTCCTTTAGAATATAAGGTCTAAGGGTCTTGAGATCAGATATATATATATATATATATATATATTTGTATGTACATTGTATATGTAAAACTTTGTGATCCCCCCCCCCTCCTCCCCTCTCCTCAGCCCAGCTCTTCTCATTTATGAGATAGTCTCTTCTTTATTATACGATGAAAAAAATAAAAGATAAATATTGTAACCATGGCAACGTGACCACGTCGTAACCATGGAAATCGAAGTTCCGTAATCCAATAGGCAATTATTGGAGAGTAATTGATAATTTTATCGATTGAAATCGGGATTTCCCCATATAAGGACCAATAAGCCATGGGGACACTGCGTGGTTTGTAATAGTTGGGAAAAAAATCCCCAGCTCTATCGTAAAAGACTGCGTGGTACTAGCATTTGAAAAAAATCTCTAGATTGGAAAAAATTCGGAAGTAATTGTTCACGAGATGTGTCGATCTTAAGTATTCAGATTTATAACTATCTCTCCGCTGTAATAGATAAGTACTGTTTAAGTGCTAAAGCTAAAATGATGTGCATGTAAAAAAATCATAATAACACTTTAGCTTGAGGAATAAGAGATCCTTAATTAAATGACAAGCGCTTTGAAACTCTTAAATTTAATAGAGAACGACAAGAGTATGTTGTTCAATATGAACTTGTTTAATTTTTCCTCATTCTTAAAAAATGTTATAAAAGTTTTCTAGGGCATACATGTTCGAGCATAAGGAAGTTTACCTAATCCTGCATCTTAGTTTTTCCTTGTTGCACAAATTGAAGTACTGTCAAAACTTAATATTTTATATTTAAAAAAATGACATATCATATAAATGTATCGCCTCATTTTTGTGGAAAACAGTAACCGAATTATTACTTAATAGTATATTGTTTCTTCTCTTTTTTGACCTATTTGATATTATTTTCATGTATATTTTAATGCTGCGATTATAAGTTAATACATAATTACGTCATACTGATAACAATTTAAAAAGTTTATTATGTTATCATGTAACATCATCTCCCATGTTTAAATTTCTGTCTGTTAAATATAAACATTAATTTTCTTGTCAAAATATACCAAGTCTAGACTACTAAAAAATGGCTTTTTTGTTTTTTTGTAGAATTCGTAGCCATGATGAATGACGCCAATCCTTGAGTCTGGATCATCGATACGCTTGTAGCAAAACATTGCAATAGAGATTCCTTCCTGTATGAATTCGAACGAGAACTTGTGAAAATGGCAGTTATGATTGTTCTGTAAATGAAACTTGTATGTGAATAAATGATTCCGTCCATTCTGTGTATAATTCATTTCTGATGTCTCATTTTGTACTTAAAAGAAGATGCATACAGCGCATCAATCTAAATAATTTACATTTAGATAGCTTCAGACGAAATTAACATTATAGAAAAGCTTGCGACACTGTAGTTTTCCAAGCGGAAGTACGTCACGTTTTCTGCACAACATCAACACCTTATCTTTTTTAAATTTGATAACTAAATCTAATATTAACCATCAAAGTAGTCAAGAAAAAGAGGGAAGAAGAAGAAGAGGATAATTATGAAATACCGGTACATCATTACGTGGGATTTGGGGAGTTTTCCTTGCTTCTCTTTTTCCTGGTAGAAGAACGATATTTTTGGTCACCAGCTAAGTAACTATGTAATCAAATCTACACGAAAGGTCGTGATATTGAGTCATTTGATACTAAAGGAAAATATTCTCTTTATCCGCACTCGAAAAGGGTTAGATGGATAAGAAAATTATCAAAACGGGCAATATCTGTTAAAAAGAGCAATGTTCTGATAGCCTACTGGCCTTGAATGTAAAACCTTCACACAAGTTCCGAGAAAATAAATTCTAAAATTGAGAAGTGCCAAAGAACGTCTGCATTATGTAGACCCCACTTTACACCACTCTTTATCATTCATCGACCACTATCCTGTCAAACAAAGAGGGTATAACCAGGATAACCACACTTCATATCTGTACAGATAGCCCACATTTCTAACTACTAGTAACTGTCCCCTAATCCCGGGAATGAAGGCGGTATAATATAGCCATTAATATACCCTCTTTTCTCACATAAAAAAGACGTATGGTAGCCCCTTTTGGTCCATGATTGACAAATCAGTCGTATTAAACTGAGTCCGTGTTTACACAACCAATAGGAGATCGGAAACCTCAGCCCTAGTAAAATATTGTCGATAAAATGGACAATTATGATTCTTAAATGGTTTTACCCACGAACTTATAAAAAATCATTATACCCAGTAAACAGGAAAACTAAACTACCCTTAAGCTCCCGGCCCTTGTCGCCAAAACTTTTTCGATTTCATGGGTATCGATCTGTAGTTTTTTTAACTCTGAAGTGTACGATTTACTTAAGTCTTGGATGATCTATGGCGGCTGATGGTTTTTGATTTAAATGCATGGCCGAAGTAAATGAGCCAACAACTAATAGTTGTATTTTACACAGATGATCGGATCAAGCGTCTATAGCTAATAATAAGTCAAGAATTAAATTAAGTGTCGCTAGAGGACTTGAACAATAGGTTTCGTCTCAAGATCTGCGTATGAGATTTCTTTACTGTTTTGGATTAAATCATTATGGCTGTAAGTACTTGTTGATTTATAAACAAAGCTAAAAATGTAAAAAAAAACAAAACAAAAAACCTCGAAAAATACTGTAAACCTCACTGAAAAAACAGGTTCATTTGACTTGTGTTTGTAAAAATTCAATGTATTATCAAACATTGCTGATTTCCATATTTTGACTTTATTGGAGTTTTTAGTCGTCTGCCTATGCTTCTTATATCATGGTGTCAGACGGTGTGTTTTTAATAAGATTCAGCAATATAACACGAATTAAAAAGCAATGCAACACATGCAAAAACGATCTTGTTACCTCACTGGCAGCATATAGAAATGAAATTTTTCAAAGAATTTTATCTGTACCCCAATATGCCAAGAATTAGATTTTAACCGACACCTATTTTGCACCTTATAAATGCTTGAAATGGTACACGCCTCAGAACAAAAGCCATGCATGCAAAGTTATACTCTATTGACAGGACGTTCATACATTCTCCTTTGTAAAAAGCATTATTTTTTTTAATTATCTTGAAAAAAAATCTGCCATTTCAATAAAAGTTGCAGTTGATGTTGCCAATTGGTTCTTGTTGTATGTGTTTCCAGGAATATAAGAAAGAAGTGGGTGGAAATCTATTTCAAAGTTTCCCTGTCACCAAAACTGATGTGAGCGGAGCAAGTCTTGATCACTTGCTGATTGTTATTGACATTTTTGTTTTCATAAAAGGGCCACAGTGGAGCCTGTTCTAAAATATTATTGACACACCTCAGAAAAGGAAACTCAAAGAAGTTATTAAAAAAATTTTTTTTTTAAATGTTACGGATCCTGTAATAATTATATGTAAGAACAATAACTCTGTGTGTGTGCTATATATTTGGATTATGTCCCTTGATTAAAAGAGTCTGAAATGCATAGGATGTGTTCTATATGATGTGTCATTGATCATCGATATTAATCCTAGTAATCCAGTGTTAAAGGATACTACAGATCCATTGCACGTTTTGTCCTACTTACCAAAAGCAAAATTTATATTTTAATGTTTATTCAATAGTCCTGTAATGTTTAACACTAAAATAAGAGGAAAGTTTTTTTTTTTCAAATCGTCAGACAAGATGCAATGGTTATCAATTTTTATTATTTTATTTTTTACCCGTATAAATGAGAACATCATTATACTTTAAGAAAATTAGTAAGTTTGAAATTATAATGACCATGCACTTACCTTTTATAGGATTTGGTTGCAGAATTATCAGATGAGCAAATTTTAGGTAAGCATGAATGAATATTTGGATCTCCCATTTTATAAGAAAAGGCAACAAAACTTGCATGCAATATCTTTTTAAAAAATCTTTTAAGAATTCAAGGAAGCTTTCAGCCTTTTTGACAAGGATGGAGACGAGACCATCACAACCAAAGAGTTGGGGACCGTTATGAGGTCACTGGGTCAGAACCCCACAGAGTCGGAACTACAGGAGATGGTACAGGAAGTGGATGTTGACGGTAAAAATCACGTAACTTAAAATTAAATACTATTACATGTACTTGTTGGAATAATACTGATATTTAAGAAATGGTAAAGTTTTTTTTATCACTATGCTTTTAGCAAAAGGGTTTTTGCAGTTATACCGGTATATTTTTTGTCTCGCATGAATTTTCTTTGAAATTGTAAGGCAAAATTTACGTGCAAAGAGCACTCATATTGACAGATTTTTATGTTTAGTGCATATTTTTCTAGCATTCAAAATTCACGTGAAATTCATGCGAAACAATTTCACTTGTATTCACTCTAGGTGAATTCAAGTGAGTAGAGTCTACGTGAATGCTAGCTTTTTATCAGGATAAATTTACGAGATACACAATTGGCTGTATACATGTACATGTACTTTCATTAATATCTAAAATTCAATAATGCCTAAGAGAAAACCCCAAGAAACTTGGTATACATGTGTACTGAATTTACAGAAATTATGATATAGAAAATGCATAAGAGGAATTACATATACATATAAAATATTCAATCTAACCAAGTAAATCGTTTCGTACATACACTTGTATGTGTACACTTTACGTTTTTAAAAGGAAACGGAACCATCGACTTTGACGAGTTTCTTCAAATGATGGCTAAGAAGATGAAAGATACGGACTCCGAAGAAGAGCTGAAGTCAGCGTTCAAAGTGTTTGACAGGGACAACACGGGCTTCATTAACGGACACAACCTGAGGACTGTGATGACAAACCTGGGGGAGAAGCTGACGGACGAGGAGGTGGAGGAGATGATCCGGGAGGCGGACGCCGACGGGGACGGGCTCATCAACTATCAAGGTTACTACATTGAGCTCCTCAAGGTCATTTCTAAAAACTAAGACCGAGTGTTATTAGATATAGATTATTACATTTAACAGAATAAAATAAATCATCTTGAAAGGGCAGATAATGATTAACAAAAAAGTGTTATTCCATAAACATATCTAGGTCCAATGATAAATATTTCTTTCTAATGTCTAGCTATTATTCGCCGTTACAAATAATTTGTTAAGTTAAAACAATGTGCAATATTTACATGTTTATAAAGAGATCTAGAATGCCTTACTAAGATTTCCTCGTAGCAATATTAACATACATATTTTAACATTTCTTTTTTGCAGAATTTGTGGCAATGATGACCGGAAAAAGATGATGAATTGGCGGATTTAGACATCTCTACAATTTGATACCATTTATTTGTCATTCATCTGCAATGTGAACTAGAAGTTCACTTATCAACCATCCAATTTTAAGACATCGAAAAATTCTGTAATATGTGCGCAATTGTAGTTGATACTACAGTTCACGAGTTAACTGAAAAGGTTGTGTATAACATCACATTGTTAAAAAAATCATTTAGGAGTACACGTAATTGAGTTTATGGAGTTATAAATGAACGTAGCTGTGTATGTAAGGTAAATAATCCCAGACTGCACGAGGTGTACTGTACGCTCATTTGACTTAGTCTTATATCGTCAACATATTTAGATTATCATTTTTTTATACTTAAAAGTTTACTGTTAACGTGTAGTGCATAATAAATGTTATTTATAATTACCAGAATCATTCATCTTTGTATTTTTTATGTTAATATTTGTAGGCAGGACGGATATAGTCAGATAATTTATAATAAAATCACTTGGACGTTTGGTATCCCCTTTTAGTCCATGATTGACAAATCGGTGGCATTAAACTGAGCCCGTGTTTACTCAACCAGTAGGAGATCGGAGACCTCAGCCCTAGTAAATTATTGCCGATAAAATTCCTAACTGGTTTTAACCACGAACTAAAAAAAATCATTATACCCAGTAAACAGGAAAACTAAACTACCCTAAAGCTCCCAGCCCTTATCGCCAAAACTTGTTTGTTTGTTTTTTTTCTCATGCTGCACAACTCACTGCAGCTAGGTTTTTGCGGAGTAGATTGACTGAACACCCATGTTGAGGTGAAATATGTCATTTATTGAAAATGACGATAATATTGGATAACAACTATATAAAATGATAGGGGAACAGACTCCAAGCTATTCTCACAATACAAAAGTGCCATATCCATATGCTGATTCATTTTTTCGATATCATGGGTATCGATCTGTAGTTTGTGAACTTCGAAGTGAACGATTTACTAAAGTTTCGGATGATCCATAAGGGGTCATGGTTTTTTTCCATTTAAATGCATGACCGAAGAAAATGAAGCAAAAACTGAAAGTTGTATTTTAAATTGATCATTGGATCTAAAGCTAAAAAAGTCAAGAATTAAATTAAGTGTCGCTAGAAGATTTGAACAATAGGTTTCCTCTCAAGATCTGCATATGAGGTTTCTTTACTGTTTTGGATTAAACCATTATGGCTGTAAGTACTTGTTGATTTATAAACAAAACTAAAAAAAATCGAAAAATATTGTAAACCTCATGAAAAAAACAGGTTCATTTGACTCGTGTTTGTAAAATATTCAATGTATTATTAAATATTGCTGGGAAACCTTTCAGTTTGTCCATCGATTGTGATTTTTCATATATTTGACATTATTGGAGTTTTTAGTCGTCTGCCTAAGCTTTCTTCTTATATCATGGTGTCAGACGGTGTACAAGTGTTTTTTGTTAAGACAGCGATATACATGAAACAATGCAACATATGCAAAAGCGATATTGTTACCCCACTGGCAGCATATAAAACATAAAATTAAAGCAGTTTATCTGTACCCAAATATGCGAAGAATTAGATTTTAGCCGACATCTATTTTTGCACATTATAAATGCTTGAACTACTACACACATCGGAACAAAAGCCATTTATGCATAGTTATACTCTATTGACAAGACGGTTAAACATGATTGTTTGTGAATAGCTTTAATTTTTGATCATCTTGAAAAAAAATCTGCCATCTCATTAAAAGTTGCAGTTGATGTTGCCAATTGGTTCCTGTTGTATGTGTTTCCAGGAATATAAGAAAGAAGTGGGTAGAAATCTATTTCAAAGTTTCCCTGTCATTAAAAATAGTGTCAGCTGAGCAAGTCTAGATTACTTGCTGATTGTTATTGACATTTTTGTTATATAAAAGGGCCACAGAAGAGCCAGTTCTAAAAATAATTTTGACACCTCAAAAATGGAAACTCCACCGATATCAGTTATTAAAATATTTTAAAAAATGTTATGCATCTATTGCTTGTTAGTATGTCATACTTACCAAAAGCAAAATTTATATTTTATCAATCATAACATATTTCTGTAAATTAAGGGGAAAAGGTCACATTTTCATTTTCAAATCGTCAGACATCATGATCAATTGTTTATTTTATGCACTCTTTACAAATCGTTATAATTTAGGAAAATTAATAGTAGTAAGTTTGAAATTTTTATGACCATGCACTCACCTTTTGTAGGATTTGGTTGCAGAATTATCAGAGGAGCAAATTTTAGAAAAGCATGAATGAATATTTGGTTTTCAGGAAAGGCAACAAAACTTGCTTGTATACGGATAAACAACTTTTTTTTCTATCTTTTAAGAATTCAAGGAAGCTTTCAGCCTTTTTGACAAGGATGGAGACGAGACCATCACAACTAAAGAGTTGGGGACCGTTATGAGGTCCCTGGGTCAGAACCCCACGGAGTCGGAACTACAGGAAATGATACAGGAAGTCGATGTTGACGGTAAAAATCACGTAACTTAGTTTAAATTACTACTATTACATGTACATGTACTCGTTGGAATTAAACTTTTTTTTAAGAAATGGTAAAGTTTTTATTTCTATGCTTTTAGCAAAAGGGTTTTTGCAGTAATACCGGTATATTGTGTCTCGCATGAGTTTTACTTCGAAATATTTACATAAAGTGAATTTCCTGTTTAGTGCGTATTTTTCTAGCATTCAAAAACCACGTGAAATTAATGCGAAACAATTTCACTTATATTCAAGTGAGTAGTGTATTCACGTGAAATCTAAGTGAATGCTTGCTTTTTATCACGATAAATTTACGAGATGCATGTATAAAAATAGCTGTATACTTTCTTTATCATTTTAAATTCAATAATGCATAAGAGAAGACCCCATGAAACTGACTATACATGTGTACTGAATTTACAGAAATTATGATATAGAAAATGCATGAGGAATTACATATGCATATTACATATTTAATCTAACCAAATAATTATTTCGTGCATATATTTGTATGTGTATATTTTACGTTTCAAAAAGGAAACGGAACCATTGACTTTGACGAGTTTCTTCAAATGATGGCCAAGAAAATAAAAAAAGACACGGACTCTGAAGAGAAGATGATATAAGCGTTAAAAGTGTTTAACTGGGACAACACAGGCTTCATTACCGTACACAACCTCCAATTCATGATAACAAACCTGGCGTAGAATCTGACGGACGAGGAGGTGGAGGAGATGATCCGGGAGGCGGACACCGACGGGGACGGGCTCATCAGCTATCAAGGTCACTTCACTTCGCCTCGCCATCTATGAGATTGATCAACCCAATATATTTCCGTAGTAAGTCAGTAACTAACCTAATAAGTAATAATATACACATTCTTTGTCAGGGATATGAATAATTAATGGAACAGCCATAAAACATGTTATTTAGTGCGTTCCCGCGGCTAAAAATATAGTGCCAGAAAAATTGCAGGGAAAACTCTTTTTTATACTCTGTCCCAAGTTTCTGCTTCCACCAGTTTTTGCGTAATATTTCGGTAATCATAAATACCTTTTTGCATAAACTACATCCATTCACTAGAAGGAAAATAAGTCCAGATTATCCGTCCTGAAACGCCCCCTCTACCGCTTCAGGTTTAAATACACAACCAAAAATAGAAAGTCTGCGGGGATTTTGCATTGGAAACATTATTAAGTACCCCGGATGATAATGTTAAAAATAATGCGAGGTGTCCCGAGTACTTCCGAATAGAGAAAAGATGTAAACATTTCACATTTTGAATCTCCGTATGATGTTTGGTTTTGTTCATGTGAAATTCTCCGGGTATAAACAGATGATGTTTCAATGAAGAAATGGATTTTTTCCCTTTTATCGATTTGAATTGTACTTCATTGACAGGTATGTTTATTTTAATTAAAAATCAACAAAAAGTGATGGAAGCAATAACTTGGGACAGACTATAGATCGAGAGATATAATTTAACGATTATTGTTCAAAAGTAAAAATTAAAATGGTTATGTAATAAGTTAATCGTACAATAATAAATCTATTCAAAACGCGTGATGACGTTCACTTATGCTCATATGCCGTTTGTGTTATTGAAAATTGAACGTCACAGATTACCAATGCTAACATAAAGGGAAATATACATCGAGTGTAAATATAGATAAAACAATGTGCAATATTTACATGTTTATAAAGAAAACGCATAACTAAGGTCTCTTTTAAGGAATATTAACATGAATATTTTAACATCTCTATTTTCAGAATTTGTGGCAATGTGGACCGGAAATAGATGATAAATCGGTGAATTAAGACTTTTTTTACAATTTGATATACCGTTTATTTGTCATTCATGTAAATGTAAATTAAGAAGTTCACATTTTATTCATCTGTACGCAATTTTACGACACCGAAAATTTTTGTAATATTTGCGCAATTGTAGTTAATACTACAGTTACCAAGTTAACAGAAAAGGTTGTGTTTTACATTGCATTTAAAAAAAAGATTCATCTGAGAGTACATGTAAATGTGTTTATGGAGTTATGAACGGATCTGGTGTATGTTAAGGTAAATAATCCAAGACTGAATTAAATGTACAATCATTTCGTAATGTCACTATATATCGATTATTATTTCTTTATCTAAAACTTTACAGTTTACGTGTATAGAAGTGGGAAATAATGAACGGATATAGTCAGTTATTTTAAAATCACTTTGACGTTTGCTTGCTTTTTCTATTATAGACGTATGTCTATATCAAAATTTTATACGCTAATAAAGCTAATAAAAATGTCAAAGTTTTGCCTTACCATTGATTATTTTGGTGAACCGTAATAAAAACCAGATAGAGAAAGAGAAAGTTCTATCAGAAAAATCGTTTCACTTCGCATTAGAAAGAGATTTTCTATCAATCAATGTATTATTAGAAAATTTCCTTTTATATAATTATTCTACTACATATGGTTAAAGAATGAAAGTTAAATAATCGGTCTATATTGTTATTTGATAAAGTACATGCAACGCATACTAAAGACTAAAAACTCGTTTAAACAACGCAATGCCTGATATGATACTATAGAGAATATTATGCTTATAAATAAAATAAAGGTAAAAATGGCAACTTTATATAATTTCATTTCCAATTTCTATATTGACCAATTAATTAAGGGCCCTCAAGGGGCAACAGGAAGATTGTACAATAAACATTCATAACGCACTATAAAGTTAACATATACACAATAAGGAAAGGGTTGGATGATTGAAAGAAGACAGACATAAACATTTAATAACCATATATATATATATATATATAACACCCATACATAAATATGTCAAAATACATACAAATCTGAAGTAGTTTATCACATGATTGGAAACCAACATTTGATTCAGAAATACAAATTAAGGCAATGTCTTTTGTAAAAATTTATCTAGAGAGTTTAATATGTCTAACTCTTCACAGTTTAAAATCCAAAATAGTTTTTGTTTATCTTGCAAACTAGTAAAATGTTTTAGATGAAATTAAATCAAATAGTTCCTCTCTTTCTTTTGTGAATTTACTACATTGGAAACGAAAATGCCCTTCATCTTCAATTCTTTTTACATATTCTTTCTGTTCTAGGTGTGTTATTATATCTGCCCAATTCTATGGGAAGTCCGCAGTCTACAGATTGGCTTTCTGTATTCAGTCGTAATAAAGTTAAATACTTTTCCAGTCTGAAGTTGGTTTTCAAAAATAAATAATTAACAAGTTTGCCATCTTAAAGTGTTTCATTTGAGTATGGCCAATCCATCAAATATTTTTTAGTCTGAGATTGTTTTAAAGAAGTAACCAAGTCCTTTTTAGAATATATATATACAAAAGAGTTGTAGGCTCAAGGTGCTGTATTCACATTGTTCACATATTCAAAGAGAAAAGCGTAGTCATGTTACCATTGTTGAAAAAAATTCCCCTTCATACATGTACGTTTGCAACAATGCATATTATCTATTTTCAATTTTATGCAAATTTCCCGATTAAGTTTCCTTTTAAACCCTGTCGTTTAAAACCCCAGATGCATACACATGCATAATATAAAAAGCCTTAAAATACTCGCTTGACAAATATGGGAATTTTGTAAACACACTTCCTCCATAAAGCCTTTCCTGATAACAGTGAAATTCATTGATAATTGCCAGATCGCCGCAACCACGGATATATACGCTTGATTTATGGCCGTTCATTACCCATGAAAACAAACATCCAGTCGTCCAGGGACGAAATAGAATGTTTTATCGGTGAAATGTACCCCCTTGTGAAATCTGGAATGTAGTCTGTATCATGTATGCGTTTGCATTGAGAAACTGATTCGGTGAAATATACATTTTTCCCCACAGAGGATCGTTGCAACTCGTGAACATCGTGTACATTTCCGGTTTCTAAATGTGTTGTTTCCTTCGAGACTTTTTCGGATAAATATTTTCGACGTACAATCACCCTTTTGCATCTTGTAAAGTGAAAGCAAATGTGCTCGTATCCATACATTGTAAGTTGGTGAACTTTGGACAGGACCTGTTAAAAATACCCCCAAATTGTTGCTCATTTACGCTACAATCATGGTAAGTGTAATTTTGTTTTCCATAAACGAATATCAAGCGTGCTAAAGCAGGTTGTTATGATAAAAAAAATAAAGTGAACAAGGCATATGTGTGTGGGTTTTTTTGTACTGTGAACCTCTTTGAATCAAAGCATTGAGAGAATATCGGAGTTGACACCAAAAAGGGAAAGTGTTGTTTCCTTCACACTCCTGACTGTGTAATGTTTTCTCTGTTTTGGGTCCAGCCTTGGGCATACATAAAAGCATCGGGTTAATGATTTAATTACTTACGGCTGACCTTTTATAGTATACTTACCACCAAAAAATATAGGTCAGTATATACATGTACTATATATGTATTCACGTACATATACCATGTGAAGGGTCTTTTTATATTGCAGACGAATAAATTCACATCAGAACAAGTTGAAGGTAAGTGACATTGTTAATATTAACGGGATGTAGAGACCTTGGGGCTGGGATAATGCTATTGTTATCGCGTCGGAAACCTGCGGACATTTTTTTTATGGATAACTGCCTAAAAATCAAATAAAGAAAACTAAACATTGCTTTACAAATCTTTATACATCTAGGTTGATCATTTTAATAACGTTTTTATGTGAAAAGTGGTTATTTTTAAAAAAAATTTAAATGCTCGTTTCTTCCACCAGAAAGCCACAATTTCCTACTTCATGGACTTCCGCAGCTTTTGTTCTTGTTTGTGAATAAAGATAAGAAAGATTACTAGTAAAATCTACTTACATGTAATATCTTGGCAAACCGCAAGACTGTGAAAGAAAAATGGTTATCTCGCTTTTAATCTTCTCTCTGAATAGTGTGAAGTAGGGAGTATTGTGAGGTAAAAAGGATTATCTCGCCTTCTCTGCATCTGTTTATAGGAAGGGATTAGGGGGCCCGGGATTTGGGGGGGGGGGGGGGGGGGGGGGGGGGGGGGGGTGGGGGGGGGGAATCCAATCTCTACAGAAACTGGGTCAAAATATGTATATATAATTATTTCCTAAAACAACGTCCTCTTTATCGATAACGTTTTTTATGTGTGAACAGAATACCGAGAGGCGTTTGATTTGTTTGACAAGGACGGGGATGGAAGCATCACCACCAGCGAACTGGGCGTGGTCATGAGGTCGCTGGGTCAGGAACCGACCGTCAAGGAGCTAGAAAACATGATCAAGGAGATCGACGAAGATGGTATATATAGTATTTCTGTTTTGAAATAAAAAAAAAATAAATTGGTTTATAAAAAAGCAAAGCTGCTGATCTGTAACTCTAGATCTACGGGAAAGGATTTGGGTTTGTTAGGTTTGCCAACTCGAATTTCCCTCAAAGAGCTACAGATCTGCAGCTACAATCCTTTTGATCGTATAGTCACTCATGTATAATTATGATGTTTAGAAAAAAAATGGCCAAAGAGTTTAGCGTAAAAAAAAGCAGAAATTAGACGAATCTTCTTTTAGAAATCAAAATACAGATCTATATGTTTAAAAAAAATAAAAAACAAACTGATAAGAAGGAAAAAATAAAGCTCCTGTACATATCTGTATTTTGAAAAAAAATATATCGCCATAATTCCAGACGTCAAGTTAAATGGAATATTCTGATCAGATCTACATTGTATAAGAAACGACAAAAATAGACCGCTATACGATACAACGTGTACATGTACACTTCGTATTCCCAAGCCGTGAAACATGACTTATATATACTACTAATTCTGAATTAAGACTTTTTTCAATAATAATTATGTTATGCGGTAGTCTATTTCCTCATCAAGGCTGCTTGGTAAGAAAAACCTAGAAGCCTACCCTGCACTCGTTCTAACTATTACTGGAAACAGAAGAGATCGGTCCGATAATATTTGATCTGACACTTATACGGTCGACTACTCGGGGTGTCTAGTATTATCAGTATGAAAGTAGTATACTGTTTCCGAAATAATGAAATATTGACGCACATGAGAGTAAGTTACGTTAGATGATATAATTTATGGATAACCGATATGGTGGTGCTCCGTTTGACACAATACAACTCAAGACATTGATTAAGGAATAAGAATGGTCATTTATTAAATAATATAATAAATGACAAAGTACAAAATACAACATAAAGATGCCACAATGTAAACTAGAAAAAACACAATACTGTTAATCAAAGAAACAATCCTGCATATATATTAACATCAGCCCGGTTTCCAATATAAACCCAGTATCTAGTTAAATGTATTAAAAACTACATGGTACACACGAAAATGTCCATTCACGGAGATGTGTGGAATTCCTTTTCATATTTACTAGTCCTGACGATTTTTATCACAGTCATATACATGTGCTTTGTTCTGGTTTATGAAAAGAAAACTATAGGTAAGAACCCCCACATCAATGAAAAAAAAATTAGAAAGAACGTCTCAGAGGCTGTCTAAATAATAAACACAAGGTTGACCATAAAATATATTCAAGGCGGGAGGCCCCCAGCCTCTACCTCGTTGCAACGTGCCTTCACCCCCCCCCCCCCCCCCCCCCCCCCGCCCTAAAAAACCCCAAAGCAAAACAAAACAAAAATTTTCATGCCGTGCGCTGAGAAATAGAACAACGTTCTCTTGTTATGACCTCAGCATGTCTTGTAATATGGTATCAAACCCATTGCTCCTCCAAGCACAAATTAACTTTATTTGTGATGTCAATATTTTGACAATTTTTGGACATCGATTTATTGAATCTCATCACCTTTAACAAAGATACACATAGATTATACATGAATATGATATCTAAATTATAAACATATTGACCATAACATAGCATGCATGAGGTACATATTTCATGATTTTCTATAAACATGATTTGACGTATTAAATGACGTATTATATAACTAAAGCTAAAAAAAACCCTCCAAAACAAAAACAAAACTGATTTTTATTGACAAACAAATAAGACTTTTTAACTTGGTTTTTATCATCGAAGTATGCAAGGGTAAAGCATAGTTTATTTATTTTTCTTTAAAATACATCATTTTCTTAAAAAAAAAAAGGTCAGATTACATTATATACTTAAAAGAAATAATATTTCTACGAGTGATGTATTTGATTGGGAAGCAGCGTTTTCTGTCGTCATTCAATGACTGACAATTTAAAGTATAGTGAAATTCATCTTTCATGCCTATTTCGTCAATATTGCATTCAGTGGAAGTTTTATTTTCTCTGGCTGTAACAGTATTATTCCAGCGACCAGTTTCAATAGGTAAATAAAGAAGAATTTTTGTCTTCCGAAAATATGTTGGCAAGATTTGAATCGGATTTCGTAAAGAACATGTAGGTTACAGGTACATGCACATGTATTTGTCCCCAAAAATGTGTAATATTAATTAAAAACGCATCGATTAAAGAGTCATATTCCATGTCCAATCATGAGAGACGAGATGGCGGTCCACTGAGTATAATCAGATACATGTACGTTCAACTTCATTCTATGTTGTTATTTTTACATGAAAATTATTGCAATTCATCGTATCTTGGAGAGAAACAGTTACCTTCAAATAAAAGAATTCGAAATAATGTCCTTTAAATGAGATTAATATCGTCAACATACATATTAAATGTTGCAATATTAACGTTATTGTTCCTTATTTGAACATTTTAAAAAAAAGTTACAATGTACATCAGAAACAGAACTATGTATTCAGAAAGACGTGAGACCCCCCCCCCCAAATTCAACTCGCACACAAGCACACAACACATCACACCCCAATTTTACCTCGAAAGCAGATGCACATTGCTGTCGCCTTGCTTCACCTGTTGTGGGTAGGCGATACCGTCAGGATTTTCATTCCATGATAATTGTTTTACCCACCCCACCCCATGAAGAAAATAATCAAGAATGTATCACTGGCGGTTATAAGGAAGCCAGTGGTCGTCAATCATTTCTTAAGATTTCTACATTGTATATATTGTGCAAAAGACATAAAAAACATAAAAAATAAGCTGTGGTCATAAAGTTATACTTTTGAGGGAAAAAAATGATGCTACACTAAACAGTTCTAAAAAATCTGTTGATAAAAGTACCTTACGTAAGAAAATAATTACTTTTTTTACATGTTTAATACGCTATTATTTTTACTAGCAAGAAATTGGGAAAAAAGCAATTCAGCATAGAACTGATACATGTGTATTTAGAAAATCTATGTTATTTCTGTTAATCAAATAACACCTTGTCAATGAAACACCATTCCATTCTGAGACAATATTGAATTAGATCTTGCAAAACACGCTTTTCACGTCATTCCAAAGAGATTAGAGAAAAAAGAACTGAAAGTGTTGAAATGCACTTTAAAATAAATACGATCATATATTGTGCAATAATGTTACTTTCTTGGGAAAGATTTTTTTCGGTGAAAAGCCATTTTTGATACAAATTGATATTAATATGAAGTAGACATAAATCATTATTTGTAAACTTGCTCATTGATACGATGACGTATTTCGTAACAATCCATACCTGTGTCAGGTGAGATGTATCATTGAACCCCAGAACGGTGGCGAATACGCTCCCTCTTTGCAAGTTATACATGTAATATATCCGTTTTATTTCGCGATTAATTTTTCTATATTTTCGCGATCATTACATCGCTAAAAGTGAAACATGCAGAAACTTTGTCTATTAGTGTGTACTTACTAGATTAAATGATTTAATTAAATTAATTTAAATCATTGTCCAGTGGCCACTGTCAACGATGTTTTCATACTTTACAGTTTTATAGACTTTTAAAAAAAGTAAAACATTTAGACACCATTAAATTGTTGTTATATGGCCCCGTTACCATAGTTACCAAGGAAAAAGATGAAAAATTTATCCATTAAATTCAAAATCAAAAAGATCATTGTAAAATTCCCTTTATCCATTAGACTTGCTGTGCAAAAAGAACTTTATAAGTGAAAATTGAAAACCGTTGCTATGGTAACATGCTAAAAAATAAGGAAATTTATTATTTTGAGGCAATTTTGAATTGATCTTGTTCATATGAACAATAAAATCCGTTGATATTAAATGTTAAGAAAGACCAGGTATGTTCTTAAATTTCACACATACTGAATAAAAATTGCATTTTGGCATTTTGCCATGGAGTTTTCCAAAAAAAAAAAAAAATGCCTAGATTTCGTTGCTAATGTGTTGCATAAAATGCTTCTGTAAGTAGTTTATTATATTAACATTACGCTTTTTTATTTTTACAAATAACGTTTAAAACATATTTAAAATTTAATATTAAATGTTCCTTATTTTATGATTTTGTTACTATAGCAACGAGTACAAGATATTCATGTTGCACAAATATCGATTGTGATTTTATGTTTTAAAACCAACTCATTTGTGCTTATATAGAATGATAACAAATAATTCGAAAATTTTCAACGTTTTCCAGGTAATATGTTCTCCACCATTTTTTCTTACGATATGAAAATTCACAATTCTATGTCTGAAATATAAAGAAAATCGTTGACTATGCGAGCTGAGACCCCTATATGGAATTTTTATTTTACATGGAAACGCTATACATGTAAAAAAAAAAAAACTATTATTGTGTATAATCACAATATATATAATCTCAAAAATGTTTTGCATAAATATACAGTCATGTAGATATTTACTTAATATTTCTCGCAAATATGATATTTTTTACGCCATGGAAAGTGTTGAATCACACCGGAAACAATTACTTAACCCTCATTTACTGAATATACTACTAGGTACATGTATACTAGAAACATATCCCTCAATCCCGAAAAAATTGACTTTTTCATTTCTTCATTTTATTCTTGAGCTTGCAAAATTGTTAGGCAACATGCGGCTAATCATATTAATTGCTACGCTTGGCAACAATGCCAGACTATTTGTCCCTGGATGAGAGAAAATCCCTGATGTGTTATGTCACCCTCTGCCTTCGGCATCATGTTAATTGTGTGAATAAGGGCCTCAGATTTTCATATTGAACAGCATCTTTCTGTGTTGTGACTTGTCTTGTGATGGGGTTGAACACGTAACTTCCTATTTACGGAAAATGTTTTTCTTCGTGGTGCATTGATCTGACAACTGTCATATCAGTTTTAAGGAAACATCTAGTGTAGATTACTTATTTTACGTGAGCACTTAATTTCGCGATTCCACCGTTTGATTAAAAAATATAAAGGATAATAAATCCCGAAAGCCTAACTTTAATTTTGTCATGATTTTATATAAAGTCCAAAAACTGTCAGAAATAAAAAATTCTAAATTCAACAACCGCTTCTTCTTGCAATTTTACGCAGATTTTAATTTAAAAGTTAAGTTAGGAATCTACAATGTTGAACCTGTGATTGATTTCTTTTTTATAGGAAATGGTGCTATAGATTTTGATGAGTTTTTACACATGATGGCAAAGAAACACGCCGAGTGCGCGGACCCCGAGGAGGAACTGAGAGAAGCGTTCCAGGTGTTTGACAAGGACGGGAACGGTTACATCAGTAAGGAGGAGCTCCACTTGGTGATGAACAACCTGGGGGAGAAACTGACGGACGACGAAATCGCCGAGATGATAAAGGAGGCTGACGCAGACGGAGACGGGCAGGTCAACTACCGGGGTAAGAGAGAGAGAGAGAGAGAGAGAGAGAGAGAGAGAGAGAGAGAGAGACAGACAGACAGAGAAAGAAAGAAAGAAAAAAGTAAAGGAGAGAAATATATGAATGAGCAGGTAAACTATCTGATGTGTGAAACTTTGTCGTGTCCTTCATACATTTAAACATATATCAAATTGTGTACCATGTGTAATCATGACGTCAATACTTTGTTCAAATAATGTATTGCTTTTTTTCAAACTAAGACATTTTTCGGAACTACAGATCACTAATCACTATTATTGAATATTTCTACTAATTGCATTGATGTTGTTGGTACAGCATGATGATTTAGTGTCTATATAATATATGTTTATAGGTAGTATATATATCACAATATCAAGATAATTTATAATAATGCTGTGTACTTATATTGATTTCTAAATCTAAGAATTCTCATTGCAAGCGTCACAGAAAAGTGATAAAATCTGTTTGTGTAACAAATCGGTCACTACGTGTATACACACGTATGTATGAAAGTGTCAGATTCGAAGAGTAAACACCTCTGTTCGAACAACTCGCGCTTTCGATAATATATCATGTTCTGTTATTAGCAAGAAATTTCCAATGTGAAAGTCCGTCAGGAATTTAACAGCGCAAATTTTTTGCAATTGATAGACACTTATGTAACAAATATCGAAAAATCGTGCAAAGGAACGTCGAATAACGACCTTTACTTACATGTACTTCTTTTATGGTTCACATCTTATGAAACAATTCACGACTTAAACTATAAAATAGTGGGGTGCAGACAGTTTTTTTTTAAAATTCTGAGCAATTCATGAACCTATGATTGAAATTTATTTCTTTGTTTCTCGGTCGTTAGATTTATCAATGCTTAAAATGTGATTGGTTGACTGATTGACAAAATCGAGTTAAAAAACATTTCATTCGCACCAAGACAATAGCAGCTCAGAATTGTGGGCCATAAAAAAAAACGAATTTACTTTTGAGTTGTTCAGTCTCATTTTCATGTAGAGAGTGTTAGACATAAAGGGATGTGATTTATATAGTTAGTGGAAATGTAAGTGCTGTGGCCCCGTAACAAAATGGCGCTAAGTGTGCACAACTATTGGAAAGGATCTATTGCAAATAACAAAAGAATTGACCTGTAGGGGAGATGGATTTCCCGGAAAAAATCACTTTTGAAAATCAAATTTTTTTTTCCTATTTTCTATCGTACATATTTCTAAATTTTTCGAATTTGCATTTTGAACCTATCATATTGCTCTTGCAATTTTATCATTAATCTTCAAAGTTGGCTAAATAAGCATTTTCTCAGTAAAATGGTATATTTCTGCATGGTTTTTGGCCTAGATATCCTTCAGGACCGGCCTGCCCCTAAAAAAAAATCTTAGATATTTTGATAGGTTTTGTTCAAAGGAATAAATTAAAATAGAATTTTCTTAGGGGCACCCCGGCCTTGGGGTCGAATTTTGCAAAAAAACCGACAAAAATTTAGTCCTGGATAGTTCAGTAGGTTAAAGCGCTGGCTATGTCACATATGATGTTTTTTGTGCCCTGGTTCTATTCCATCTGTGGGCATACTTTTTCTTTTTTAAAATTTACGGCATTTATAAACACCGTTTTATTTTTTTTTTTTATGCAGAACTGTGCATTTTGTATATTAAACTTCGATCTTCTTCCTTAAATGCACATTTGCTCTTTGAATTAAAGATATCGATGGAAAAAGTATACTTCACTACATGTAAAAGCAATCAACCGGAACTATACCCTATTGTAAGCACGCTTTGTTTGAGGACAAGAATCATTCACTCTGTGTAACTCGAGACAGGTGCCACGTGAAAAAAATCATGCCGAGCAAAAACTGTCGCGTTTGCCGTTCCAGAACATCTATAGGAAATGGTACAATTGTGGGAGAAGTACTGCAAAGTAGATGCAGTTCGTTCTTTGCAAAGAACGTGTGCATTGGTGACATTTTAAGCCAAAAATGCAGGAGGAAGGTTTATAGATTAGGAAAAAAATGAGGGTGGGTCAGTTAGAGTTTTCCGTCCCCTTGCCATTCCGGCATCAGGTACGTCCCCTTATACAAAGGATGCAGCTGTTAATACGGAAAAGAGTTCAGTTGAATGTACAGTGAATGATCCTAGTGTTCGAACGCCTCGTAAAAATCCTTCTACATCTACAAACACCACTCTTCCTGTTATTTCTGTTGGAAAAACTAAGGCGACGTGCATTATTTGTCGCAAAGAGTCAAAGGGTTTGCGACCTTTGAAATCGCGTCACGCGAGACTTTCGATAGTTGCTAATATGTCCTTGGTTGTAAATAAATGATATAAAGAACATGTATCGTATTATAGAATGTAAACTGAAAACAAAATTTAAAAAACCCGTTCATAACTCATACTGCTCGGACAACGACTGTGAAACTTTTTTTTCAATCACTATTTATTATGAGAACTAGACCATAAGAGTTTACTGTGTATGGCCTAAAATCAAGAAGTGGAACGGAAATCGATATGCTTTTTGTAAAGACAGAAACCAATACCGGCCCTATAGGTCAAGTCTTTTGTTATATACAAGAGTTCCTTTGAATCAAGATTATTTTATATAACTACACTATGAAGTTCGTCATTTATTGTAGAACACTGTCCGAATTTTTGTTTACTAACCTGATACATGTATAATAAAAAACTGCACAAATAATTAGGTCGTGTTTTTGAGTTGCATAATACATGCAAGATGTAAATCGACCGCAATCGGCATATGTATAATGGGTGTTATTGATAATTCAAATATGGATTAATTTTGACTTTTATTTTCATTAAAGAGCGCACGTGTCATGCGATTTAAGACAAAGCACATGTCCAAGTATTCGAAATCGTATTTCAAAAAAATGTCGCTTAGCTCACTACAAATTGTTATCTGTTTCAGAATTCGTAAGCATGATGGAAAAACCTTCCACCACGTCGAATAATACGTGATGGTATCATTTCTTTTTTTCACAAAATCAATATTATTTGAGTCGTGGAAGGACTATATTGCACTTGTAAGACGCATCGGTTCTTTCAAGAGTCCGGATGGCAACGTTAAGGGAACCTCAAGATCTAAGCACCCGAAAAGTCAAGTTTGTCCTGAATTTTTGTCATCATTTTTTAAAAAATCAGACTTTTAAAGTTCTTGTATGCATATGATATTATCATTAGACATAGGTTAATATTGTTTTTGGATGTGTGCATGTGTTTGAGAAAACCAATAATCGTTTATATGGAATATAATAAATATGGTTTTATTTTACATAGAAGAAAAAGTCATCTCCATGTATTAGTATTTCAAAGTTTATAGTTCTCTTTAAAGTCAGAAAATTATGCTATTTTTAACAACTTGAAGGTATTTGCATTGTATCCGTTGATTTGCATTTTATATTTATATTTTATGTATTATGTTGAAAAATAATAGATCTGATGTCAAATTCATTCCATTAATTTATTCAAATAAATTTTAACCAATCTTTGTCTTTGTTGCTGTTGTTGTTGTTGTTCTGCATTATTAATCTTTTGAAGTGAAATGGCTGATAAAAATAAACTAATACACATTGTTTATATAAAATCTTTTACTTATAATAAATGTTGCATTATTTTTAGTTGCCTCAAATATTTTGTCTCAAAAATGAGACCACTTCAGCGGGTGCACCCTGGTTTTGAAAACGTATACTTTTAACTTCTTGGGGGAATTGTACTAGTGTCATTGTTGTACATTTTGAATTTACGGGTGGCAGTTTTAAATACAAAATTTACAACATGACACTAGAATGGTTTGATACTCTAAGGAGGTTGGATGGTCAACAAATTACCCATCAAATCTATCGTTCATGATCAGGTATGACTTTTTTGGCCAAAACCTATATTTAGGAAATAAATATTCCTGATTTTTTTTTTTTAGTTTAAAATTATGTTTCTATAGTTTTATATAAAGTTCTTCTTCCTCAGGAGATCAACAAAGTCTTCAAATTCCCATGATCATCGAGCCCTCTTAATTTAACCGCCTAAAAAATCAGGCCAAACGGCTTCACGCGGTTAAGCAGTTACTATATAATTAATTAAAGAGGCCGATTCATTTTAATAAATGATATTGATAATCTTAAAGTAAAGTAATTTCTCAGATCTGCATTATTCTTATTAAGTTTACGGTGGACTTCTTTGCACCCAGTCAATATTGTTTTATGTATAGCAACATTAAAACAGCGAAGAAGACGGATTTTTGGGTGTTGTGACTTTGCAGACACGTAGGGACTTTTTTGGATAGGTTAGAATAGTATCTTTTATTGCTTTTGCCCACATCCCTTTTATGGCTTATATTTTGCCTTTTTTATGTAAATTCTTGGTTGTTGTTTTTTTTTTTAATAAAAAGTTTGGGACGAATATTGATGTTGTAAGGTGCAATGGACACCTTAATTGCTTTATGTTTCAAGAACTTATAAAGCTTAACGGAATGTCAATCTTTTTAGTTTTCATTTTAAATGCTTGCAAAATTTAAACTTAGCTTCATAAATAAAGATGTATGATAGAGGTATAGATAATATTTTATGTACAGTATCTTTGTCTATAAATATAATGCGTTCCAGTCGATTTTGCAGTGTATACAAGGTAATGATTTCTAAACAAATTGTTTCTTTTGAGCACGCCAGACCAGAAATGCAAACCTCTCAACAGCTAACTAACGTCATTTAAACGAATTAAAAAGAAATTATCTAGGTCAACGCATTTTGTTAATTACTGACCAACTAATCTCAATTCCTCATTACATTCTTTTAATCATCGGATTTTTTAATCAAATCTTAATTTTCTGACCTAACAATGACTTGGGAAGATGGGTTCCGTGACTTTGTAAAGATAACAGACATGAAATCGTTTCGTTTGATCGGGGAGCGCGGTATTAAAAAAGGCTCTAAAGTGTAACAGATATATTTTTTTGGTATTTGTTGAAGTTGAACGAGAATTTTAAAAAAGGGGCAACAATAGAGCGGTTAAGTGCAGTTTCTATCAGACAAGAACACACATAAACATTTACGGGAAAAGACCACGTCTATTATCAAGTTATGCATACTGTTATTGCCATAGAGTCAATATTTGGAAACACTGCATGATTACACACCGTAAAAAACCGTTTATTTGACAATAGAAAGCAAATGGTCGGTAGCAATTGGATTTTTTTTGTGTCTGTGTGTGCATAAATCGACTGAAGAAAAATAATAGCGATATTGTCTCGCATAGAAAGAAAATATAGAAAGAGAAGAAACCCAATGCGCAAATAATGTGCCCAATTTGGTAAAAATTGTTGCTTCGTTGCCATTTTCTATCTCTTGTCCTCTGTAGGAGAAGAATGTCGGAGCCAAAAAGATTCTTTAGGAGGGAAACATAATCATAGTTTACAGTAAGTATTTGTATATTGACTTCAATGGTTTCATTGTGTAATCAAAACCACTACGCTGGAATTGAATATCAATTATACTCGTGTTATTTTCTCGATTATAATTGATTTTTTTTTCGCAAACGAATTTAGGTCTTACGAGGAAAAAAACATCAATAATCAAATAGCACGTTATACAAATATATTACATGCATTATTGATATTGCAAGTTTGTTCAACAAATAGGAACACTTGAAATCAATTTGAAATTAGCTTATATCTGAGCTTTAAGATACTGGGATCGGTAAATAACGTGGTTAAACATCGAAAAATTCTTTGTACTTGGTATGAAGTTGTAAATGGCGATTTACCATTTTTTTGGTAGAACATGGATAATTTATCAGAAGAGCAGATTGCAGGTAAGCTTTAAAAACTATTTCTTTTAAAATTGTTTTGATATATTTGTATCTTTTTTTAAATGTACGGTTTACAAAAATGTAAGGAAAACAGTATGTGTAAATGATACGGCAAGTTTTTAAATAATGAGCAATTAGAATGTGAATTTGGGTGCTAAAACATGAATTAAGCTACGTTTTTTGTTTCCAATATTCAAAATTTTATAAAATTTTAATGATCGACCAAATGTGTACGAATTTAACAGTCATAGTACTTTTCTATACACGACAGTCTCGTGGAGAAATTTGAAACTTTAAAGTTTCATAAATTTTAATGATGAAACGATTTATCTTTTCATCCTTGACTCGTGTGCCCTGAACACATCAATACGAGTTCAGATATTTATGTTTTTTTTTAATGCTTCCTGCAATTAAATCTGCGGGAAAAAATTGACTGAATTCCCGTTCGCTTTGGTAACGATCACATTTAAAGAAGGAAGGAATTAGCAAAACTTTTCCTATTAATTTAAATTAAAAATGATTCATTTACCACAACTACAAAAACAGTTTAAAAAGCATGTAGCGACAATCAAATCCCTATAAATACAGACAACCATGTGCAGTGCACGTGTTCCCGTTTTATTAATTAACGTATTATTATATGGATAAAATTAACGGGCCAGGAAATGATATAGTTAATTACAGTAGTTACATGACATTGAACTGGAATTAAAGCGATGCAAGCATTGGACATGCACTTATTTTTCTCTAATATTTTGGATCTGGGTGCATTGCAAATCCAAGTTAACAATTAAATTAAAAAAAAAAAAAAATCACATTAAAAAAGGAAAATGGAGGTCAAGTGGTCTAGCATATGTATACTCGCGAATTTGTCATATACATGTAGAGAATTATGATGACATATCTCCCAAAGCGTTCCGTTTTTTCCCTATGATATGATAACGCGCATTTTAAACAAGAAAAAGGAAACTACATATGTGTAGAATATAATGTCTTTTACAATTAAAAAAATGATTCTTGATAATCAAAATTTGTACATGACATATAGTAAAAAATTCCAACTTTTTATTTTTGATCATTTGTTTAGAAAGACAATTTAAAGAATGGTCATATTTTATTTGGCACGGTCATTTTGATTTGATTTTTATTCTTAACTCAGTTTTTGATAATTGTCAGAAATGCGAGAAATCTTCAGTCTCTTTGACAAGGACTGTGATGGGTTTATAGACGTACGGGAGCTGGGGAAGGTACTAAGATCGATGGGACTGAATCCGACGGAAGTGGAAATAGAGGACCTTATAAATCAGTACCGAGACGTGGACGGTAAGGCTAAAAGTCATCTGATATAAAGAAAATTTGCAATTGTGGATTCAAATTTTACATTGATGACTGTAACAGTACATGTATATATAAAATACATGGTTACTGTCTTGAAATATAAGCTATATTTGGGCGAGGGTAAGAAAACGTGACAGAGGGCGAGGCTTGTCGAGCCCTCTTCACGTTTTCGACCCGAGCCCAAATATCGCTTATATTTCAAGACAGTTATCGTGTATTTTGTTTATCCTGCAACATAATATCACATTTTGTGCCTCAAACGAGCTTCATTCGACAAATTTCATTGCATATCTGTAGTTGAAACCATGACGCCATGGCGTAAACGAAGCAAGAAAGATGACGCCACAATGCATTTGAACGTCGGTTTAATGCACGGGGCTATATTAGGGCATTGACCGAATATAGCTTTGGTTTATTAGGTTACGTTGCAAGGGGTAGTTGCAGGATAAATAACACATCTCGTTTTTAGACTGACAATAATTTAAAAAATGTTGTCAGCCGAAAAACGCGATTTTTAAAAAATAGTTCGTAGAGACGAATGGGCTACATTATCGATAAAATATGCATATTGGGATAGTTAAACTAAAAAAAGGTGTGTTTCAGCTCAGATTTTTTTTTTATTTTAAAAAAGTTGAGGGGGCTGTCCATGCCCCAACTGCCTGTAGTATATAACAGAGAATCGCAATATACTTACAATGTAGATTTGGACAGAGAGAGAGAGAGAGAGAGAGAGAGAGAGAGAGAAGGCTGATAAAAATATTTTCACTTTTCAAGGAATTTTATGTTTAGCTATGATCTACGAATAAATTCAATTAATTTTGAGTGTGTGAGTTTTTAGATTATTCACGATTATAGATGAATGATATTGATAATTATTTAAAAAAGGACAAACTAAGTTATCTCTCACTTTACATTAATGTGAGTCACATGTAGCCTACTTGTTGTTAACCCCGGTCCCTACGTGGATGTCCATTGGTACAAAGTACGCGATATAATCCTTTGGCAGACACGAAATCAAGCATAAAAATCAACTTTATCTCCTTTTTCTTAGATATTGAAGACGAATCGGAAGGTACCATTTCATTATGGGTTTTTTTTTTTAATTTTCTTTCCTAGGCAAATTAATTATGAGGTTGATGGGTAGTAATAAAATGTCATTGCACAATGTTGTTACTGAAGAAGGCTATATATAAGCTGTTTGTCGAACACATTTTCCTCACGTCATCATCTCTGAAAACACTTTATATCTATATGAATGATAATTCTCTTCAAGTACAACATTGTAATTTCATTGCATTTAAAAACTAATGTAGATATACGAATCCCCTGATTGAACGAATCACATACAATTATTCTATTCGAGACATGCAGTTTTCTTTTAGTAAGTAAAGAATCTACATGTAGAAATGAAGATGAATATATGATAGAAATATTATAGAAAAAATATCCAGGAGTAAAAATTATCTTGGATATAATGGTGAAAATAAATATATATATTTAGAACACGGACTCTACATTTGTTGTCATGGTACGACAATATTTTTTCATGGCTAAAATGATCATGTTGTCAGCTAGCTTCCAGCTAATGTAGGCGCAAGCATTAATTTGTCGGAAAATGTCATAATAGTGTTATTCTAAATAAAATTTTAGTTAAAAAAAACCCAACCCAACTTTACACAGAACGTTAATTACTTTTTGTGTCTATAAAGAAGGAAGGGCGGGGAGATAATTGGTGGGTTTTTTTCTTCATTTAACCGGATTATCCTGTTATTCGACCTATGTTAACCGGATTTATCTGTTATTTGACCTTTATTAACCGGATTTACTTGTTATTTGACCTTTGTTATCCGCCGCATAGTATTAGATTTGTATACGCTTTACCATGGGTTTTTTGACCGCGAGTTTACGGAAAGATGATTATAACATATTAGATTTCATACATGAAGATAAATAGCTAACTTGGTGGCATGTATCGGGTGTGAATTGATGAACAATTAATTCGTGCGAGGGGAAGTTTAAACTTTGGATGGCGTTATCATCTGAATTTGTTTTTTTATATATCTAATCACTGGAAATATGACAATATATATGAACATGATCGTACGTACGTGTCGATGGAATTAAAAAAAAACTGAGTAGACAATGTCCTCCAACAACAAATAGTCATTCCAATTTTAACAATCTTGCGAATTACTTAAGAAACTTTTTAACTACATGTATGTTTTTGAGGAAAGTTTGTTTTTTTCTTTATGTTTCATTTGCTTTGATCCTCTAATGCATACGTACTTGCATGTGTAAAAAAAATAGACCCATAAAATGGTTGTTAAATAATGCAGGTATTCCAATGACTATTGCGATACATAAGCCATATACAGTCCCTATAGGTTCATTATCTGGCAAATTAAAGCAAACACTTGGGGCAATATGATTGAATAGTTATGAGCACTTACGCATCTATCGTTGGTTTGGTTTGGTAACGGGGACTAAAAATGCACTCATTAGTTTTGAAACACTTGTGCATATTATTATATCATTTAAATAAACATTTTTTAAATCGTAATTTTGGTATTTTGTTGTTTGGACTGTATGACGAAAATAGGCTTTTTATTAAGAAATTAAGGTATCCGATCCATATTAGGACCTAATTTTTCTAATCTTGAATATCCATCATGTATTAAATACTCTGATATTAATCTAAAGCAATTTAGAGTAGAAAAAGATTTACCGAGAGAAATTTTCAAAAATATTATTAACTAAGCAGTAATTAATTAATGAAGATTGCATTAAGGTCTATGGGGACAAGCACATTTTTTTAAATAAAAAAGTAAATACTAAGAATATCAAAAAATGCTTCGGTGGTAAGATGTATTTTATCATTAGAAATACAAAAACAATTGAAAATAAATTTTATACCGTGTAGATTTTTTTATAATTAATTTTTATAGATTAAAAGCAAAGGGGAGCAACTCTTCATGAAAAGGAAAAGGTCATTAACTAGGACACATTCCACTCTTACATATTGATACTTAAACATGAAAATTATGTCCAAGTATACTGAGTATTAAACCCATACATATCTGTTTTACATCCAGATTCACTGAATCTGGGGCTATTATGGATCGGATACCTTAAGAAGAAAATACTTATTAAATGCAAATATATCATAATTACGAACAATTCTGGGTAAATAATCGATGCATTTGAATAAAAAAACAACATAAATTTTTGGAAGCACAAAATTCAGATTGTATTACTTATAATTGGGGTTTCGTGTACGCAGATGGCAAAATGGACTTTCCGGAAGTAATGAAAATTTTGGCCATAAAAACAAAGGAACCCCCAGAGACAGAGGAATATTTGCGCGAGGCGTTCCGTGCGTTTGATAAAGATGGCAGTGGGAATATCACCTTGATCGAGTTAAGACAAATAATGACAAACCATGGAGAAAAACTTTCAGATGAAGAAGTAGCGGAAATGATACAGGAAGCAGACGACGGGAAGGGAGAGGTTCATTATGAAGGTAATAAATCTAATATACACACACGGGATTCTTGTTCTAATCATAATTAGAAGGTCATTTCCCGATACGATATAGAATAATTTCAACCTTATGACTTTTAATGTTTTCACAAAAATTACCGATCTAGAGTTTCAGAATCCTTCTTATTTAATAAAAGGCTTGCTTAGAGTAGACAGAATGGTCAACAACCGGTTCATACTAGTCTTGTAGTTTCATTTTTGAACTAGCTGTACTAACATCCAATTAACCAATTGCAATGGCCGTCTTGGCACTGTAAAATTCACTTGCACTTAGTGAAAAAAATCATGTTATTTAAGATTCCTCATCATATGCAGCTAAAAGAGTCAAATTTATTATTCTATTCGGTTTAAACAAAAAACTGTAAAATGAGCACTGCCATCTAGCCTTTCTTTGGAATTCATTCTAACCTGATTTTCACATTCTAGTAAAACAAATTATCAAAATCATACATTAATCATAATTGTTATACGTTATATATGCTCCAGTTGTACGGGTGAAGTGTTCTTGATCAGGAGTTGTAAAATTATCATCATGCAATCATTGTTTATCGGCAAAACCGCTGGTAAAACTTTGCTAAAATTGATAAATTCCCAAATCCCATCTTAAGAGTTACCCCTGAATGATTTTATTACTTGGTTCTATTTTTTTTTATATCATTTTGATTCTTTCAGATTTCGTCAAACTTATTCTAAGCAAGTGAACGGAAATAGAATCGTCATTTTTCTCATATCTATTGTATTGCATGTTCCATGAAGTTTGAAACATCAAGGCGAATGTATGTTAGTCTCTGAGTCGTCTTTTAAAATTTGTTTGTATATTCAAGTTTTTCTAAGATTGATTATGGATTTGATATGTAAAACTTACTGAGAACATTTGTGAGTCATTTGTTCAGCAACAAAATGTATTGATGGGATTATTGAACAAAAATGTTATGAAGTACTGAGAAACGCTTTGCTTTTGATGCTAGCTTTACAATCATTTGTTCATGTTTCTTTATTACATTTCGAAAACAAATTATATTCTGACATTTATGCTTCCTAAAAAAACTATCTTATGTGAAGTTGTATCTGTGTTGAATTTAAGTAAGGAACAGAACTTACTTGCTATATTTTGCTACTGGTGTATATATTTTATGTGTTTTGTGGGGTTGTTCTTTCTCCGAAATGTTCTGTACGTTTTACACGAAGAGTCAAATACAACCCATCTACTTGTATATCTTTTCTATGACATAATTGTTTTGCAACAGTATCGTGCCATGTTTAATTTGTGAAGTATTTTACATATGCAGTTTTCACCCTGTATACTCTATCCATGTACATATAGAATGATACTAATAATATTTTCAATAATAAAAAAAGTTCTTGCTGTACATGAGGTCACAAAGTTTTTCATTAAATCATTCTCAAGAAGTTTTCTTAAATGACCCCCACTGTGCTTATATTACTTTAAAAAAAACCATTTCAAGGAAGGGTATTCTGTTTTTGAAATAAATGTTATTTTGAGAATCATAACACGACTTGTTTTTTTTTAAATCAATTGAAAATTTTATGTCCTTATTAAACCTCGTTGCTTTTTGGCTGTTTGGTTATGCCATTGTGTTCTGTTTCTATTTTTATTATAATCTTGAAAGCAACAGAGACGTGGCATACAGCAAGAAACTTCATGGCATACAATCGGTTTCCTGGCAACAGGGCAGGAGATGTGATAATTAGAGACTCTTCTTTTTTTATAATGCTTTATTTCTGTGCTGTTGATACAAACAAACAATAATTAATATATGTATAATACATCGCACAGATCTCCCATACAAACATACAAACACATCACTCACACCAAGATATACAAAAATATATTATTTTTTTTAGAAAAGTTTACACTCTATGTTGATATATAAAAAAGGAAAAAAGAACCTCCATGCAGCTTTTGTTTCTATAAAAATTAAAACAAAACAAAACAAAATAAAAAAAAACAAAACAAAAACAAAAAAACACAAATTATTTCTAAAAATAAATTATATTTCTAATATATATTTCCGTTGTGACCAAAGAGCATTAAAGTTATTAACAGTAGAGTTTTTTCAGATATACATTTTTCAACATTATTATACATCTTCAGATGACCTATCAATCCATGTAGATTTGGTATTTTACTACCTTTTAAAAAGTAAAAAATACACTGTTTAGCATATAAAATTTATGACAAAGTTTTCATTCATAAGTAGTGTCTCACCAAAAAGTATGTTTTTAACATTAAAACCTACTCGTCTCGAAGTAGAATAAATATGTAAGCTTAGATCATTCCAAATATGCAATACTTCCAAGAAAAATACATAAAAAAAATAGTTTCACGTTCACTTTCACAAAAAGTACATGTTTTATTTTCTATTACTTTTATTTTCTTTAAATAGTGATTTACAGGCAATATTTTATGTAAAATTCTATACTGTAACCATTGAACAGCAGAGTTTGAATACATCTTTCAGCTCCACTTCTGGGAAGCCTTTTAAGACCAGTTCTGAATTCCTCTTAAAAAATGCAGTTGGATTTATTTAACATCTTTTATATTAACATTTTTATAAATATGTTTTGTACATTTATTTGTCAACATCAGTTTTCCATGTAACATAGACTCAAAGGACGTTGTAACTTAGAAAAATTGACCTTTGAAAAGTGTGTTCCTTTAAGGAACTTTGAAATAGCACTTACAATACTGTTATATTGCCTAAAACAAATACAACGTATGATATATTTTTCTTGAAAACCTTCTTTTGACAAAAATGCACTACATGTATTTCATTTAAAAAAAAAAATCAATAATTTGCACACCTTAATTAAACCATTTTTTGATAAATACGCTATTTTTATTTACTTTAATATCAGAATTGAACCAGACTGAAGATGATAATATTTCAAACTGTATAAGCTGGGTTTTATCAAAGGAATCTTTAATCACAAAATTCCATGAATCAAATACATCCACCGAAAATTGTTGTACATTTCTTAAGCTTCAAAAGAAAATCATCACCTACATTTGTCAACATATCAACATCATCTTGTCCGTATAAATATTCAAACAGATGCAACTATGAGTGGCCTCCCTTAATGATCCTTTGAATCCAGGAATATTTTAGAGATTTTATAAAATTTTCAAGATTTACCATATCGAGGCATCCTAATGTATGATTTTGCGTAACAACAACACGTTTTTATCACATTTTGACCCCGATATAAAGTTAAAAAGCAGTTTTGTTATATTGGAAATGGTTTCTTGATTGGGATTTGGAAATGAATTCGAAATAAACAAATAATTTAGTTTTGGTACAATTAAAGTTGTTGCTACTGTAACCCTTCCAATAGGAGTTAAAATACGTAATTATTCTATCAAGTTCTACAGAAAAATGTATAATAATTCCTAGAAGAGAGAAAGTTGTTGCCCTCAGTCTAGCTTCCATCTGAAGTGATGGAAGATATCAGCAGAATTTTTTTTTTGAACCAATCCAAATATTTGTTTTTTGTACTGTTGATTTTCAAACCAGATATACAGTTCTATTGTATCAAGGGCTGTATAAAGAGAGTTAGCAAGGATAAGACATGTATCGTCTGCATACTTGGATATTTTGTGCTCTTTACGATTAACAGTAATACCTTTTATATTAGTGTTTTGTTTAATAAGAATGACAAGAAATCTCAGCACAAAGGAGAAAAATACATGGTGAAACAGGGTCTCCCTGACGGCATCCACACTGTATATCAAACTGTTCAGATAAAAACCCACTTTGTAAGATAGAAGCTCTTAATTTTAAGTTCAAGATTTTTATCCAACTGCATAAATTTTTGCCAAATCCAAAAGATGTAAAACTTTGTAAACAAAAGACATTGAAACATAATCAAATGCTTTTTCAAAGTCAATAAGAACAAGTAATCCTGGTAGATTATTTACCTCAGTATGAGACATAAGATCATAAATAAATCGAGTATTTTCACCAATATATCTGCCTTTCATAAAGCCTGTTTGTGTATTTGAAATGAGAGAGTCAAGTGTAGTTTTTATTCTTCGGCTAATACATCCTGTTATTAGTTTGTAAAAAACATTTAATGAAGTAATTGGTCGCCAGTTATTAAAGAAATGGCTAGGCTTGTCTCCCTTTGGCAAACAAGATATAATACCAAGTCTCTGGGTTATTGGAAGATGTCTATGTAAAAATATTTGTTTTGCCTTTATAATGAAAACTTTCAGATCATTCCAGAAAAAAGTTGTAAAATTGAGTTGTAAATCCATCACTTCCAGGGGATTTATTGTCTTTCTTATTCGATAGAACAAGTAAAAACATCCCCTTCCTAAGCAAAAACAAACGAATAAAATACGTAAACAATAGACCTACAATGTTTGATCTTTTTAACGGGATTGACAGGATAATGCTTTCTAGATTTATGTACCTTATAGGAAATTTTAAATAATGGTGTCTTAATTACATCCAACCTACGTTATAATTCATACCTTATGCTGGAGCCACCTGCGTCCTTTCACAGACAAGACATATGACAGAAAAGTACCCGACTCGGATATTTTAATCAGTCACATTTTAAGTATATTCTGATACTGTCGTTTTCAGATTTTTTAAATACAAATGGTTGCAAATGAAATTGTTTCACAATGTTAGACTATGCACAAAAAACAAAACAAAACAAAAACCAAACAAACAACAACAACAACAAAAACAAAGCAAAACAATTCACAAACAAACAAAAAAAAACCCCAACAAAAACAAACCCCACAACAAAACCCCCCCCCCCCCCACAAAAAACCACCCCACAAAAAAACCAACCCCCAAAAAACCCAAGAAAGAAAGAACTTCAAGATACAGTTCTATTTGTACAGTAACGTTCCTCACATTCATGGTAGTTCCGAAGTTTCTGCATCACCTTTGACATTTTCTTACATAAAACACCGAGCTCTAAATGTTGTACTGTGGCGGATTTAAGGGACTTGTCTTCGATAAATCGGAATCATTATATATCATGTTAAACAAGCATTTCTATGTATTGAAAATTTCACTTATATGCCTCTTAAAGCGATAAATTTACCAGATTTTTCCAAACACCAGTATAGGAACCTGATATGACCCCATGATTGGTAGTTCTTGAAAAAATAGTTATCAAAATCTTGTTGCCTAATAATCTTGTGTGTTTTTCTTAACTTTACATCCCTTCTTCGGCCCTATCATTGTACTGGGGTTTCGAATTAAAAAAAAAATAATTCTCTACTGGACAAAGACGCATCCATGTAAATGCATTGACATTTGTAGAGCAGTTGTTCTCGGGAAGAAAATTTTAACACACTCACCTTATTTTCTTTTTTTTAAATATTCATCTCCACTTTAAATAGGACACGGTCTTTTCATTTATTAAATTTTAGTCCCCTTTTATCCAAGAATGCTTTGTACCAAGTTTGGTTGAAAATGACTGAGAATAATGTTATCAAAGAAAAGGTTGACATTTAGAAGTGTGAAAAGTTTACACCGTAGCTAAAAATGTACCTACCACGGCATGACCACAACAGAAATATATTGATCAGATACTGAAGTCCAGTTGCTCTCCGGCCAAAGTAAAGCTTCATCAAATTGCAATATTTTGTGACACGTATACATGAGTTATCGACATTGAATTTGACAACAAAATTGACAAATTTGTCGTAGTTTCAAATATTTCTTTACAGTTGGTATCTGAATAAAACCTTTACTCTTCATAAAGAAAATTACTGAAAAATCATCATCACATATCATATATGTTCTTCCTCAAACTCAGCTTACGGTTGAAAAAAAAATTGACACAATCAATAAAATCTCGGAGCACAATATGCCTAGTTATATCAGTTGTTTTCCTTCAGCTTGAAGTATTGGATGTATTCCACCACGCTTAGAGAATTAACCTCGCCAAGACTGTATCGGGTATGTACTTATTTTCAAAAACGAATTATCTTTTATAGTGACAATACTGGTTAGTTGGAAGTTCATTTCTAAAGAATGATATAAAATGTTTGTACTTAACAAAATTTCAAACATATTTGCTTGGAAATAACTAGTTCAAAATTTATGTAATCGATTTAATTCAATTTCTTTGTATAGTATGATTTCCTGTCTAAAATATACCTGCATGATCATTTATATTAAAACGTTGTTTCTAGAATTGCCCATTCTATATATATTATCTTCAAAATATGTGAGTTTTCAATTTTCATAGGACTACATGTATATTTCAATAATATGATAAAATTTTGTTTACCGTAAACCAACACTTTTTTTGGTAGAGGAGATAACATATGATATATTATAAGAGTAATATATATAATCCAAAAAGAGTGAAAGATGATATCACACAGTAAAAATTTTAAAAAAAACATTTTAAAAAAGGTAAGAAAATGCACATTTCCAAAGTTTCCTTATGACAAGCGCTTTCTTACGGAAGCGTATCGGGGCCTACACTTGTTGTGTTTCAACTTATAAACTGTCCTTCTTTTTATTGTATTGTCAACATATTAAGTATTGTGACCTCTTATTTATGCAAATAAATTGAATTGTATCTTGTGATTTCTAAATAGGTTTAAACATCCGTCTTCAGACGTCTTCGTAATTATTAAATAAATAATTATATAAAGCACAGAGAATTTCACCGTATAGGAGATGAGTCTCAAATCGCATATACATGTGTCTGTCTGTCTGTCAGGGCAATTAATTGAACACCAGATACTAGTATTTGCAATAAAATGTGATTAACATCATTATATCGACCTTTTGTGCTATACAAGATCTATCGCATAGTTGTTAATTTAAGAGAGCTGTTGTACTTGTTCATAAAAATTGGAAAACTTCGTTATTACATGTATATGTAGAGCAACTACATTATGGTGGCATAGTTCTGATAAGCCGTCCGATTTGTTGTCAGATCTTGTTGTTGACTTGCCACATGTTCACGTATGGAAAAATTTAAAACAAAAATGTGATCAAGCCCATTTTGTACGGAAGCGTATCGGGGCCTACACTTGTTGTGTTATAACTTATACATTGTCATACTTTTAATCGTCTTATCAACATATAAACTATTATGTCGTTTTATTTATGCAAACATTTTGCATTGTATTGAGGTGAGTTAACATAATTTAAATCACCTTATAGTAATTATTGATCAGTTTTTTTGCTATATGCTATATCGACTTAACAAAATACGGAGTTAAAAATGATAATGAAAAATTGGTTTTAGTCATATCGAGAAAAAAATGTTGACATAGAACAATGAAAATGTTACGGAAGCGTATCGGGGCCTACACTTGTTGTGTTATTACTTATACATTGTCATACTTTTTATCGTAAACTATTATGTCGTTTTATTTATGCAAACATATTGCATTCTATTGAGATGATTTAACATAATTTAGATCACCTTATTGTAATTGATCAGTTTTATTGCTATTTGCTATATCGACTTAACAAAATACGGAGTTAAAAATAATAAGTTAAAAATGGGTTTTAGTCATATCGAGAAAGAAATGTTGACATAGAACAATGAAAATGTATACATTATAGGTATATCGACATAAATATGTTTACATTTCTTGGGAACATAATGCGAAAATATTGTTATCGAATGAATTTCGCGGGGGCGGGAGTTCTGATGGTGCGTCACCTCACTCTAAATCTATTTGTAGGATACACATGTAGAATGACATTTGTGGAATCATTGGAATTCGTGTATGCTTAATTTTCATGGATTTCGATAATGCTAATTTTCGTAATCCATGAATTTAAATCCACAACGAATTATGAATAATAGTATAAATATATGTATTATTTACAATACAAGTATTTCCACCAAATGTTACCATTAACCTATTTAAAAAAATATTAATCTACGAATATTGGCTCCATGAAATTCAATCCAATGTAAAGGAATTTAAACTCTAAAATTTAGATATTTCTTTTAATGTCAAACATCCAAATATCTGCATTTGTAATCGTAGTTAGGGGTGGTAGACATGAGCAGTCTTACCCCCAAATTATGATCATCATTCAATAATGACGTTGTTACAACGGTCTCCCATCGATGAGGCTAAAAATGTTTCACCCATCTGTCTTCGTCTTCAAATTGATATTACACGATCTCAAAGCATTTTATTGGATGAATCACCCACCCTCTTAAGTACAATGTAATCTACATGTAATTACGATACCAAATACTATCTTGCATGAACTAACTGCATGAGGGTTGCATTTTCTCATTACCATGATTTGATGTGAGTGTTGTCTTTATTCGCGTGGTAAAAGGACTCGCATCAAATCATAATGATGAGAAAACGCAACGCTCATGCTATTAGTTCATGCATAATATTATTTAAGAGCCAATGCAATTATTGTATATTTTGTTTCGACGCTTTGGTAATTTAAACATTTATTTTTTTTTGGTGGTGGTGGTGGTGGTGGGGGGATAATATAATACGTGTAAGTAAAGGGTTCATGTAGTTTAAATGTTCAGTTACGTTGTATCAGTCTCAAAACTCATATCACATGTTTATTGGAGAGTAACCCATACATAGAAGATCATAACCAACTGCTTAAATATAGATCATACAGCAGTCATCTAGCTGTGATAACAAATACTTATACTAATTGCAATTATTATAAAGTAATTACTGTTCTTTGTTTCTGATTTATATAAAACTGTCAATGTCAGTCTACATGTGCCGTCTACAGCTATATTCAGAATTCAGTAACGTCACCTTCAGAACTCCCGCGCCCGCGAAGTTCATTCGATAATATTTTCGCAATATGTTCCCTAAAAATTAAAGTATGTCGATATCGACATGGCTATAAAGCATTTATTTTATTGTTCTTTGTCTAATTTTCTATCTCAATATAATTAGTTCACATTCATAAATCAACATTTCAAACTTCATATTTTTTAAAGTCGATAACGCAGATAGCAATAAAACTGGTAAAATTCAATAAGGTGATTTACATTATATCGAAATCACAAGATAAAATTCAATTTATTTACATAAATAAGAGGTCACAATACTTTATATGTTGACAATACAATAAAAAGAAGGACAATTTATCAGTTAAAACACAACAAGTGTAGGCCCCGATACGCTTCCGTAAAATGTATACATTATAGGTATATCGACATAAATATGTTTACATTTCTTGGGAACATAATGCGAAAATATTGTTATCGAATGAATTTCGCGGGGGCGGGAGTTCTGATGGTGCGTCACCTCACTCTGAATCTAGCTGTAGGATACACATGTAGAATGACATTTGTGGAATCATTGGAATTTGTGTATGCTTAATTTTCATTGATTTCGTTAATGCTAATTTTCGTCATCCATGAATTTAAATCCACAACGAATTATGAATAATAGTATAAATATATTTATTATTTATAATACAAGTAATTCCACCAAAAATACCAATCTACGAATATTGGCTCTATGAAATTCAATCCACAATAAAGAAATTTAAACTCTAAAATTCAGATATTTCTTTTAATGTCAAACATCCAAATATCTGCATTTGTAATCGTAGTTAGGCCGGGGTGGTAGACATGAGCAGTCTTACCCCCAAATTATGATCATCATTCAATAATGACGTTGTTACAACGGTCTCCCGTCGATGAGGCTAAACAATGTTTTACCCATCTGTCTTCGTCTTCAAATTGATATTACACGATCACAAAGCAATTTTATTGGATGATCACCCACTCTCTCAACTACAATGTCATTTACATGTAACTACTGTACCAAATACTATCATGCTTGAACTAACTGTATGAGGGTTGCATTTTCTCATTACCATGATTTGATGTGAGTGTTGTCGATGCTTTGGTAAATAAAACATTTTTTGGGTGGTGGTGGTGGGGTTATATAATGCATGTAAGTAAAGGGGTTCATGTAGTTTAAATGTTCAATTACATGCATCTGTCTCAAAACTCATATCACATGTTTATTGGAGAGTAACCCATACATAGAAGATCATAACCAACTGCTTCAGTATAGATCATACAGCAGTCCTTTAACTACGATAACAAATACTTAAATTAATTGCAATTATTATAAAGTAATTACTGTTCTTTGTTTTTGATTTATATCAAAATGTCAATGTCAGTCTACATGTGCCGTCTACAGCTATATTCAGAATTCAGTGACGTCACCTTCAGAACTCCCGCGCCCGCTAAGTTCACTCGATAATATTTTCGCAACATGTTCCCTAAAAATGAAAGCATATTGATATCGACATGGCTATAAAGCATTTATTTTATTGTTCTTTGTCTAATTTTCTATCTCAGTATAATAAGTTCACATTTATAAATCAACATTTCAAACTTCATATGTTTTTAAGTCGATAACGCAGATAGCAATAAAACTGGTAAAATTCAGTAAGGTGATTTGAATTGTATAGAAATCACAAGATACAATTCAATTATATTATGTGTACATATATAAGAGGTCACAATACTTTATATGTTGACAATACAATAAAAAGAAGAACAATTTATAAGTTGAAACACAACAAGTGTAGGCCCCGATACGCTTCCGTAATTTTGTGCCATCCAGTTAACATCATACTTTTTTCTGGAAGTCGACATATGGATCAGACAAAACAACCTCACTTTCCTCTCTTGAGAATCATCTAAAAATTGATCGGCTAATCAATTTAAAATATTCACTTGTTGGAAACTTATGTTGACTTGACAGATATTATGATGCGATAAAAATGATAAATTAACAGTCAACTTGTCTGATCTTATGTTGTCTTGTCAGCTCTTTATGTTGACTTTTCAGATTATATGATGACAAGTCAACATAATTATCTGACAAGTGGCGGCATAACTTACCACCAAAACATCTACATGTATTTCGTATTCTATCAACTTTTCTCCGGCATAAGCATAATTGTGAAACATTGACAAATCTAAATTTTTTATACTCAGTATATTGAAAATATATAAAATGCTGATATCACAATTTTACTACCGTTCAACCTGAGAACAAAAAATATAACGAAAAAAATCAAGCCGTTGTCTGACGCTTCATAATTCGAGACCAAATATTCAGTATTATGAAGTAAAAACTACTTTTAAAAATAATTGCATATTTCTTATATTTGCCGCCACCCCGTCAGACACAGAAAACGACACATTTAGCGTCGTATAAGTTTTAAAGCCTAATTTATGTTATAAGCAAAATATACTGACTACCCAACAACCATTAAAATTACAAGATTTTGAATATAAATCACACAATTATAGAATATACAACACTGTGCCGGATAATTATGCCAGTGCCAAGGTGGCATTTTTGCACCCGCTTAAGATGCAGTTTCGGAAAAATCCATATATACCAAATGATAGATCATTGTCTAGAGAGTATATAGCCACTTTTGTTTTTAGTGTGTTTCACCTGACAGGTGAGATATTTACCTTTAAAAATTAATATCCCATAGGAAAATGATAATTCCCATAGGAGAAACGATTCTCCTACAGGAAATATTGACAATCCTATAGGATTTTCAAAAAAATCATATAGGAATTATATTTCCTATAGGAGAAAGCTATTTCCTGTAGGAATTTGACTCAGACAGGTAGTTTTCCTATAGGAAATTAAAATTTCCTATCGGATGTTATCAAATCCTATCGGAATGGAAATTCCAATAGGAAGTTCTTGTATTCCGATGAGAAATTTTTAATTTCCTATAGGAATACTGTTTTTCCTATGGGAAAAATTATATTCCTGTAGGAATTTAGTTTTGAAAGGTAAATATCTCACCTGACAGGTGAGATACAATGATAACAAACGTGGTTTTAAACTCTTTAAGCAATGGTCTATCAGATGGCATATTTGAATTTTTCGATATATGGAGCTTAGACGGGTGCAAAAATGCCACCTTGGCACTGGCATAATTATCCGGCACAGTGTTATACATCACAAGATTATAGAATATACATCACAAGATATAGAACATACATCACAAGATATTGAACATACAATACAAGATTTTGAATATACATCACCAGACTTTCAACATACATCACAAGATTTTGAATATGCATCACAAAATTTTCGAATAAAGGAACTTTTTACACGCCATAATTTTAGCCATTCTAAATACCCTGAAAAATAAAGAAGAGTGTTTGAGAAATCAGAACACTTAACGGTAGGAGGTTGCATGGTGTTTGCTCTATTTTGTAAAATATATTTTTTGCTTCTAGCCTGTCAACACATATTAAAAAACTCAAGTTTTCCAATCTTATTTTGTGTTTTTCTTGCTTCTGGGCCGCACCCGATATCACGCATAGCCACCATTTCGAATGCAGCGACTATTATTCTACATGATTTTAGCCATTTCCATTGCAATTATCCTGTACATCAAATCAGTGTTTTAGAAGTTAGACTGTGAAAACCTTTAATCAAAATGATATCAATTATCGTCTGAATATGATTTTCACACGAGATCTATCAATTGACAATATACATGTACAAGGAATAATTCTCTATAGCCATTGTCTTCATAATTTTCCATCCTTCCCAATTTGTTTCCGGATTATTCTTAATTTTGATATTGCAAAATATAATTGCAAAGCAATTGTAATATGCAGTAAGATGCCTCATACCAATTTGCCTGACAGAACCATTTTAACAAGACCATGGGCTCTGGATAGTTTGTGTCAAAAAGAAATTTGACGTAAGCCTGTTTATTCCATTGTTGACTATTAAGTTTTTGTTTCATAGAAACCAAAAACATTTCTCAGTCTCTAAGCTGTGCCTACATAGTAAGTGAATATTTCAAGTTGTTTTCATGAACTGGTTTCACCATGCTGAAAACCCACGGTCTTCTTACAATGACTGTACAAGTTATTCAAGCTGTTAATTTAGTTCATATACGGTATATCAGTTACATATATACAGTATAATGCATTGGTCACGCAAAAGCTTTTTATAGACCCACTTGTATTATGAATGTAGCAATTAATATAGCTCTCGTTTGGGAAGATTTAGCGGATAGTGGGATATATAATGAAAACTAGTATGCGAAAATAGATAAATTTAATGAAATCAACGTTTTTAATATCGTATTGAGAGTTTCTACACAAATAATATATACTCAATGGTGTAGGAGATTGTAGACCGTTTTTGTTCCGATACAATCAGATAGACGGTCACTGTAATATTATTATATTAAATTAAATGTACAGTAAAACACGGTTATAACGAACACGCTTATTATAAATTGACGCTTACAGCGAAGTGATTTTCATTCCCCGTGACTTTATTACATGTTGTAAACTTGACGGATATAACGAATTACGCTTATTACGAAGTAAAATTGCCCGTCCCTGGGACTTCGTTATGAGCGTGTTTTACTGTATATGTATACTAAATAATAATTTGTATTGAGCAGCAGTATAAATGGGTTATATTTTTGCCCCTGTGGATCGAAGGGCAGGGGCATAATTTTCGGATAATTTACACGTAAAAAAATGTTTGGATTGGTTTCTAATGTATTGCCTAAATAAGGTAAAACGAGATAAAAAAAATTATGCTATTTTGAGTATTTAAAATTACCTGAACGTTTCCCTTTTTTATGTACGGCTTTAGTAAATTATTTACGTCTTCAGACGTAGGCCTAAAAAAATGGTTTGTTTCCGCTTTCCCGACCGACCCTAGCTTTTACCCCCCGACTCAAAACTTTTTTTAAAAGGATTTTTGATGGAAAATTTGTAGTGCAGTGTCAGTATCTTACCGGCATGTATAGATGGATACTGCAAGATTAAAGGAAAAAATATATTTGAAAAAATAAAAAAAAAATTCCGACTGACCGACCCTACTTTTTTTCAGCATGAAAGCGGAAACAAACCATTATTTTTTTTTAGGCCTTATTATATGAGACAGGTAGAGGAAAAGTGAAAAAAAGACCGATGCATTGACAGGTATTCCATCTGACTTTGAATAACAAATTAAAGTGAGACAATTTATTGAAGGGTTTTAGAGAGATTATATGCATGCATTAATTAAAACACGTAGGTTGCAATTTGTTTCTACAGACAGCTTAAAGTACTTAATATAATTTTTCTTTTAAAAGGGGTTTAAATGTTGCAATGTGTTATTATAAGCATATATCTTCAATAAAGAATAAACAAAAAACGCAACCCTGTAATACACCAGCATATATGGTCGAAATGATTCGGCACGTCATGATAGTATCCATAAGTTGTATTGGTTCTCACATTTAGTGTCGATCGCAAACCTTTCTTTAAATGCTTTTAAAATGATAACGGAATTGCTTTTATTTAGGAAAATATGCATTTTGAGCATCATTAAAATGTTCACTGTTGAAATATCTACAAAACAGTGTTTTTCTTTTGATGAAAACACATTGGAAGACAATTGGGTTTCTTCCAAAATACAGGTTATCCACTCGCAAGCTATTGATAGACCAATTTCATTATAGCGGAATGATCAGAGGTGGAGTGAATTTGTAGATGATGCATCCTTGTCAACAAAGGCTTGAAAGAGTCCCTTAGGAGAGAGAGAGAGAGAGAGAGAGAGAGAGAGAGAGAGAGAGAGAGAGAGAATAGTACCTTTTCAGTTATTCCCCATAATTAGTCAAATTAATGGTGATGTAAATATTTGCCTTGCCTTTTATTACCTATTTTATTCAAGGGATTGAACTCCTTAAATCACAAACTATAATTTTTTTATAATTCCCGTCGTTCTAACAAAGTCATTACGACAAATTTTCCCCTCACTCAGTAACAAAACGTTCACCCTTTCATTTTTTGTGATATACGTATGAATCACCAATTTTAGTTAAGGAGGACACTGCCCGAACTCATGATGTGCTAGTTTTTACGAATAAAGATATAATATTCAGCGAATGGGCACATTCAAAATTTTTATCAACTGTAGGTATTACCTTAGTAATTAAAAGCCATGCCTTTCGGTTTTGAACACGTCTCGAATAAGAATATCGGTTTTGAAGAAGCCTAACTCATCAGCAAAATGTCCCGACTTACTAGTTACAAATGAAGCTAATTTCTACTGCAATACTTCATAATCATTTGAGATATTAGAAATGAAACTCTCTGAGTGTCGTTTTTGATGCATAATTTGGAGCCATAATTAAAAAACTTTGATCTTCATCAGCAAAATAAACTGACTTACTAGTTACAAATAAAGCTAATTTCTACTGCAATACTTCATAATCATTTGAGATATTAGAAATGAAACTCTCTGAGTGTCGTTCTTGATACATAATTTGGAGCCATAATTAAAAAACTGAGATTCCCCGAAAAGTGAGGAGGAGAAGTGTTTGAGAAATCAGAACACGTTTATAGACCAGTCTTAACGGTCGGAGGTAGCTGCTTGGTGTTTGCTCTATTCCGTAAAATATAATGAAATTTTTGGTTCTAACCTGTCTATACATATGAAAAAGTGTCAAGTTTCCTCACATTATTAATGTTTTCTTCGCTTCGGGGCCGCCACCCGATGCCACGCATGGCCGCCAACTGGAATGTACCCATCTGACCGGTGTAATATAACGTTTCTTTTCTGAGGGGCAAAATATAACAGACTCTGTTAGATATAATCGTTTTCTCCTATTATTATGAAATTTGTCAAAACATATCAAAAGAATAATAAAATGTGTATAATGTTGATACACAAAGAAGTTTCTGGTTACGATGACCTCAACTTTGTAATGCTAATTTGATTTTAGTAAGACAATTTCTTACCGTAATGAACTTGAAAATTGTACCTATTTTCAGTTATTTAAGGCATGAATGCCTTATATTGTTTCTAAAGAAAACATGAGCTGATATTTTCTATCATTTTGAGTTTTTACCCCGCATTATAACGTTTTTAAACCACTTCGTCTACAACCGTCCCGAACTTGGTACAAGGTACAGAAATCATACAACTTACAATGACTATTCTATAGTATTTATATGTCGACAGTATTGACTGGTATTCGATACGAATATCATTTGAACATGATATTTTGTTGTTTTCAGTAAAACCAGAATATGTAGAAATATAGAGATATGCATTTAGAAACGAGAATATATTAACTACCGTATATTTTTAAGCTTACAGTTTAATTGTGACCATGCATCGTTATCTTTTATTTCTTAGTCAATAATCTATCAAATGGGAATGTGAATTTCATATTTATTTTGTGTGTGTGGAGGGGTGGGGATATGTATGTATCGCACTTGATGATTTGGTTATAAACGGGCCTATCACTTCTGTTGTTTTGGTGACTCAAATAGGCAAAAAATATCTGACCAATTATTTACAAAATTTTTTTGAATGGCCTAGGTTTTTGGTGTTGATCTTAGAAATGGAAATATTGTTCTGTTGGATATATTAAAGTGGCAATTACTTTAAGTAAATGTTGAAGTTTTTTAAGAAATCAAACAATTCTACCTACTTATCACATCATTAAAATATGTTCTTGGAATAATTGAAATCCTTCGCGTGAGTTTGATTAATAAATGATGATGATAATGATTGCTAGATAAATTCATATATAATCGAGCATTTTAAAACTGTTTATTATAGAATTGTTTATCCATTGTAGATCACACATCGAACATGATTTAAAGATGACGAACAACTCATCCCTGATTGAATGCTGCAGTAGCGTAGATTCGAATCTAGTTGGGAAAGTAACAACAGGAGTAGTGACAAGTATGGCCATTTTCCTCAACGGATTCGTCTTCTTTGTTGCTCTATTCAGCAAGCGCCTCAGAAAAAGTGGCTACAATTTGACCACCATTAGTCTATCCTTCACAGATTTTCTCACAGGGGTGTCTATTCGACCGCTAATTTCGTTCATGGCCAACGACTATGCTATTAATTACGACTCGTGTACCGTGGCATTAGCAGGGTATATGACTTGTGTTCTCGCCTCCACGTTCCATGTTCTCATCATTGGGTGTCTACGATGCTATGCAATCAAAAAGAACAATCTCACTGTGTTCAAATTTGAACTCAGAAATGCCATACTCGTTATAATTTCAACTTGGTTTCTTGCATTGTTTACCACATCCGTTTCCTTTCTAACGCTCATAAGGAAGGACTCCCCGTCTATCTTATGTAATGTGAACAATATCTTTAAAGAGAACTACAAACTGTACTTCAAAATCCAAAGCATGATACTGCTGTGTTGTGATTTCGTCTTAATTGCCATGTACATCGTTGTTGGGTTTAATCTGTATGCGCCGCATCTGTTAATGAGAAGGGTACATCCTGGGCCCAACATCGATATCAAGCCCCCTAGTGTACCAACCAGATCAAATACAGTTACATGCAACGACAATGTCTCTAACAGCAGTCTGGTGACCGTTCGAGAAATGGCTTTATCCAAAAGTGATACTGAAGTTATAACAGATGAAAGCGATGACAGGGAAAGTCAGTTTCCGGGTAAAAGTGTATGTGTTCATCATGGGCAACATGGTGATAGTAAGTTTCAAACTGACATCGACACTTCAAATGAGTATTTTCAACAACCGAATAAAACGACTAAGAAAGTAAAACCAAACACGGTCAACTTAGATAAACCCGATTTTAAACATATCTGTGTTCTTCCGGTAAAGACATTTGAGAAATCAAAGAAATCAATGAGAAGAGAGATAGAGCAAACTCGGGAAGAATTGAACACGACATCATCATCCAAAGCACAGGATGGAAGTCATTCCTCGGGAGCCAAGAGCGATAACTCAGTTGAAATCAAACGCCTGGAACTAGATTACTCGGACAAAGAGAAGTTTAAAACGTCGAACAGTTTCATCTACACAATAAAAAATCGAAATCTGAAGTCACTAAAGACGGTTTCGATAATTGTCTTGTTACATGTTGTTTTGAACGGTCCTTATTACTTCTGCCTTTTCGCGGAGGGATTTTTCGACGGGCGGGTCAGTGGTGTTGTTCGCTCTACTTTGTTTAGTATCGCCATTCTACACTCGGTGTTTAACCCCCTTGTTTACGTCGTCACAATACCCGGATTTAGACAGTTCATCAAGGACAAAGTAAATACTGTAAATCATTACGTGTGTAAACCATGTGCAGCCAATGGATGAAATTCGAATTTAAAGGTTTTGGGATTACGTCTGAAAATTCCGGTTAGTAAAAAAAAAAGATGTGAAAAAATAGAACGTTATTAGATTACTGGCAGAGAGACTGTTTTGTTACAGGTTTTTTTTTTTATCAAGCATTGAAAGTTACATGTACTTAAAGTCACGTGTCTGTGATGTGTGATTTGGAGATTGCTTTAGTCGACTCTTAATCCAATTGATGATTCGAACCCGAGATGGAATATAATGGGATAGGTTCTCCTCTTTCTATTCGAGAGTACAGTAAAAATTTGAAACTGTTGTCGAAAATACACTGCTGTCAGATGCATCATCCCATAGGAAACTACTTCTCATCAATGATACATCTTGCTGGGTTATCAAATATAAAATTCGTTCTTGAGATCTAATAAAATAACGACCAATCATATTACATATTTAAATTAAAATTTAAAAAAATACATGCATCAGTGACAAATTAACAACATTCTCTTATGAGCTTGGATCATTCATTTTCCTAACAAATCTGTTATACTCCTTAAGGAGGCTAGCTAGATGGTCAACAAATCAAACATCAAATCTTCCTAAAAGTTTTAGATATTTGTTTAGCTATAAACTAAGTAAAGAAAAACTCTATATATATTAGCATTTAAATTTGAATATTTTGCTATATCTTTATACAGAACTCTTCTTCTTAAGGAGATTAATATAGTCTAAAAATGGCCACGACAATCCAGCCCTCTTAATGTTCATAAATCAATTTTTACAATAATTATTGCATGTTTTATTTGTTGCTGTTTAATTGGGATATAGAGGTTATTTGCATTGCAGAAATTATAAATAACCGCCTACACTGGGCTTCATTTTACGTATGTCATGATTTTTTTCTGAAAGTGATAGAAACTTATATCGTTATATTTACAGCCATTAAGATTTTTCTTCTTTATTTCTTAAGCAAACCGATTGTGATTTATAGCTTTATTTAAATTGACAGGGCTGAAATCTAAACGATCAGGTTCTAACCAGTTTATAGATCGGACGAAACCTTCATCAATCTAAAAAAAAAAATCACTGACTGCACCAAATAATCAAAATTTTTACACTTTTCCTTCCAGTGACCTTGAACTTGCACAAATGACCTTGGGACAAAATCACGACACACCCTCAAGTCATAAGCAATCTTTGTGTGAAGTAAGAACTTTCAATGTTTCTCCATAAGAAAGATATGGACCGGACACGAATTTGCACTTTTTCTTTCAGTGACATTGAACTTGCCCAAATGACCTTGGGTCAAAATCATGACACACCCTCAGTTCATAAGCAATATTTGTGTGAAGTAAGAACTTCCAATGTTCCTTCATAAGTAATATATGGACCGGACACGATTGCACAGACGGACGGACAGACAGACGGACGGACTGACAGACGGACAAGGTGATTCCTATATACCCCCAAACTTTGTTTGCGGGGGGTATAAATATAAACAATAAAATGCTATCTTTGATGATTCATACGGGCTATGACGGTAGCGATCATTGCAGGAAAATTTACATAAGCCGCTAACGGGGAGAGTTAGAAGACATATTTTTTACAAACTAACTTAAATCCCAGTCTAAAGTGTATATCTAATACTACTACATGTAAATGAAAACAATACAATATATCGTATGCAAATTACAGCTTAAAACGATGTCGGTAAACCTCTGAATACAAATCCTATATTTTTTTTTTCATGAATACATATCTCGTTAGCTGCAGGTCCCGGATGGACGACCTGGGAGCTACAGTGCCTGCAATTTACGGCGCACAAAAATTTGCGTTAGTTTTTGGACTGATTAACCTTATTTTCACACACATTCTGTAGAAAAAATTAGTACCATTAAATTCTTCAGTCAATTTACTACTGATATCGGTACTTCACTTGCCTCAAACTTTCTCTTAAACACGCTAACTAATCTCGGAAATTGAAGTATGTTAAATTCACGTCGAGATCGAGAGTAGCCATTTTTACATGTAAACAAACTGCACCACTTCACTTTACGGGACTGGTGATGGTTTTTAAAAGAATATCAGAGGCAAGTAAAGTGTTCATATCTGTAGTAAAATGTCCGAGGCATTTTTTGGAATTAAGTATTTGTATAGAATGTGTTCGGAAATAAGGTTAATCAATCCAAAACTAGCGCAATTTTTTTTGTGCCGTAAATTGCAGATTTTTACTGTGGGAGGCACTCTAGCTCCCAGGTCGTCCATCCGATTTTTTTCAGACCGGGAGCTACAGACCTGCAGCTACAGCTGTAATATCTCGTATGAGAGAACATATAATTTTGCTGAAAAAAAATATATCAAACGTTTACTCACAATGGTAAAATTTTGAACCATTTAAGAAATGAACTCAAGTCTACCCAAGTTATACTATACGAGTATAACCTGGGTTGGGGAAGTTTACGCTATATAATCCGCGAAGCGGATTATAAAAAAGCGTACAAATAACCCAGGTTATACGAGTATAACTTGGGTAGATAATGAGTTCATTCCTTATAATTTAATTTTCTGGAATTTACTGTACAAATTGAGTGCGTTTTACTTTTAAAAATGATATTAATCTATTCAAAATTTAAACTTAACGTCAAGCGGATTAGTACGTTTTTGACGTTGGTGCATTGTGACGTGTCTTGTGACGTGCAAACCAGGTTATACAAATTTAGCTAAACATTTCTATTCAATCAAATGCAGCGTTACAACCAGAATTAAATTATATAAAAATATTTTCATTATCCTAAGATTATTAGATCTCAAAAGCAATAAATCGGTATCAGTTGGTTTGAAAATGTACCTATTGAAACGATACAAAATGCTTCTATCTTAAACAAGTACACGATAATGGTCATAATTCTTTCTAGTTTCTACTCAGATCCACAGGTGCAAAATAGGGAGGGACAAAAGTTACTTTGGACATATGAAAGATTAAGAGACTACACCCTAATCTAAATTATAATCGCAGAATTCAATTTGTTATATTCGGGAATTATTTCATTGTTTCGGTAAGATAATTTTGAAGTTACTTAAAAAAAGATATACTGATGCTGTAAAATTGATGAAAACATAAGACATAACTTTTCTTAGTTGAAGAAACATGCCTTTTTTTCATATAACCTAGGCTAAAACAACATTTCCGACATTTTATTTTGCTCTGCCCACTGCGTAAAACACTCATCATTGTTTTTCGTATTGTGATAATGCCATGGCGAATCAGAATAACTTTATTTCGTACGCTTCTACAGTTATTCCCCTTGTACTAGGTATTCTATAGAAATGTTTGTTTTAATGTTCGTACCGTACCGTAAAGGTTTTATAAACATGAGTCATTGAGTTAGGAATGATACAAAGCGTTCGACTTCTGGAAATAAGACAAAAGACCCATTGGCCTTATTGGTTGCCTCCTGTAAGAACATGTATAATACAGCTTTTAAAGAAACCGTCAATCCGGTAACCATAATATTTTATTGCAGCTTGGTGGACTGATACAGATAATGTGCCCTGTCTAAAGGACACAACACAAAACGTTAAGTAATCACATCGAGGCATAGGCGTCGGAAGCGCGGGGGGGGGGGGGGGCCGGGGGGGGCCCCCCCCCCCCCCCCCCCCCCACACACACTTTTTCTCGCAGCAAACATAATATTTCTTAAATTTACAAATAAAAGAAATTGAAGTATCAGGAAGTTGCCACCCCCGCCCCCACATTTTTGGTGGTATATAAGAAATTGAAATG
>WFKH01006014.1:31681790-31692640 GCA_016163765.1 Magallana hongkongensis
CCCCCCCCCCCCCCCCCCACTTTCAATTTGCTTCCGACGCCAATGCGAGGTTCAATCAAGCTACCTTTAAGTTACTAGTCGAACACCTTTGACCACTGAGCCATGTTTTGCGGAATTGTATGGAAACGTGGTTCACCGGGAAGAAAATATAAGGCTTGTGTATGGGATCTGAAGATTTTTACAATTTAAAAAAAAAACTTGGGCTGTGGAAGTGTGTTATTTATGAAATGGTTTTTTTTTTTTTACTTTTGGAAAGCTATCCTGAAATCCAATCAAGTACTCTTTCCGTATAAACAAGAGTTGGTGGAAATTTCAAAAGTATATTAAATGCATTTTAAACCCAACCTAGTGACACAAAAACTCCTAAAACAGGAGTGACAGTCCAACATATCGAAACTTCTTTCATCATTATTATAATGTAATTGCCTTCTTGATTTTCGGTAGTAGATATGAAGTTATCTAAACAACATATACAAATTCACTATACATGTATATCAAATAGAGCTCTGTCCAAATACAAGAGACCCCGATACCTTTGGGTTAAAAATTTTGCAGTTTTGGTAGTGGCACCCTTATTGCTAATCATACGCATGTTCTTACAACCTGCAGTTTGACTGCTAGATGCCCAGTAGAATAGCTGAATATTTTAAAAGTAGTAATGCATTTATTTTTTACCATGTGACAAATAGATGCCCCCTTCTAACACCTAGGATCATGTTTTTTCACAATATATGTTCCTATTCACCTACACGTGGTACACACGTTAATGATATGAAGTTGAATATGTTTAAAAGCTTACGCACGAACGACAGATGGCGAAGGACGAATACGGGTAGCTATAAAGTCACCTGTTTGACTCTGGTGACCTTACAATTCAAATTAAATATAATGCTTACGCATATATGTAATTGTTGTTTGCCAATTGTTGTTATGCCTTGAAATAAATTATTGAATCATCAGTTACAGGAGAAACCTCAGAAAACCATGATAATAGTAGACTAAGTTTCAAACCCAATTTTGCCGCAAATACGAGTTCAAATATTCAACAATAGAAAACCCCCAAAATCATGGTACAGGTCTACATGAATCCCGCTCATTAAGGATCTAGGTTCATGTACTGGCCATTTTTTATGTATTAAAACCAATCATGTATTTCTGTTTCAGGAATTTTTCATATGTCCCTTGAGATTCTTTTATTTCACCCGTCTCTATTGCAGAATGAAAACCCGATACTGTTGAAGATACACGAGTAAAGAGTCATTGGTCGGTATACAGGCAATTTGTCCTTGTTATCACTTGACCCCTATACACATTAAATATTATTTTATAACAAATTATTGAAAAAAATGCGCTAATTCAGGCTCAAATTTACAAAGTAAACAAAAGAAAGGCAAAGAGTATTACATGTGTACATTAAACCCCAAATCAAAAATTTATTTTATCAATAAAATATGATAAAAACAAACATGAACGACAATTTCAAAAGATGATATCTAAATAAAGAATGAATTTGTAGAAGAAAAATTTAAGGCCTTTAATTAAGGAATTATTCTTTGAATTTTATGAGGATATAAATACGGTTCGGTCACGTGATCAAATTCGGTAGAGATCCACATTTTTGTTCCCGTAACAGTCTCAAGCAAAATTACATTCTATTATTTCATTGGTCTATTTTTCTTTGTTGCAATATATACAAAAAATCAAAACATGATCACTTCTAATCACGGTAAAGATGAATAATCTTCAGAAGGTGTCAGTCAAAATAGCAAGCAGAGCCGAATCTCAGCCGAGAACACAATAAATCGACGAAACGCAATCACTGCCAAGAATTGACATCACATTGTAATTCAGATTCTCTAAAGTCGTTTAGATGCTAGACCTGGCTAATCAGGCTTCCGTAAACGTTGCGTAACCTATTTGCCGAAAGTGTTTGATAGTACTGTAGTATGAACGTGAGTTTATGCTTTTCCACTACCCTTTTTAAAGATTATTCTGGACAAATATAACTTTATGCATTTTGATTTGATATCACTAGTATGATCGAGCCGATTTAACAAGAGGTTGGACTTTCAACAGTACGTGTCAAACTCTGATTTGATGAAGGCAGGTCTTACTTACTAATTTAGGCCTGCCGTTCCGGGAGGAACATAGGCCATCAACGACAGTCCTCCAACGAACACGGTTCTGGGCTGCTTTTACTGCGTCGTTCCAGGTCATGTCCTGCGTCTTCAATTCATGCTGCTTCCGTGTCCCGTCTCCAGGTGTTTCTCGAACGTCCCCTCTTTCTCTTGCCCTGCGGCTTCCAGTACAGGGCTTGGCGTGTGGTGCTGGATGTTGGCTTCCTTAGGGTGTGTACAATCCAGCCCCACTTCTTCTGCTAATTTATACGTCCACTGGTCTCGTCCTGCTCTCTTTCAAAGTTCTTCATTTGTGATCCTTTCTGGCCATCGGATGTTGAAGATTCGCCTGAGACAGATGTTGTAAAATGTCTGGATCTTCTGGAGAGTTGTTTTGGTCAATCTCCGTGTCTGTGCTCCATAAAGTACGACTGACTTCACATTGGAGTTGAGTATCCACAGCTTGGTAGTAGTGTGGATGTTCCTTAAGGTTCAGATGTTCTTCAGCATGGTGAATGCAGCCCCTGCTTTGCCGATTCTTGACTTGATGTCACGATCTGTGCCACCCTCTCTGTCCACTATGCTCCTCAGGTAGATGAAAGACTCAACTTCTCTGATGGGCTCACCAACAACTGTAACTGGTGTTTGGGGAGTGGTGTTGATCTTCATCACTATCGGACGTTTGGCCAGCATGGACAACCCTGCATGTCATGCCTTGGTAGGTGTTGCGGATCAGTGAGACGAATTTCTCGGGTACTCCGTAGTGCCATAGTTTCTTCCACAATGTCTCTCGGTCCACGCTGTCGAATGCTTTCTCGTAGTCAATGAAGTTGATATCGAGGGGGGACTTCCATTCCAGTGATTGCTTGATAATGATATGCAAACTGGCTATCTGGTCAGCACATAATCTATTGCGTCTAAAACCAGCCTGCTCGTTCCGAAGCTGTGGGTCCCCTGCCTCTTTCATTCTCTCGAGAAGAATCCTGTTGAGGGCCTTGCCAGGCACTGACAGGAGCAACATTTCCCAGTAGTTATTGCAGTCTCTCAGGTCTCCTTTCTTAAGCAGCTTAATAAGAATGCAACCTTTCCAATCCCCCGGAATCTTCTCTTCCTCTCCAATCTTCTTAAAGAGATTGTGTAAAATGTTAGCTGTCTCTGTGTCAGCTTTGATGGCCTCTCCTGGTATCTCATCCGGCCGTGCGCGTTCCATGTTTAAGTGGGTAATTGCTCTCCTGATCTGTTTTTGATGGCTTGTCGCAGTTGATCGGGAGGTCTATAGCGGCTGGTTGGATGTCTGGAGATCTCTCTGTTGTTGGTCTATTTAATAGCTTTCCAAAGTGTGTTACCCATCTCTTTTGCTGTTCCTCTATTGTTTTGAGTTTTTTTGTCCTTCACTGGCTTGTCTGTCGGCTGAAATTGTTAGAAAGCTTCTTGGTAATTATGTACCGTTCTCTTAAGCTTCCTTGTCCCGCTGCCTCTTCAGCTTCTTTGGTCAAGTTGTCAATGTGATCTCGTTTGTCTTTCCTAATTCTTTCTTAACTTTTCTATCTGTGGCTGTGTAGCTTTTGCCTTTGCTGTTCTTGTCTCGACGTTAGTATCATCATTTTCTAGCTGGTCTTGTAGCGGCTGGAATCTGTTTGACAGGCTGAGGTGGAATGCTGTCCTCAATTCCTTTGGTTTTAGGACACTCACGTTTTATCTTGTCCTCCTGTTTGTTGTGTTGTTAAACTTCTTGAGGTGAAGCCTTACTGCCGTCATCAGTAGATTGTGGTCTGATGAAATGTCTGCTCCTCTCATCACCATGACATCTTTCCATCCAATTCGAAATTTCTTGTTGGTGCAAATATGGTTAATCTGATTTTCTGTAACATGGTCAGGGGATCTCCATGTGGTCTTGTGGATCTGTTTATGAGGGAAGATGCTTCCTTCTATTACAAGCTGATTAAGGGAGCACAGGTCTGTAAATCTTTCGCCGTTTCGTTCATGTAGCCCAGTCCTTATGTGCCCATAACTTCATCGTAGCCTGTGTTGTCAGCTCCATTCTTTGCATTGCAGTCGCCCATAAGTATCGTCATATCTTTCTTTCCTGCTTTATCCAAGACTGCCTGTAGTTGTTGGTAAAAGGAGTATTTCTTTTCGTCATCATCGTCATTGGTGGGGGTATAACACTGGATGTTAAAGTATGATTTTGATTTCATTAGTGTTGAACTTAGCTGTTATTATCCGGGAGTTGACAGGTTCCCATCCAATAAGGGCATATTGTGCCTTCAGGGATAGCATCAGGCCTACACCTTCGGTATGATGGGCTCCCTTCTGTGTGTGTCCTGAAAACAACAGTGTTTCTCCAGTGGTCAGTCTCAACTGTCCTGTTTGTAGCCACCTCGTCTTACTCAGTCCTAGGAGACGAATGTTGTAGTGCTTCATCTCCTTTGCTACTAGTGCTGTTCTTTCTGCTTCATACATTGTCCTGATGTTCCAAGTAGCGAGTCTGATGTTTTTTCTGGGTGTCAGAAAGTGAGTCAGCCCTGCAACTGCCTTTCGGCTTTCATTGCACAGCATCATCGTTCCCCTTGAAATAGGCCAATTCGGGCCCAGATTATGGTGGTTTTGGTTTGTCATTGATGCTTCTGTAACTTGGCTTATTTTAATGGTAATGTAGTTGGCCCTATGCAAACCTCTAATAACCCCGAGGAAAGGTGTTTTGATTTTGGAGTTTCCTCCCTAGACTGCTTTCCATCCCTGGATATTGAGCACAGTCCGCCCATTTGGTTTTAAATCAGTGATTTCCTTCATCTAGCCTTTTTAATAGTGGGTATGGCCGCAATGCAGCGGAGGTTTCCTTCTCTTAGATGAGCTGTTCTCCCAGACTGATGAGCCCCATCTACCCAAAGCACTGGTTTTCAGGCGCCAGGTAAACCGCATTCACTCCTTCTCCTATCAGTAGTAGAAGTTCCGCCGGACTTGATGCAAGCCACACGAGCAGGCTAGGAGTTTGACTTATTTATCGGAGGATATTAGAGACGCACGCCAGCCCATAAGAAGCATTTTATAGACAATGGAAGCTTATCACCATTGCCAATACATTGAACGCAACGCAACGACACTCAACAAAGCAGATTTTTTAAAAAAAACTTTCCGATTTTGACAGTCTTTAAATATTGATGAGCTTTTCTTAGCTAATTGGAAGGAAGAAGGTCAATATTAATTTTAACAGCTTGTTTTGATAAGCAAACTAGATAGTTACATCCTACCGAATGTCCAAGCTCAGATTGTTAAAACGGGTCTCTAATTATCCAACAGTCCAATCTTGATCTGTGACCATCCAATGATACATATTAAGATTTTTGGACTTGCATCTCACAAATTAATAAAAAATAAATTAATTCAAAATCAAGATAATATATATCTGCGTTCATTTGTCGTCTTAGAAATTAGATGTCACCTCTTGCAGATATTCTACTACTCAGCAACTGCACCATGCTGTCAATATGAGAGCAAAATATGATTTGTTGGACCTGAAGGATGAGGGCGATATTTCTGTCTGAAAGTGCAATAAATCATATGTTCCCCAAATCCCAGTCAATAACTTGTTTGTTATATCCTTCACTACAGATGCATAATTTCAACTGTATAGAAGAATATTTATAAGTGTATAATAAAAGACAATATAAACCAGAAAAAGTCCATTTGATGATCCCCAGACAACTGTCTGCAGTGAAAAACTGATGATGGTGACGACGACGATGACGACGACGACAATGATATTTTTTAAAGGAGCAAGCTTTAATGCAGAACTTAGATCTGACGTACATTTCGGTATGCTTTATTATCATGTTTTCCGATTAGAATTGGATCTCTTCTGGACCTCCGCTAAAGTAACGAAGCCGTGATTTTTTTTCTCCGTATGAACGGAAATCAAGTCCACTTGAACCAACAAAACGTTAACCGATTCACGTAAAATTCTCTAAAGTGTCGTCTGTTTCTGATTGTTGTGATGTCACTAAATATGGGTGACGATGTAAATGTAATTAATCATTCAATGACTAATCGCTAAAACACACAAATGATAGTAACCAAAGCAATCAACTAATCAATTTGCAATCAACTGGACGTGTCCTCCAATCTTATACCAGAAATTCAGAAATAAATTGAAACGACTCTTGAGTCATACGGATAATCAGGATCTCGATAATTACTATATTCATTTCTAGTGACCATGGGGAATTCAGACCGCGTCATCTAGAATTCTTATATTTATTGAAGGACATTTTATAAGCTTAGTCAATAAGAAATACAGAGTCCATGTGAACTTTCAACCTTAAAAAAAAAATCATGAAAAATAAGGCGAAAAAAGCAATTTTACTTTATAATTTTTAAACCATAGTATTTAAAAATATATCATGCTTTCAGCTGTTACAGATTTTATTTTTAATTTTTTTTTTCAGATAATGTTGCTGATCATTATATTATACATTTTTTAGGGAGGAGGGCTTTTTTTTATTGGGAGCAGTATGTCAATTGAGTCGATATTCTAATATGTAATCAATATTGACAAAAGTTTCATTAAATAACCATACTATGTTGAGGTTGTCTATATGTATTCCCCCTTTAATACAGAGTTTCGGGTTCCAAGTCTTTTCAACGCTTGTGCAGATAGTTGGATCCGATTAATGATGGAGGGATGGAAAACTGGATGGAAATTAGATGATAGATAGATAGATAGATAGATAGATAGATAGATAGATAGATAGATAGATAGATGTTTTCAAATCACAAAATAGCAATTCGAAATGGTAGAGAAGGCGATTTGTTGTTTTGGTTAACGCTGTATTTGTTTATTTTTGTTTGTATGTTGTTGTTTTTTGTGTTTGTTTGTTTGCTTGTTGTTTGTTTGTTTTTTTGTTTGTTTGTTTGGTTTGTTTGTTTGGGTTTTTGTTTGTTTTGTTGTTTTGTTGTTGTTGTTTTTTTGTTTTTTTTTTTTTGGGGGGGGGGGTCCTTGCCACTACGATAGCAAACAATTCTTCTTTAAGTAAGGACCTGGTGCATGTAGTACATTTAACACATAAGCGGGTTATGTTAATTTTTTCTGCAATGATCACCACCTTCATATTCGCCATGAATCATCGAAGAAAGCATTTTATTGTTTATATTTACATATTTCTTTTAAGAAATAAATGAATTCCTCTAAAAAGTAAGTAAAAGTAACTAAATTATTGTTAATGTACATCAGTACGTTAGATAAAAGAATAGCCAATTCGTCTTATAAGGGAATTTGAGTTTATTTCGTGCAGTCCGTGAATTTCTTAGGTTACTGAAGGTTTGAACCGATCGATAAACTGGTTAGACTGGATCGTGTAGATTTCAGTCGTGTCAATTTCTATAGAGCTATGAATCACAACCGATTTTCTTAAGAATTAGAGGAGAAAATACACGGTAGATCCTGAACCCATACACTATTACTATTATAACATATTCGACTTGAAGTCTAGATAGGGATCGACGAATCTGAATATATGTGAAACAGTGTGTGTTGAAATTTAAAAGGGTTCTTGTCATAAAACGTTTGTAATTCTTGCTAAATTTTGTTGCACCTGTACTGTATAATTACCCCCAGAAAATGCAATATCATGTAGCAAGCAGGTATTTTTTTAACGTAAAACTCAAAAGAAAATATGATACTGTGCCTTACGACGAAGTTATAAAATTACAGAATATTTTGTAAAATATCTCGCTTTGTCAACACTTAGTTTGATGTATAAGCCACTCCATCATTAAACCAACTTAAAACTAATGTAGACTTCAACATGATCAATCAGAAATTCCATGGCCTCTTCCTTTCACACAGCAATAAACTGGAACAAGATAATTGACGAAGAATGATTTCTGATACTTCCCGTATTTGATCGTAAAACAGGCGCTGTTCAATTTGTTGATTTTACGGTAATTAGTCGAATATTGACAATCAACCCATTACCGGCATGTAACGCTTGTTTGTGTGATGAATTTGTGATATTTGGTCAAGCATATTGATAAACAAAAGAAACAGTGAGAGAGAAAAGAGAAAAAAAAATTGCCGAAATCTGTTTTTGTTTGATTAATTATGCGACAAACAATGGAGGCCTGAAGTTTGGTCTATACCTAGCAAGGATCAATATCTGACGCTCTGAACCGAAGCCTCGTTCTATCTGATGCTGGTCGCGTTCAGTTCGGGTGCGCCAGGGAGGTAGAGTGCGGCCCAACGCTGTTGTATTATTAATGTGAATAGAACATGTCGCATTGTGACAGTTATTGATAATAGAACGAGAGCATTCGTGGCGTAGTTGTTTCCAGTTCAAGCTAGTAAAGTGAACACAAAGATTCATTCGAGTACCATCGTCATTTTATCGAAATGGTAAGACTTTTTTTTATTTAAACTAGTAATTTTTAATCAATACATTAGTATTTTGTTACTGTCTTATTTTAATGCTAAAAAGCCCGGCAAAATAAATAGGAATTTTTCCAATATTTATTTATTGTTTTTAAGTGAAGGGGAGGAGGGGGGCTGGGCGAGGCAGTACAAGGTTAATATTGATCTGACAATCTTATTGTCAAAACCAAGGCATGAGGGCTGTTTGTTCTGTGTTTATTATATAAGTAACCATTGTTAGGTGGATAAAAAACGAAATTTGGAGAACATGTGGTGTAGGACTCTAGGTTACGAATTTGTTTGCTGAACAAAAAAAGCTACAACTGTAACATTTTGCTTTTTATAAGATCTTAATGCAGAATCGATTCGGTGTTATCCTGGCACGAATAACAAACGAACTTCTAATCACTTTATCACCAGGGTGCCCGTGACAGCTGGTTGAAACAGACGTTGACATATTTTCTTGGCTTTTTGATGGATGTATTTTCTTTTCACATTATTTTACCTTATTGATGTTTTTAAAAAAAGTATTTTAAAAAACCTTCGTCTTTTATCTCATTTTATCGTCTTTTCCCTGGAAGGTAATGCTATTTAGAGAGAGTGTAAAAAAAAAAAATCAATATTAAACCATCTTGTTAGGTTTAATTTTCAAAAGTGTTTACTAATTGCGCAGAAAAAATCCTGATTATTGACTCGTTTGTGAAAACCATATCAACAATAATGTAATAGAAGTAATGTCAAGATTCTAAACCAAGTGATAATTTAATTTTTTCCTTGATAAGAAAAAAAAAAGTTTAATTATGTTCCGCCTTTAGTAGCACAGGTGATGAATAGTGTTGAGGTTAGATAGGCCGATCAGAAAGTTGGGAACAAGGAAAAAACAATAGAATATTAACGGAAGAAACTTCTACAAAACACGATATGAGTAAACAAAAATTAACTTGAATATCTGTTCCTTATTTGATTTATGAGATAAAACTATGTTCTTTTAAACAATGAATGTCTTCGATCAGAACACTTGATCCAATTGAGTATACAAAGTAAACCTTTTTCATGCTTTAATAAAACGATTCTTTCAAGTTCATTGTAACTATTGTGGAACCACAAAAACTAGATTTTACATATATTCGACCCCCCCCCCCCCCCCCCGCCAAAAAAAGTTTAAATTTGGAATTTTTAGAACTTTCACATCTAAAATGACGATAGCTACATGTAAGATATAGAGAAGATTTGAACATTCGAGACATAATTCATTTTCTAGGACCATTCGAAACGATTGAATAATTTTTGGCTATTTATTAAGAGAGAGAGAGAGAGAGAGAGAGAGAGAGGAGAGAGAGTGAGTGAGTGTGTGTGTGTACGATCAATAAACTTTGCAGTCTGAAATAGGATAACAACTCATAATTTTGCGTTGGCACGTTTTCTTTTAACTTTTGCATATTTAATAGTTTATACCACATTTATTTGCGTTTAGACTATCGATCATGTTTCTCTATTGTCACGCTATCTCGTACTCAAGTGTGTCTGATTGGTACTTCGCGCAAAAAATAAACTTTCATTAACAGGCCGAACAGAACGGTCACGTGATCGATCGAGCGCGGAGCTTTCAATAAACCGGGAATATTAATCTATGTTTACCATTCATTTGGGATCTGAAATAAAAGTATTTCCTCCACAAACATATCCTGTAGGGAATTCTGGGTATTTATGATAGCTCTTTAATCGATCAACGCTACTTGCCATCATTAATATTAGATGCTCTGAAACCAAAGGTATATTTCACTATAATAACCGGCATGGCAATGGACCCAGACGTATACATATAAGCCTTTCTCGTGTTCTTTTGTAATCAATAATATGTTATTGTTATATCAAATTATGCTTACATACTTTCACGCATCAGAGGCGCCAATAATTGAATTTAACGCAGCCGGAGGACATTAATTGGAAATATGCCCCAACACGCTCCCAACAGACTACATACCCTATATGGTTAAGGTCAATTCTTTGAAACACCATCCTGGCCCTATCTTGTACCACCGCTTGTGGTTATCTGGTTATCGACATTCACATTTCTTGGTCTTTTTATGACTTATTAATCCTTTTAAAAAAACCCAAACCTTACATCGTAGGCCAAGATGAAGTAAGTGTTCGGTCCCAAATCGACAAACATTATGTAATCAGACATAATCTTCCGGAACTTCAATCATTTTCAATTGCACTGCCAAGATTCTTATTCTAGACTCTTTAGCATCCCCAAGAAATAATTATAGATATAGCCATATAGCCAAGATGCTTCATGGGGGGGGGGGGGGGGGGGGGGGGGG
>WFKH01006014.1:31692740-31710110 GCA_016163765.1 Magallana hongkongensis
TGAGTCACAAGGATTAAAAACAAGAATAAAATGTTGATATGATAAAATTGCATTACCCACCTATCCTATATTTCTCGTTTGGAATAGGAACTACAGTTTTAAATTGGCTTACGAGATGGTATCATGTTTATTTCTCCCCTGTACATGTAGTAGATTATCAAATTGAAACAAATACAATACAAATTTGATAGTCATGATTAGATTGCTTAAAACTTGATAATGCACGTTGGCTATGTTTTTATTTCAAAAATTTAATTTAATTTTTTTTTTGCTTAAGTTGTTCACTCTACAATTGACTGATGCAGTTTTTGCTAGGTCTACACATTTCTAAAAGATCGGTTAGGAATGTTCATTGGGTAAAACGCAAAAAGATTCTAATATAATAATAATTATTCTGTCAAAAATTATACTGCAATAAGAGAAAATTCCAGATAGGAATAGATGATCTTCTTTTTAGCATATAGTAAACGGTTACAAAAATCACGTTAAACAATGGTTAGTTTATTTTTTTAAAAACCACTAACCAGTTTAACGTGATTTTAATATAATGCTTATTTTTGCCCGTCTGCTTGTTTGACCATTGTGCCATACAAAATTAAGACCTAGATGTACATGTCTATACAATGTCATGCAGATATTGCTAAGGAAGTGCTACCTGCAGATTTCCTATTCTAAACTATTTTAAAAATATGAAGTTGTAAAAGATACGTACTTATTCAAATTTTGTATTTTTTTGTTGTTGCAGGCACAGAAAGAACAAATCAAGCTTACAGACGAACAAGTTGCAGGTAAAACACATTTTCTATCAAAATTTTAGTTTTCTATGTATCTGAATTCTTGATAGTATGCTTAATTACTATGGCAGCAGCTATATAGAAAATTCGCAAAAGGGGGTGATCATAAAAATACAATGTAAATGTATTTTATTTTATACAATGGCCTTTTAATGAAATAAAATCGTTCATATCCATTTCCTTTTTAGAAATTGATATAAGAAAAAAAAACAAGATTAAACATAAAAAAGATGATCAACCATTTTTTTAAAATTAAATTTTGTAGTTTAAACTCTTGCATTATTTGCTTGTTTTAGAGTTCCGAGAGGCCTTCAACCTTTTTGACAAAGATGGCGACGGAAGTATAACGACAATGGAATTGGGAACTGTCATGCGCAGTCTGGGCCAGAATCCCACTGAGGGCGAACTGCAGGACATGATTAACGAAGTAGACTATGATGGTATGTCAACAACGTATCGCCTGGCTCGATATAATGGCCGACCTTGAGTCTCAGTTCACGATTTTTGCCTTCTACAGTGTTTCTGACACGGCTATAGTTCCGTCACATCTGTACCTTTGTAATGTGAACTCTCTATTGATTGGATAAATGACAAAAATCAATTTTCGTGTGTAGAATCTGGAACAATGCAGAATCGGGTTCCTTTTTTATACCTAAGGTTGGGGTTGATAAAAAATTATGGTGGACGCGGAATTACGAAACAAAATCCTTCGATAGCTGTATTGGATGAATTTTCAAAATTTTTATGCACGTTCTCTCCTTATACAATACCAAATACGCTCAAAATATTTTTGAGTCTCGTGTTCTTCATATTCAAAATATCACCAACAATAGAATCTGATATGGTCTAAAACACATTATAGCTATGCTTTCGTGTTATCATGCCAACCTATACAATCCCTTTAAAAAGAGAAAATAGATGACACATCCCTTAGAAATTCTTATCCTGCTTTCCAATTTTACAAACACGATTGAGACCATAGGTTACATTTGACTTGTATGAATTGTCAACCTTACGTATTTAATTGCACTATCAAACTTTTGGTGTGTGGTTTACTGCTGTTCCATGAGTTTGAATAACTGTATTTTGGGTAGATCAACACTCCCGATGAACTGTACTTATGAATATAACAAGAAAACGAAGAAGGAAAAATTCTTGAGCATTGTATACATTAAAAGTCTAAATATTCATTAACAAACAGATCAAGCAACTCATGAAACAATGATTCGTTAAAGCAAACGCATTGCTTTCTGTAGGATGTTTATATAAGAAGAAATTGTTGAAAAATTGTTATGATGGACAGTGTATTAAAAAGCTTATAATGCTATTTTTAAATTTTAAAAGTTAAAACGTTTAAAGCATTATCGGTTAGAATTTTAAGTGACTATTTTCAAAACTGTATAAGGAATCTGACCTCAATTCATTGCGCCATTAATTTTTTAGTGGTAGCAAATGATACCGTATAATGTTGTACGCTGTTTTATTTCAGAAAGTGGAACGATCGATTTCGACGAATTTCTTCAAATGATGGCGCGGAAAATGCGAGATACTGACACCACAGAAGAACTTAAGGAAGCCTTCAAGGTGTTCGACAAGGACGGCAATGGGTTCATCAGCGCTTCCGAGCTACGTCACGTGATGAAAAGTCTCGGGGAACGTCTCACAGACGAGGAAGTGGACGAGATGATCAAAGAGGCGGATCTAGACGGGGACGGACAGGTCAACTACGAAGGTAGAGAGAAATTAAAAAAATATTGTTGTTTATTTTGAGTCACTGCCAGGATGTTTAATATGTACCCTGTTATCGTGATTCTGTACTGATACTGTATACAGTGTTATTTTCGCCCGGTGTAATTTTCGCCCTTCTACACTTGCAAACAGTTTCGCCCCGTCTTAAATTCGCCCAGACACAGTTGTGTTTAATTAAAGAGGGATAAAATGAGACATTGGAATACGCCTAGTCTTAAATTCGCCCGCTGACAACGAGGGCGAAGGGGGCGAAAAATAAAACGGATGGGAATATTTCCCTGTATACATTAGGTGAAATAGGCTATAATATTATCGATGATTTTTGTGTAACGAATGTTAATGTTCTTGTTTTTCTCGTCACATTTTACACCTCATGTTCAGGAAAGTGAAATGGATGGGGGTAAGGAAAATGAGTAAATTATTTCAGAAAATGTATTTTATGTATAGGTTTTCCATCCAAAGGAGAGGAATTTGACATCAATATCTTCTCTATACTAGACACGTTCCTGTATTAGTATTTGGATATGGCATTGCCATTGAATCTTGTTATTGAGATGTTAAAAATTGATTTAAATTTCCATATTAAGCAAACTCGTTATATGGCTAACAATGGCTCCTCATTAATATTAAACAATGCTTCACTTCAAATATTGATAAAAATTGCTTCGTTATTGAGTGCATATATCAAATTCCAACATTTGCCGATTTCCATACAAATCAATAAGATAACATTTGTCATCGTGATACTAACACTCAAAATGGCAGTTTAGTTTACCCCTCCCCCCCCCCCCCCCCCCCCCCCCCACACAAAAAATTGCAGTTTGTTTTAACCCCCCCCCCCCTTTTAAAAAACTCAATGATAATCATGCTTAAAAACAATTGTTTTTTTATGTAAATAGTTATGGATATCAAAGTCTGACTAATGAAATGCATTAATTCTTCGACCCTGACAATAAACTTATCACAAAACCAACCATTTTCAAAGCTGTTCAATGCATATGACGCTAAATGCTGCTATCCGTTTGTCGGCCGTTGAGTGATTGGTGCTAATTCCCCATTGATTTATGCAATGCACAAAATGCATTAGCTCGTTATCGTACATTTTGTAAATTAATTTTGCGTGTTGATTCGCTCCAATAGCAGTAGTCATGTTTTTCTTTTTCATGTGAAGGTTTTGCGTGTTATTCGGTCGTTAGATTCTGTGAAATTATTTCCTGTGAGTCGTTTTTTGTTTTGTTTATCATTTTCATCAGATTCTTTCCCTTTTACAAACTTATCAAAACAGGAAATGAGGAAAACAAAATTATACAAAAAAATCTATACATTCTCTATCAACCAAAACAGATCATATTCATGTCTCTTGTTCATTTGGGTTGGTCTTAAATAAAAATATTTTTTGTTGATATAAAACGGTTTTGGTTTCTGGTCCAGGCGCGGATCAAGGATATATGGATATATGGATATCCATAGTAGGTTGGAGATGTTCACACTTACCCTTAGATACAACCCCCCCCCCCCCCCCCGGGGTCGATTACTTTCAAATGTAATCGATTAAATAACAATTACTTTGGATTTCAAATATAATCGATTAAATTACAATTACAATTACTTTGTATTTTAAAAGTAATCAATTACAAGCTGAATACATCCATTTAATAAGTAATCGATTAAATTAGATTACTTTTCCTCTTGTAATCATGATTACTGGTGATTACATTAATTCTGATAATAGGGTATCAAGTTATCAATTTTTACAAGCTTTTTCATTACACTTTATCATCAACATTTTGATGAAGTTTTTGTGTGTGTCTAGTGACATTTTTTTATAACCATCTTTTTGAGTTATCTCTGTGTTTGTTCTAAAAAGAAGGGACATTAATCATTCATTGAACAAGACACAATTTTTTAGTTATATTGATTGCCCCCCTATTCATACAATACTGCATGTATATATACAGGCTGAGGAACATAAAGGGGCACAAGTTTTCTGGCGGTGGAGGTCAATAGCTATTTTCTATAATTTTACTTTATAAATTTGATAATTAAAAAAAATATCGAAAGGGGAGGACAGGTTCTGTTCCCTTCTTCGTCTAGATTGTCACATGATTTCGATGCATGTTTTAAAGTACATAATATACGTTAGTAGATTTGTCTTGTTGATTTAGGTGTGTTGGTATCAAATTAGGATATTTTTATTTCCCTGCTATAAGAACAAATAACGTTACTCAAAATATGTTATTAACTGTTTTTGGGGTTTTTTCCAGAGTTTGTCAAAATGATGGCATCTGGTAAAAAGGACTGCTAGAATAGAAGAAACCCTGTGCTACAAAAAGTCTATTTGTATGAGTGTCGATAGAACAGACTTTATCATTAGACTAACGAAGTTTTAGATCATGGATGTAAATGGAGAGAGAGAGACTGACAGAACATCACATACCGGTACACCGCATCTTGTTGTGATCAAATTCACGGTCGAATCAATAATTGCGCGAGTGAATGCAATTTAGGTTTCATATTTAGTATGTGTTTTTTTTATTAATGAAATATCAACAAACCATACTGCTCAATACACTGCTGGTATCGCAAAAAATTGATCGTAAAAGTGTTTTTTCTTTTCACTTTCTTGTGTGAACATGTTTTGGGTTTTTGTTTCTACGTGTCATAGTCTGTATGAATTTGAGATCCTTTACGTTAAATGTATTGTATATTCTTTCCACTACCACAAAACATCACGGCATAAATGGTAACACGAGAGTACAATCATCAATTATTCAAAGACTGGAGAAAAACAATGATAAAAGCATTTAACATTTTTCATCACTAAGCCTTTTTCCCGCAATTACTCAATGACTCAGTCCCAGTGTGCTTCGTTTGTTTTGAATTCAGTTTTCGTTGCGTTAACTTCGATAGTTTTTTTTTAGCATTGTTCTATAGACAATATTTGCCTTTCAAATGTCGTTTAACTGTATTGAGGATTCTTAGTGTTAATTTTTAATTCTCGTGTAGCGCATGATATTTCCACGTAGAATAAAACTACAAAATTAGCTCTGATAATGAAATAAATGTTTTATTATTAGTAAGATGTACAATTCATGCACTTTTAAAGGAAATTATAGAACCTAGCGGTTTTATTGAAATATTAGACATGATAGTGCAATATTAATGTATTTGTAAAAAAAAATATTGAGATTTTTAAAATTATTATCCAATTTATACAATCAATGTATATCTTATAAGCTGTAGTGTTTTTGATTGTTCAAACTTTTATCCAAATAAAAAATCAAATGAATTTCTGTGTTTCGCAATTGTATTATTTTTTACGATTACAGAAGTACACGAATTCACGAAGTTACATGTACCTAATCAAACACCTCTAACTTTTTGAACTGAGTTTGAAGTTACATATATCATTAAGATTAACAAGCGACTTGTACATGATTTATCTGTTATGATACTTATCGCACTCTCTTCATATTCAAATTCATAAATCAAACTCGATTATATGAGTCACAGTAATTTATGATGAAACATTAAGAATTGTTATAGTATTAAACGATAACTCAAATTATTTTTATCACAGTTACACGTATTTCTTGTTTTGCAATCGTATTGCTATGATGAAACATTGCGATCACATCTTGACCAAAAAAAGACGATATATTTTTCAATCAGTTACAAATACATGTCTGGGTTTTTTGTACCAGTATTGAGTGGAACATAACCACAATGTACTTTATTTTGCGGACCTAAACAAATAAATGAAAGCCACAATCAATACATGACAGTTCAGCGAGCTTGTATGCCAAAGAGGCATAACTCTTCAAACCTGCGTGTATGGTCTTTCATGTTCTAATTAAAACAATATTTTATTCAATATAATATATTGAATAGGATTAGGCAGCAGGCACAACCTATTTTAGCCCTCTTCGTGTTCAAAAAGTCTCCTGATTATAAGCGATATTTCATTATAATTACATGTATTAGACACTTGTCGACAAAACATATACAATACCGGAAAGTAATTTGAAACAGTATAAAAACGAGAGCAAAACGGCAAATTCGTAGAAAGTACGTGAAATATAGGAAATTCTAATTGTTTTTAACTGTTGAATGAGAATAATGCTTCTTTGATGGAACCAGGTACTGTTTGATGCAACCCTAACCTCGATTTTTTATTTAAAGCAATGAAAGTGACTAACGACAAGAACAACGAAAATTGTCAAATTTCCGGGATAGATTAAAATAAAGAGAAAAGCCCCGAATGCTACTAAAACAACTAGAACTACAAAGCTACAAAGTGAACTATAAAAATGATTAAAATGTATTTCAAAAATCATATCTTCATGAACAAAACTTGGCTGAAAGGCAGAGGGGGGGGGGGGGGGGGGGAGTGTTACATGTAGGTATAATAGATCCATTTTTGTTTATTAAAAGGATCCACTTTGTAAAATAAAATGTCAACAAAACGAGACTGTGTTGAGCTGTTCAATCGGTATCGATCTTTGTCAATATCTGTATACACAACCGGTTTTTGCCGTCTTTCCTATACCTATACCATTGGGGGGATTTAAACTCCTGTTCGTTCGACCTGTTCGCTATTGAAATGCCACCATTAGTAAAGATTTTCAGACGATTACGGGAACTATGGTAAGCCATATTTGTTTACTTCAGATTGTATGTGGTTCTTTCATATTTAGATTTATTACAAGTCTTTATGATTAGTTCAGATTATCAGGGGGGTCAAAATGATAAAAGTAGATTAGAAAGGCAGCACGAACGCCAAGACTTTACCAGGGGTCCATTGAAATCAGTTTGTACCCAAACACCCATCGGTCTAGCTCAGAAAGAGGACTCGGTAAACATTCAAATTTTCGGGTTTCCGTTCTTAAGTGAATTATTGTATTGAAACGATTTAAGTGCACCGAATTTTAGCTCATTGCAAAGGCCGATTAGTATAAGGGATGCCACCCAAAAAGGTTGTTAGGAAAAAGAAAAAGAAACCCGTTAAAGAGGTATAGATAAGCATTGTTACATAGAGATCATTCAACGTGCATCATTTAGATGTCCTGTGTTTTTGTTGATGAAAAATTATCTATTCTGATCAATTTGCAAAATAGTTTGTTTTTTTTGTTATTTACATGTAATGAAGTTGCTATCTATTTATAGGAACCTGTAATTACAGACGAACAAATTAAATGTAAGTAAATACCATTATACACTATTATGTTTTTACATATTATTACGACACTCTCAAACAAACGACTAAAGATGCAAATGAAGAGTACAGTAGCTTTTTTCCCCTCATAGAGCAGAATAATGTAGAATCTTCCATTATTTGTGAAGAGATGTATGAAAACCTTTTCCTACGAGTTGTGCGATTTAATTTACATCACCGTGGTTTTAAGAAGGATGATATTAATTATTATGGAGGATAAGACGTTTTCTATCACAAATCAGACAAGAAATACCATATGCACATATTTAAATATGTGTTCTTACCGTTCCAGTGTACCAAGACGTGTTCAGGCGATTTGACAAGGACAAGAACGGAACGATATCAGTGGAGAACCTTGAGAAAGTCATGAGGGCCTTGGGTCAAGAGGTCACGCAGGATGATGTCAAGGCCATGATTCGCGAGTACGATAGGAGTGGTAAGCCTATACTAGTATTCATCAATTCTGTTTGTTTGTAGGAATTTAAGTTTTGTTAAACTTGTATCAAAGAAGATCTTTAATTTAGAGGAAATGAATGGTGAATTGTTTAAAATCTTTTCAAGCACTGCTTACATATAGATGTAATATACGAAGTTCAAGTTATATATTATATTCTTACTACATGTATAAACCCTTAATGTTTTATAGGTATAATCAGTTTATTTGAATGTGATTAGATTTAAGTACATCAATAACATATGATCTTTTGCATTTGTGTCACAAATAATTTGTGATAAGGACAAATTAAACTCTCTCTAAGTACTTATCAAGCCAAAAATAGAATCTTGAAATGCAATTTTATAAAAAAAAAATTATTTTTTAAAAAATGTTTACGTCTTTTTAAGATGGCTCACTACATCTTGAAATAGTTTCTTAAATCAGCAGAAAATTACTTGATTATGATAGATAGCATGATGGATAAGAAGTATATAAGTCAAATAGGCGAAAAAATGTGCAATTTTGGATGAAAAATTATATTTTCAAAAATTTGATTCAGTAAGCATGAACATAACCCCCTGGCGGATTCGAACTCATGATCTGCGGATCACAAGCCCGATCCTTTAACCACTGAGCTATGACGATATACCACCAGATTAACAAAACATTAAAATCGCCATCTTGTGACGTAATGTCTTAAAAAAGTATAAGTCTAGGTGTAGTGAGGTACCTTAAAAGACATCAGATGCTCTTTTAGTATATGTCAAGTTCTGACCATCTGATATGCTTGGATCTAGTGTTTCCTGTATTCTAAAAAAATATCTTGTGAATAGAGTACATTTCATGAGCAAGACAATAAGTTTCAAGTTTAAATTATCTTAAGCAAACCGTATCATAATGATCACTGTTTTCTCGCCATCTATTTTTTTGTTTGTTTGTTTGATATATAAGTACCAAACTCGAGTAAGAAATACAAAGACATAGTTTAAACAAAACAATTTTATTTAAATGCTTCCAACTTCAAAAAGTAGGTTTAAACCTTAAGTTTCAACTGTCTTTCGTTTGTAGCAAATTAATTCATCACTATATGATAACATTAGTTGCAACTGTCTTAATTCTTTTGTAGCCAACATATTCAGCAACTACTTTTATACTTTTAGTTGCAACTGTCTTTCTTTGGCGGCCAATGGATTTACAACTAACTGTATTTTTTTGTAGCAAATGGATTTGTCCACTACATGGACTTCATGGAAATCATGGTAAGGAGGGGTGACCAAACAGAGATTATTACAGAGGATGAATTAGCCGAGGTGTTCAGTGTGTTTGATATGGATGGCTGCGGCAAGATCACGGCCAACGATCTGAGAGAAGCAATGGCAGCACTGGGCAACAGTATCACGGAAAAGGAAGCAGAGGAGCTAATATCGAAGGCGGATACGGACGAAGACGGCATGGTTAACGTTACAGGTACATGTATACATACAACAGATTTATTGGAAATAAATTATCATAAGTCTTAAAAAAATGAATAATATAAAATTAATATATTGATTAACTGATATAAAATATTGTTTAAAATAGTCTGTAGGAGGTCTTGTAATAATTCGGCATCAAGAAGTTTAAAGATCTATGTGTAGCTACGTGTACTCGGCTCCATTGCTGACTCTACTTGTAGAAAATTAACCGTTTTTTGTTGATCATAAAGGAAATGATATTGAGCCAAAAATGGGATTTGCTTTGTATTTACTGAATCAGATGCAAAACAGTTATCTGCTGAATTGAATAAGAATAAGAATTGAATAAGAAATGGGAAAATGTGTGAATTTTCATTTCTTCATATTTCATGTCAGATTTCGTCAAGATGATGGTGACGACTTGACACATAAAGGAAGGCAAAAAGTACGCAACTAAAGCTAGACTACTGTTTCTGACGTGTTATGTGCAATTCATTCCAGCGATGGAGACCTGTGATAGTTGATGTCGGACCTTTACTATACTGTGTAGCAGATGTGATATGTTAATGTGCTGCCTGTTTGTAAAACTTATCTGCATGGCATTTCATTATATCTTCCTGTGATACATTGTTAAACATAATTTATGAAATACGTGAAATAAAGTTAATTTTATCATCCATTTTTGTTTTTATTTATTTTTTTTGTTTTTTTTTTTGTTTTTGTTTTTGTTTTTTTTGTTTGCTTTTGTTTTTTGGGTTTTTTTGGGGGGCCATAATTTGAAGAAATATAATCATATCAGTATATAGGAATAATTCATATAAAAATAGGTCAAAGCACACACAGTTTGCATTATCTTATTAGATAAACGTTAACATACGGGTCGATTTGATATTAAAATTAATACAAAAATAAGCTTTACATCATTGTATCGTGTTATAAAATCGGATATTTCCTTGGTTTTTTGTCCTTGTACTAGAGAGTGAACTATTATCGGTATGTTGCAAAAAGTAAAATACAAGAGTTATCGTGAAATATCAAATTTGACACTGAAATATTGACACTTCAATAGAATTATATACCATTATATGGGCTTTTCACAGCCATTAAATGTTTATAAGTGGGAATAAAATCCATAATACGTTAACTTGACGTTAAAAGTAAAAAATAAACTAAAAATATATACCATCCCGAATGAATTCTAAAAATACAAGCATAATTGTCAAAAACCACATTGATTTTAGTTGAAAAAGAGTTGTTTCCTAAAATTCATATTTAAAAAAAGTACTAAATATTTCTGACACTTCTTTCTTGAACATGTAGTTCTTTAGAGCAATAAAAATATTATATGGGACTATTTGTTCCCATTGATTTTGTTGGTTTGTTTCTTCTGTATAGAAAAAGAATGATTGATTTCCTAACATCTCTTATATTAATTTATCTTGAAACACATAGTTACGCATTTTGCATCCGAAATTATTCCGACACTCATATAGATCTGGATATTGACAATTTCCATCTAAAATTACTTTTTAAACATTACAATTGACATAAAATCAATTATAGAAATATGACAGTGTTCGCTGTTAATTAATAAAATATTTTTGTGGCGCTGTTTACGCTTGGAAAACAAAACATATGCAGATTTTAAAGAAAAAAACTAACAACAGTAAATGAAATATTGATAATATCAATAAAAATAGCAACAGATGGTACGTTTGCATACATGATATTACAGTAACTTGTAGATAAGATAAAATACGTTCAGTTCGTGTCAAATTTTATTTCCTAAAATTTAATAACAATCAATATTTCAAATTTATCATCAGCTGGAATAGTAGGACGATACGTTACTGGGATTTTGGAGAGGATCAATTCGAAATAAAACCCCTGTAATTTAGACAGATCTTGTTTAACTTTGCGACCGTCACGAATAAATACCCTTAGTTATTGATTATTCTCTTTCACCGGCGATCTTTCATGTACGTCTTTCACACCCTTTTCAAGATGTAAGAAAAACTTTGGGTTTAAAAAAATATATTGCAAGTCGTCGAGACTGCCAACGGCAAATTGAATTGATTAAAAATCATCATGATTAAATACCCGGGGAGCAAGGCACTCTCTATAAATAAATGGTGTGCATGTAGAGTTGGAGAGCTCAAAATTCTTCATCTGGTTTGACAAGATTCTCCGCTTGTGTGTCGTTTGGGATTACCCGCCACAAGAGTCAAAGAACAATGACCTTGGTACCAGACCTGAGATAGAGAGGGGTGCAAGGTACATTTCATTGACTTGAAAATGGTAAGAAATAATTTTCAACGGATAAAGAAGATATTTGTTTTGATTCCTTTGTTTCAAAGTTGATGAATTGTGTTAATATGCAACAAACATGTTTTGTTGTTTTACCATTGCAGGCAAACCTATGGCCCGAAATACTAACGGATGAACAAGTTGAAGGTATGCTAGCTTTTAATTGAATTTTTTTGGTAAATATTGATAATCTATATAGACTATTATTTTCCATATGGAAAATATATTTACAAATCAATTAAATCAGATGTATACACAGTACATTTCTGATGTACATGGTTTCATTGTTATTATATTTAGAATAAAAACATTATCGTTTTAAAATTGCAGTATATTATGTGATTTACGCATTTTTATTAAAAGCAGCATTTAAAAGTACAATATGAGATTTAATTCGTTTTCAATTTCATAAAGGAAAATTAGAGTGACTGAAGTTTAACTTTTAAACCAATTCTAAAATACTTCAATATTACAAATTCCTTAATCACAATTCACATTGAGACGCTCAACTCTTGAAATTCAAAATTGAAAAAAAATTGAACTTCTCTATAATTAATCCTCACCAGAGTGTTTGCATTGATATCTAGAATTTCGAGCCGCCTTTGAGATGTTAGACGTAAAGGGAACAGGAAAGGTTTCTATAAACCAACTCTCAGGAATCATTAGAAGCATAGACCCCACTGCCAAAAGCTCAGATATTAACAGCATGAAGAAACTATTGGACAAAGATGGTAGGGGGATGGTATATAATCGTTAAAATTATTAAAATTGTTTGTGATAAGTCCGTTTAAAATATTGTTTTGAATGAACGTACGTGTAATTCAAAACCTTTTACTATATGCATCAAAGTTCGTAAATAATAAACGTTAACACTATTAATGAAAATTATATCCAAAGATTTATGTTTAATATTTATTTTACCTGATAATACAGACTAAACAACAAAAATGTATTGTTTATATGTTTCTCCTATAGCTACCGCACAATATATATGTCAGGTCTGTTTAGATTTTAAATTGAAAGCCATTTCCGTTGCAATATGATCACGACACCGGCAAAAAAATAACAGAAATCATCATATGACTAGTTCATAAGCGCATGGAATGCAAAGGATTTAAAGAACTGGAATTAAATTGAAAATATGAAAATGCACACATGTATTGAATTAGAAAAATGATTTTTCTACAACAAACAAAAGGGACCTTTTGCTTGAAAATACAACTTCTAAAATTATTATTTACATTATACTTGTATATAGGTGAGTTCGGCTTCGAGGATTTTGTCACTGTTTTGGCATTTCGAATGCGACAGGCCGACTTAGAAGAAGACTTGCAGAAGGCGTTCAGGATTTTTGACAGAGATGGCGACGGATACATCACAGTCAAAGAGCTGAGATACTTAATGACCAATCTAGGAGAACGTTATACAGAGGAGGAAGTGACAGAAATGATACGAGAGATCGACCTAGACTGTAAAGGAAAGGTCGATTTTCACGGTAATAAAAAAATAGTTCGGGTGATCTTGACATTCAATGCACTGAATCGCTTGTATTTTCTGTACACTTTAACTTCTGTTTAATGTAGTTATTATGTAAGAAGGTAAGAAACTCATTAATTATACATGTATGATAATAAAGACGGAAGTTAAAGGTCAACATCATTCTGCTCTTGTTGAGAAGAATCTTGAAGTGAGCAGTCTCCGTACGTCTGCCCTTCTAATCATTTGTCGCATATTTTCTCTCCCCTTGGTCCAATATGGCCAATAACTCCTGCAATAAGTATTTGTGGGTTAATGTGTGCAGTTGTCTTCACAGAATGAAGCTCAGGCAACTTAAAGGTGACTGAATGGTTACTTAAATTTGACTGTATGTCATTCAGTCACATTTTCAGAATTTTCAGTTAATATTCAGTTGGCAGTATGGCAAAGCTTCATGCTGGGCTTGAACCAAGATTCTTAGATTCAAAATTATAGGCTGTACAATATATCTTAATAAAATCATTTAGTTATTATTTTTTTTGTCCAAATCACCAAAAGAGATCTAGAGGAAATATGTGCAATGATCTTAACCAATACTTCTAGTATTTAAGTCAAGGTTGTAAAAGATATCTGTGTAAAAACATTGTTTTTGTTTATTCGTGTTTTTCTCTTCCTGATTTAATCCAAACTGCACCCAAAGAGTGTTCATGGGAAATGGTTCTGCAAAGACCAACTTTCTGGGTCCAAGATCAAGATAGAATAATATCTTTGTGTAAAAACATTGTCAGGAGCGTATTATCTCTTCTCTTAACAACTTTAGAATAATATCTTTGTGTTAAAACATTGTTAGGAGCGTATTATCTCTTCTCTTAACCACTTTTGACTCGAAGTTTATCCAAAAGTGCACAATAAAAGGTTGTCTATGTCAAAGCACAAATTTTGTTACTTGCAAGCTTGATGCTTTCATTTGCTATTAAATTGACTAAAACTCGAATCATGAAATGCTTAATATCAGCTGTTATAAAAAAAAAAAAGAAAAAGAAAAGAAAAAGAGCACCCAACCTTATGCAAGCGAAATTGTGACATCACGAATAAAATGAAAAATCATAAATCTTCTACCGAAAAAAATAATCATAATAACCCTTCTTACAATATTGTATTCATCTTTTGTAAAGAGTATACTTTATATAGTAGATATCAATATAATTTTAAATAATCATTATGTTTTAATGTGAACCATTGAGAAATTAGTAGTATTCTGTATTTAATAACATAAATTTCGACTGATTAGATATTTTCAGAATGCTGTATATTTATAGTCCCTGAATACAATGCATTTTAATGACACTTCTCCACCTGTTGTGCATGTTTTGGCAGAACAGACAAAATATTCGAGATATAATCTGATTATTTTTACATTACAGATTACACCAAACTGATTACACAGGCTTAGAAAAAATAATGACATCTGTTTCATACATATGGAGAGAAAAAGAGGAACTAGAATCAATGCAATACCGGTTTTAAATGTCTTTCAATGTGAATAAAAGTGGCGTAATTGAATAATGACGATAATCAAATGATATGTTTATTGAAAATAAATGTTGACAGTTTTTCAATTTTTGTTATACTTGCATACCGTGGTGAATAAGCTATTGGACAATGTGTGCCAACGAATTAAGACGTGTAAACGTTCGAGACAGAACCCCTTATGTTTGTTAGACTCAAGTTGTATGCACTTTTATGACCAATGCATGATTCTTCAGATTTCCTTTTTTCTGCTGGCACAATCATCCGGATTGAAATTATTCAATTTAGTGCAATATTGAGGAATTCATTTTTAAATTTTTATCAATGCCTTTAAATGATCAATTAAACCGAGTCAATACATTTCCTATTGTGCTACTTGGAAAATCGTTCGGAAAAATATTGATAATGCTTTTGTATCGGAAAGTTGTAATACAGAATGGATATGGCACCATTTGAGAGCAACGGCGGCAGAAGAGGGTAGATTGATTTTTTCTCGTTTGTGATACCCCTCGTTAACATTTATTTGGTTTTCCATACTTATAAATGAATCGTCATTGATTGTTGAGAGAAAGGAAAATATACAAAAAGAATTGTCGACTCGTTTTATTTTGCCATTGATCGGTTAATAAACCTTTAGCAGAAAAAGTATATGTGAAATCTCACAGCTGGGATACTAAATGAACCAAATAACATGGTAAGTATAAAAAAAATTTTTGCAGTTGTCTATGTTCATTTTTTAAATTTTTGATATAAGTAATTATATTTAAACATGTTTAGGTATGCATACGGATACTATATTTTTGAACCATTACTGCAAATGCATATATTAACGAATAGCTTAGGTTCTAAAGTTTGCCATATGATAATATGAGTAGTAAATTAAACGGTACACAAACAGTTTCTGTATTAAATGTACAGTACTATAAAGTTCAACTGTGTGTCTTGTGAACTTAATATATATTTTCAACATTGATTCTAGTATTGATGTGTGAAAAATAAGTGTTGGTGTAACTTAAATTTCCTGTTTCGACATTCTTAAAATACGACTTTTTATACTACATGTGTAAAACAAAATATATCTTGTGCCATTTGAAGATTTTGTATTAAATAGTAGTGTTGCGTGAATAATATAATACCCGTCTGACTTATATTTCAGGTAGAGAACCTCACAGAAGAACAGATAAACGGTAAGATGTTTTAACACTTGATTGAAATGCCGGATACGAATGCCACAATATTTGGGGCAGGGGCTTTAAACTGGATATGCCTCAAACACGTGTAAATATGATATTTCCCATGAACTGTTCAGCCAACTATTGGCCGGGGGGGGGGGGGGGGTACGTTTTTTTCATAAAATACGGATATACTCATTGCATTAACAAAACTATTCGTTGAGATTTCACGTCACATGTATTTTCAGTTGAAATTATGAAAAAAAATTGTTTAATAAGTTCTCTGTTTCTTAAAATTTTATTACATGCATTACAATCATTCTTTGAAACAATGACCTACCATATGTCCTAATATATTATTCACGTTGGTCGCAAGGGTTAAGCTGTATTTAAAATCTGACTGCAAAAATAAAACCCCAACAAACCCCAGATAACTACACAAAAGTATAAGTATCAAATCCCATCACAAATATTTGAAAATCTTTTCTTTAACATGAACGTTATTTACATACGACTCTTTACTGATCCGTTTATCTCCTGACCACGTTAAAGATACATAATACATGTATGATTTTTAACTCCTGCAGTTCCATTATACAAATATAGTACTAGTATGTGTATTGCATTCAAATCCAGACAAAATCCCTTTTTGAAACTTGATTGACTATTTTGTTGGAACATAAAATAAAAACGGTTTTGTTCTGGTGGGTTTTATGCTATTACTTAGCTACTTTGTTGCTTCTCGTGCAACAGAAATTGACTTAAAGGCACATATGGCTTTGATGAAAAAAGGTAAACTATCAATTATTCAGTCAGTTAGTTTTTAGAACCATCAACCAAAGAATGTGTCCTTGATATTTTTGACGTTATGTAGCCTGCAAGTACTTCTCTAAGAGCCTCATTTCTAACAAAGCAATAATCGCAAAATCATCAAATTCATATAAAAGTACCATTATTGTATGGAAAAACCCTGTTTTGCACGGAATAGTTTTATATCGACGTGCAAATTAAGCTAATTTTTTTCTGTTGAATGGAAGATGAATTGTTGTTTGATTTTATTACGGCGTGGCTGCTTATATGTGTCAAATAATTCGACTTTTAGCTATACGCTATACAAAAAATCAACAACAACGACAACAACAACAAAAATAACAAAAAAAAACAAAACAAGGGGAAATAATTAACAACAAACACACACACACACACACACACACACACACACACACACACACACACA
>WFKH01006014.1:31710120-31731037 GCA_016163765.1 Magallana hongkongensis
ACACACACACACACACACACACACACACACACACACACACACACACACACACACACAGGATGTAAAGGAAAAAAACGCCCATTCAGCAATTAATGATAATGAAATAGATGAACCATTAGAATCATTATTTTCATTTTACCGCTGCAGATATCAAAGAAGCGTTTTTGGTGTTTGACAAAGATGGCGACGGAACGGTTAGCACGGAAGAACTGGGAGAGGTGATGAGATCGATGGGGCAAAACCCAACAGAGAAGGAACTTATGGACATGATTGCAGAAGTTGATGTAGATGGTACATATATAAGGCTAGAAGAATCTGATTATCCCTTGTTTTTAATTCGGGGAAAAAAGATTTTATATCGATTCCTACTTCAATTAACGTTGTTCTTCTGGGTTTTTAAATCTAGGAGACGGTTATATAAGATATGTGCTCAATATTAATATTGAAAGTTTGTTGATCACACGGAATTAGAATTAAGTATTGAAATGGTATAAGTAAATAAAATGATTTTCTATTATGCAAGTCATATTATAAAATGGTTATCGGCAACAATAAATCCTGAAATTTTTTTAAAGGAATATTTCTTATACATTTAATGAAAGATGGTTTATCTAATGTCGTATTTTTTATTAAGGAAATGGTGATGTGGAATTTGACGAATTCCTACAAATGATGGCCAAACAGATGCAGTGTACGGATTCTCCTGATGAGCTGATCGAGGCCTTCCAAGTGTTTGATGAGACTAAAAGTGGATTCATATCCGTGGCTGATTTTCGGAGCGTCATGACGACGCTAGGGGAACGACTAACGGACGATGATGTCGATGAAATGATTGCTGACACAGGACTCGGGGGCAACGGTTACATTCGGTACAAAGGTATCTTGAAAACCAGCATTAAATTTATTGATGGTTTTTTTTATAGAGGATTTTTTTTGGATATACAGTACAGTGTATTTGTATAGTCATTGCTTGGTTAATATGAATTCACCCAGCAGGGATGATCAACCTAAATTATATATAGTTATTAATCGACCAGAATAAACCGAGAAGTAATAAGTAACTGTTATGCTTTACAACAGCACAAATATCAAATTGATTCTCATTTTCCTTCATTTTCCCACATTTTTTTTAAATCTCTTAATCAGCAATTAATGATAATGAATAGATGAACAATCTTATAAAAAATGTGTCATCCAGTCATTTTCTTTTTGCTAAACATGCATATATTGAAAAGATTTTTTAAAAATGAAGAGCAATTAAAGGAGGATAACTCTTTGTTAGCCTAATTTTTTTTCTGTCTAGTTTTTTCTTCTTCTTCAGATTTTGTAAAGCATATAACATCAAAGTAATCACTGTGTTATAACAGCCGTAGGAGAGAAGATGAGATGATATTGGATTTTCTCGTACGCGTGCAAGGGAAGACTGTATATTAACTTTAAATTACGTGCAATGCTTGTGAAAAAGAACATTTTAACATTTACTTTTAACAAGCATTGTAGAATTTCCGTTTTATACTTTTTCCAAAAATCATGGCTACGTCACATCCATCAACAATTTATTTCATGATTTTTGTATGTTGTGCTTTGTTATTTATCACTGATTCAAGTAAAATACGTCATAAAATACTTATTACTTATTTTAAATCGTTCCTTCATTATTAATTCACATCTGCTGCTAAGTCCCAAACCAAAAGTATGAGAGTGTATGAACTTTAGGGATTGTGGTGGGCAGTGCCGGGAACGCCCTTATGAGACAGAAGGGAACATGGGACTCAGTATCAAGAACGATTCAAAAGAATGCCCCCTTCACTATCTGAAATGGAATGTTGGTGTTTAGGACACATGTGCCGACACATGCTCCTGTGATCCACGTATTGATAGTTAATAAATATAGATATATCATTAATGATTGTGATTTTTTTTTTTTAAATTCATGAACTTCGAACAAGTATTTGTCTGGATGTTGTTTCAACAGAGGTGGGACAATAGTTATCTAGACATGTGTATTTATCAATCTGAACGCAATGTAAATATTGCTTTGAAATATTTTTCATACTTTTTTTTTCTTTAGCGAAATATTGCATTTACAACACATATAATCGATAATATTAACATCGAAACATTATATATTTCCGACAAATCGAAAGTATATCAATATTTAATATCTTGAAGCGTGTTGAAGTAATAAAAAAAAATCAAGAACAATTGGTATTCGATATGCATGTACGTATACTACCGGCTGGTCAGGTTTGAATGCATATTCTGCCGGAAGGTTAACTTTTGCAAACATGCATGCATCGAGCGCAAAGGGTTAAAAATAACAATAGGAAAATTAAAATGGATTTACGCTCCGTGCAGACAGCAGTGTTCAAGAGTTAATCTGGTTTGCTTGCAAAATCTACATCTACGGAACAAAAGCTACAAATTGTCTATCAAGTTACACCGGGTCAGGCGCTAGTGAAATACACATGTGTATAGATATAGTCATTTAAATTCTTCTTGGAGATAAAAGAGGAAATAAATCGGAACTGTTCGACTGTGAAATTTTCTCAGCGGCAACCGGTTTTTTTTATTAACATTGACATAAAACAAATCCTCGCAGAGTTTGTGAAATGAAGCTACATAAAAAAGAATTGTCCTGAAAACATCTAACATGGTAAGTATTTTACACGTATTAAATCTGCGATAATATTTTGATGAGCATTCAAGTTACTCTAAGCTCGCAATTGAATTTTCTTTTGTTAAATTTATTCATAGTTTTCAATTGTAAAAATTCTTATCGCTACAAAAACAAAGATGATACCAATAAAAACAAGAATAAATTCTCATGTTTTCACAAAGGATATTGAAATTTAGCGAGGGTTTGTCAAAAGACAACGAAATAATTGCATTAGAATGGTAGGCTCTATAGGTTTTGTCAATAAAATCAGCAGAAGTTTACTTTTATTCCTGGAGTTGAAACATGTCGCACAAGGCTTCGGGTCGAAAGAAAAAGAAAATTAAGGTAGTTTATCTACGATGGTTTGTAATATCTATTGACTTATTTTTATGTTTAAAAAGCTCCGTTAATCAAATCGGTGTGTATTTTCTTTCTTTTTTTCACGAACAGGACACCCTCACAGCAGAACAAATTGCAGGTAGATTTTTTTTTTACTAATCAGATATGATCATTGAAATGTAGAAAGTGAGCCTCATTTTGTTTTCATACTTGTCAATGATCAAATAATTCGGTTGAACATAGATTAAGCATTCTATTCGATCCATTACGTTGACCAGTATAATTACTGGGATGGGGTTATAAAACAACGAAAACCTAAACAAGCTTACTTTCAAATCCTGTCTCACTTTTGTATTTTATATTCCTTTTGTTAAATTGGGATTGGGATCAAAAGTGACCGTGTTTAAGTTTTATGGTCCTGGGGCCTGGTACCTAATGTTCATTACCCCAAAAGTTTGCATCTTTTTGGAACTTTTTCCGAAATAGTTTTCAGTCCCCTACCGGTGAAACCGAAGGGGGGAACTATAGTCTTTATAATTTTTTAAACTTAAACAATATACCTGATTAAATTTTTTCACACTGTACTACATGCAACGTGTCTGTTGTAATGCAGAACTTCGGGAAACCTTTCTCCTTTTCGACAAGGACGGAGACGGCACAGTGAACTGTGATGAACTAGGAACGGTGATGCGACAACTTGGACAGGAACCTTCAGACGAGGAACTACGGCAAATGATCGCAGAGGTAGATGAAGATGGTGGGTAAATATATGTAAATGTCGAACACATATTCAATTTCCTTTCAATTTAAACAATTTTATGTTGTCGAGATTACATTGGCATACGTTGAATTTGAAATTTAAAATAGTCATCCTGTTAAAACATACAACGTCCAAGAGAAGTGAAAATTGAGGACACACTTTATATGATTTGGCAGCATACTAGTATCAGGTTAAGTAGTAAATAAGCACGAAATCAAATGCATGACTAGTTTGGTTTTTCTGAGGGCAGACATCGCAAGTTATGTTGTAAATTCTTTCTATAAACTAGGAATTAGTGACCAAAAATTTTTGAAGGAGAAGCGTGGTTTTAAAAAATCTTAATTGAAAAAAAAATAATCTTATTTCCTATACGTCTTAAGTTAGATCCCTCAGTAAGTATCTGCGTGGTAGATAAATCATATCTTATCTAATCAAAGATGCTTTTCTTTGGAATTTTATATCAGAACTTCTTATCTTGTCATTTAGTACACCTTATTAAATGCCAGGTTAATGTATTGGGACGGTGGTCTTTAATTACGACTCCACAGTTGATCAGTTTTCAATAAAAACATGTCAGGTTACGCTGGGCTTTAGCAATATTACATAGTTCATTACATATTAACATACAGTTTATTAAACAAAGAAAAAGAGGAAAGCAGTATTCACTTGATTGCAGATAAGTCTTTAAAAGGATTCTGTCCTTGAGTTTCCAACCAAAAGCAATCTAAAATAAAAATCCCTTAACGGTCTCTCGATGCATTGTTAGTGTAAACCTTAATTATAATCCTAATACATGTATGCTAAACCGTTAACACCTTCGACATGCAGGCTACTGTTTGTTTTCCATATTGCAATTAGGAAGTGGGGAGATTGAGTTTGAAGAATTCTGCACTATGATGGCTAATCGGATGAATCAGCCAATAGAATCGCCACAAGAATTAATAGAAGCATTTGAGGTAAACAGTTTTCCTTTGTCATAAAAAAAAACCACTTGTCCGTTCACTGACAAGGTCGAAGTTTATTATATTTGACACATCGGGGTTTTTAATCGGTTAATACATTTCTTTCTAAGTATTCACTAGTAATTTAATAAGAAAATATCAAAATGTCGGATCAAAATTCTTCATTTACAGATTTTTGACGATGAAAAAAGGGGATACATATCGATGGAGGAATTTCGGTCTGTAATGACTACATTAGGAGAGAAGCTCTCTCATAGTGACGTAGACGAAATGGTGACAATGACAGGGATAGGAAAGAACGGGAAAGTCAAATACAAAGGTATATTCTATTATGGTTCAACAAATAGAGATCGAACGAGAAGCACAATATGTCATCTACGTTTCTGTTTTTAAAAAACGTTTTGAAAAATACAAGTTATCAAAATAGTTGTGTACAATATTTAAAACCCGAATTGGATTGCAATTTTGGATAGGCGCTATTTGAAAAGTGTCTCTCATGTTTTAGGGATTTTTTATTCTCAAAAAGTTTTTTTTATGAAACAGCTGTTAAAAACAGTATTAAACGTAAATTGAATACTGAAATACTTTGTGTTTCGTTAAACATAATAATGTATTTGGGTTTTTTTTTCTGTTTCAGAGTTTGTGAAATTATTGACATAAGAATGAAAATCATGGGTTTTGATGTTTGTATTTCACTAGTATATATACTTAATTACATGTATTATTCGAATTATAGAACAATGTATCTATTTATACATGTATGTTATAAGAATAACTGATTTGTTTTTATTATTGTTATATACTTATTAAATGATCAATAAATATAACTATTTTTTTGTATTTTTTCACATGAAGCCAGAAAAACTGTATAAATTTGAACACTCCTCTTCAAATTCAATTCTCATTTAACTTACATTTATTTTGCAGTGGACTTGTACGAGCTAAGTAACGTCATTTTCTCAAGTTTGATATCCGTAAAAGATAATTCAATACCTCACATTAATATTTTCTTAATTAGGACAGATATTTAAAGTGATATCGTCTTTCTGTAACTTTTTATGATAAAATAAAATCAAAATACTTACACCCACAGCTTAAACACCTGTAGTATGGCGCATCCTAACTAAGAAAAGTAGTCCTGGAAAATTTGAGAGAGAGAGAAAGAAAGAGAGAGGGAGTGCTACAAGTTAAAAGAAGTGTAATGTTTCCTATTGGCGACCACTAGCTAGATCTTCCAACAGGGTTTTACTCGAAAGAATGAAAAGCAACTTTGTTACCGTTACACATTACTTTTAAAAAATCAACTAGAATATTTCTCTTGAAGTTATAAAAGTTATTGGTACATTCCTAATTTGATATAAAGATATAATGTCATGGTAAAGATATAGACTGTATAGACAGTACATGTAGATACTGAACGTCTTCCATCTTCTCAAATTACCTTTAAAATATGCTGTTAATTATTCCATTTTTGCAGGTAAAGTTGCAAACCAACGACACATATCAAATATAAGACAATTTAAAAAAAAAATAATGCGGTTTTTATTGATGGATCGCTCATAATATAAACAAGTGTTTACTACACTATTGAATAGGTATCTTGATACACGAAGTTTCTGAATATTGTCATCAAGTTATCATAAGAAGGTGATTGAAAAAAATGAAAAGATGATGTGATATCATTCAAGATATTAGAGGGTTTGTATTTACTGGTGATGTTTAAAAACATTTAACAATTTTTCTTTTCTCTCCTTGTTTTGGTGATAAAAGAACAAACATAATTTAGAAAACAAAGTACTATAGTCTGTCTCAAAATATCCCCCATGCACAATTTGCTTAATTACTCGATATTTATAAATACCTCAGAGTTCAAACGCTGTTCATTCAAAGTATGAAAATATCCCAAGATTTCTCTTTTGAAACCCCCCCCCCCCCCCCCCCTCCTAGGCTTGGTTTCAATACACATCTGAAGATAAAAAGTTTTGCATTGCAACAGACATAAAAGCATCCGGATGATAAATTTAAAAAATTGTGCGAGTTCCGAATGGTAAAAGATGTCAGATTTTCCCATTATAACTCTCCTTAACAAATTTGTTTTCGTTTCTGTTAATTTTTCCGGGCGAAACATGATAATTGGATTTTCTCCCTTTCGCCGATTTTAATTGTATTTCTTTCACAGGTATGTGTATTTTTATAAATCACCCTCCAAATGTTACGGAAACAATTACCAGGGGTAGATTACAGTGCTTGATCTGAAAGCTGAATATTGAGAAACAAATAAATCAAAATGTTACTTTTACACGTATACTATAACTTGAATTGTAATTTCATTGTAGTACATTTAAATAGATAGAATATGACAATTAAAAATCGTTTGCTTCGAGATAAGTTAGAATGTTTTGAATAAAACTGTTCCAACTGTAGATAATTAAATAGATACAATAAGCACTTGAATATTTAAGAAAAAGCTAAACGAAAAAATATGATTATATTTGTTTATAAATTAATCAGATGAAATACATGCACATGTGCATTTTAAAATGTGTAAAAAAATATCTTCCAAGTGATTAAAATAGTTAAATTTATCAAATATTGTATATTAATCGCATTAGAACTTACTAAGACGATACAGACATGTATTTGAAACTTATTTGTTTCTTTTATAACAAAGAAACAGTGTCGATCTATCTGATCGCAAATGAAAACAAACATATGGTAAACACTGTTCTTGGGAAGGTTCCAATTGTTCCGGAACATACTAATATAAAACCGGTATTATAATAGCTCTTCATAAAAATACTTTAGGTGAAGCCGAATTAGATCGCTTGGTAAGGGTTTAATTCCCTCGACCTACATTGTCTCAGTCCAGCACGAAGTCGTCGATACCATGGTATGACTGAGTCGTGAAGATGGTGAGTACAAGTTCAGATAATGATCATTATGCATAATTATTCATATATAAGGGTTATTATAATAGGAAAGTTTGTTTAATAATTATAATTGTGTTGGCTTCTTATTATCTGTACTTAAAAGTTTGTTTTATTTTACATGTAGTGAAACAAATCTATAAACATTTAAAAAGATAAACGAAGTTTTAATTGAACTTTGTATCACGGTCAAAATGCACACACGCTATCAAAATATATCAAATAAAATAAATCATCTTCTGAATTTTCATTAAGAATTTTTGTGTAATATACATAAAATTATATATTTTTTATTATTTACCGATACTTAAAATAATAGACTAAGATTACTAAGATGTCTTATTTGGTATTCCTGCAAGTATTCAATTATCATAAATATATCTCATCCTAAGTTATGAAGTAAACCTAGATATATGTGGAAAGGTTTGGCAAAGTGATTAAAGATTAATCTCTTTGTCACGCTGTGAAATGCTACACACAACACACATGGATTAAGCACAAACTGTACAAAAAAGTAAGTCAATTTAACTTTGTAATACAACCATGATGCTTAAAATAAGTTTTTTTTTTATTTACTGAAGTGTTCTTTTTTCCCTAAAGTTGGTCATAATTTCATATTACAAAGGTCGGTTTTAAATTTTAAGGGATTATAAAAAATGTTTTTTATATAATTGATTCTTGTATACCTTTAATCAGGAGGGAAGTCTTATTCTCGTAAGTAAAAAGTATCTTCCCTCGAAGTCTTTCAATGCGTATTCTGATACTATTCTATATAGGTGTATTGAGGGGGATTATAGTACGTCTGTATTTGATACAGTAACTGTTCACAGAATGATCTTTATAGTTTCTCTATCATTTTACCTGGTGGCAAAAGCCTTCTAGTAGTCAGTGTATAGATAAGGCTATTTATTTAAAATGCACTTTCTCACCATCTGAACTCGAATAGAATCATTTCAGGTGACATTTTTCTTAACCGTAGGTAATTTTCTATATGCATATACATGTACATCTATATTCAACACGTGCACTTTCAATAGCATATCATAACTATTCCACAATTTATGTACAATTATTTTATGTTTAATTTCATGATTTATAACAACCGCGTCAGAAGAATCCCCATATTCGCTCATTAATTTTCTATTACAATACTCTTTGTTTTAAAGTAAGCAAGGCTTAAGGTATAATACAATGATTATTCATTATTTGGGATAATTTTAAATAATGACCCGGGTCCTCCTCTCTCATTCTTTCATTATTTTTTATTTTCTTTTAGGATGAAAACCAAACTCAAGTGAGACCAAAATCTTGTCATTATGTTAATATATGTAGTACGTCATTTTTGTGTAACAAGTGTGTTTTGTCTTTTGAAATAAAGTAATAACGTTAACACAAATTAATTTAAAATATCAGTATCCTTTTTTCTTGAATTTACTTTAAAAAAATCTGAATATTTTTTTCTCTGTTTAACAAAGCTTTAATTATATCTGTACACTTATTTTAAAACATAAAGACCAGCCACTGATTATAACATAAAGTAATGTGTATTTTTAAAAAAAAAAGCTATGTCAACTTCACCAAGTCATGAGTATATGTTGAAATATAAATACATTGATTGAAATTGTCTGGTTTCTTTTATCATTTGCATTTGTAATGTAGCTTGCTTAATATTGTATTGATTTGATTTAAGGTCGAAAATCCCACTGAAGTGAGTCTAAAGAGGCGTCTTTGAATATTAATTACAAGTCGTTTCCCTATTTATGATAACTTCTGTTTTGTTTAATGATTGTCCTTTTTAAAATAGCCATGTATATTTTATTCATAAACTTACAGTGTCATATTCCCTATTTGAAGCACTAATACTTGTAAAAGGTTAAGTTAAAATTGATCTATGTCTATTCAAAACTTAACTGTCATTTTATAACAATGCATGTTCCCATTCCTTCAGCAACCCCGCAATATTGCTGTAATTTGAATGATTTTTTTTTCAATTAATATTGCCTTTGAAAGAATCATCCAAAAATGTACAAAATTCTGATTGATAGAAGTCATGCAAATACTGATGTTTTATATTATTAATTATCTAGATATATTTTTTAGGTTTAATATTGTATTTTATATGAATAAATGAACGGATTTACTAGCATTATAATATTGAACAGATGGTAAGATGTTAGCAAATGTCCTAATTTTTGCAGGATCAGTCCAACTTAGACGTGAGTTACATACTCCCTGTCTCCCTATCTGATGTTTTAAATTCTCTGATGTTTTAAATTCTCTCTTTTGTCCTTGTTTACAATAAACCTTTATTCTATCACAATAGCAGTTTACCTGTGTAACAAACCGTATTCCTTTTCCTATAGCCATACTCTATCAATGTTTGTTTGTTGGCCTTATAATATTGGCTTAAATTTTTAAAAAACCGTTTTGTAAAAAATATAGATGATCTAATTCATGCATGAATACTAGATTAATATGTAAAGAGTACTGTTCTAATTTTGTTGTTAATGTTTTAATCTACAAATATTGGATATGAATAAAGTTTTTCAATGAATATAGGGAGAAAATAGATAGACTCAGGCATAACCATATACGTGTTTTGAATAGAAAACAATTTTATTATATATTTGCAAACACCACTGTTAATATTTTGATATACTAGTTACATTTGAGTGTATCATTAGTTGAATATCTGGCTCATAAATTAATTTCCTTTTAAAAATCGCTACAATAGTTTGTTGTAGTGTTGTAGTGCATTGGTAAGGTACAATACACAATTTTCTACAGTAATTCAAAAATATAATATTGCTATATTTTCATATATAGGAACAAAGCGATGTAAGTATTGAAGACACCTGCTGATCAAATACCAATATTTTTAACATTACCTTTGTACAAACATGTACACTAATTCTCTTCCCACTCAAAACTAAAAAAAAAAAAGTTTTGGGTAAATTGGAATCTATCAAACAAAAGAATGTGTATGATCGCTTATGTGCATTTGAGCATATCTTTATAAATATTATAAAACATTAAATGATGAAATATAAAAAGCAACCTTTCCAAAATAAATTTCTGCTATAAACTGACGGGACGGAAAGTTCAAGCATTTGACGTTGAAGACGTCAAATTCCGGTCAAAAATGTCATTCATTATCAAATGGTAACCCAGTTATGTTGGTTGAAAGCTGTGAACATGTGTGATAACATTTTTCTACCTCTAAACATAATATGTGATTTTAATTTTTTTTTATATCCGAATAGGTATATTATACAAATACGTTACCAACAATAATATAGTTGAGCAAAGATATAGCTTAAGCTGTAACAAGTATTAGTATAAATTTTAACAAAAAATTGTTTTCCTAATAAATTACTCACACTATCAGTTATTCAAGAATTTACCTGAAATTATTATATAGTGTGTCTTTAGTTGTCGGGAATTTAACAGTCAAAGGTTTATCAGATTAACAGCTTTTAAAAATACCTTCCCTGCCAAAAAGATTTAGGTCGGATCAATGTCCTTACACGTGTAGTAATGATTTATATAATTATATTGAATATAACTGTAGTATCAAAATATCAAGGGCATCTACACTTTAGGTTAAAACCGGTTCATGCTGCTTTTATAATGTGGTCTAATTTAAGATTCAAAAAGTTGCGTAAGTAACATTAAATTTGGACATTTATTTGTACTATTTTATAAATTTGGGTACATTAGTATGATTGATTAATAGTTTCATTGATTTGATAAAAAAAATTCATTTTTTCATTTGATTATTTTTAACAGACGGATAATTTTGCACAAGAAGTTTACATTGGTATGTATGTACATGAGGTAGATTCAAAATATTAATAAAATATTTACCTCCGTTTTTTTTTATTTATATATTCCATGGAAAGTTTCAGGCGTTATTCAACATTTTCAGATGCTTTCCGTGAGGCTGATGAAGATGGCGATGGATTTCTGTCAGAGAGAGAACTAGGAATTGCTTTGAGAAAATTAGGTCACAATCCCAGCGAAGTAGAAATTCGTGACTTAATTCTAACAGTTGATGAGGACGGTTTGTAGTTTTGTTTTAGATTGTTGGGTTTTCATTTCATCTGTTGACATTTTTACATTCTATTTTATATCATCAGTTGAGAACGTAACGTATATGGTAATTTCTTAGATAAGGATTAAAAGAGACACGTACATGTACATGTACCAACTGTTTTATATCAACGAGGTACACTTTAAATGTACACATTTAATGATGCCATATAATATAATTGACTTATTGTCCAAACTGCTTCAGTATTTACAGTTCCTTGAAAAGAAATATTTAAACATTCATATTTCATTTAAATTTTAACAATACATGTATTACCTTACAAGTATTGTTAAATGTATTTGTTCCTCGATAATAATTTTTTTATCTTCAACTTATTCCAACCAATATAACCATCTTTTATTTTAAATCTGTTACTGTAACAACAATAAAAAAAAGCTAAAAAAATTTAATTAAATTCACAATAATGTAAAAAGAAGATTCTTTTTGGAAAAAAAAAACAACAGCCCATAAATTAGATATTGAATTCGAATCACAGAAAATGGACATCTGGACATGAACGAGTTTATGAATCTGATGACCATAAAAACTGCTGCTGTCGGTGAGGTGAATGACATGTTTAAAACCTTTGACGTCGACAAAAACGGATTCATCGACTGGAATGAACTTAAAATGGGGATGCAAAACCTGGTCGGGCACGAGCTGGAAGACTCTGACATAGACGAAATGATGGAGGAGGCAGACCTGGACGGGGATGGGAGGATCAATTACGCAGGTATTGATTGATCGATTCATTGATTGGCTGACTGATAACAAATGAATCTTTTTCACAACAATTTGCTCAATTTTTCAATCAAATGTAAGTGATATCATCTCGTTTTGCATTTTTAAAATTTGTTAATGAACAGTCTTGTGTGATAACTTCTTTTCGTGAAATTTTTGCTCTTTTTTGTTCCTGGATAGAACTTAAAAAAACTGAATTCTGTTTGCTACCTTGTAAGGTATTAATATCATGCAAAATTGAATATTAACTTGATTTTTAGTGACAGAAGTAACTTACAGTTGAGATTCGATTTAGGGTCAGTTTTCATTGATTTCAAGTTTAAATGGCCCACGATTTTTAAACGCATGCAGTCTGTGTTGGGAAAATGTGTATCGAACTATCTTACAGCCTGAAAAGTGCAGACGAGCTTACGTTTGAAGTCATTCTTTAGTTACTTTTTCACTAGATGCTCCTTTGCAAAAGTGAGACTTGGATCAAAAGTGAGTTCGTATAAGATTTATGGCCCCGGGGGCCAGTTATACAGAGTGGGTCTTTCCCTTGTAATGTCACGTGACAATTAGGCAACATGTAGCGTTATCATAATGTTTTTATATTTTAGAGTTTGAACGTATGATGCAGAAAAACTTCGAAGAAGAAAAAGAAGAGGTTTAATGGAAATATATAGCATCAACAGAATTATCACCATGCCACATTGACTTCATATATCTTAATCGTACTTTTTCTGTTGCGGTTGTTTTTTTTTATTAATATATAATGAAATGTTTGTAACTGTACATAGTGTTTTCTACCTGGTTTATACGGAACATTTTCACAGTTATTGTTATTGTGTTGGACTTTTAAATTCTAAATTAAAATTGTTTGGCAATGACAATAAACTGGACAATTTTATCACAGATTGCGTGTAATATTGTATTTTGTACATCAGTGAAGGATCATTATAGTAACATGTTGCATTATAAATCAAAGTGAAATACAAATTTTATATTTATCAATAATACAAAACTAAATCGTGTTATAAATGATTGTTTTCAATCATGTCTTTCTTGTGTTATTTGTATCATTTGTTTCACGTTAATGTCTAAATTGGGTTTTTCTGGGATAAGGATTGTAAAGAATAAACTTGTCATTTAATCGACGGAATGTGATTGAAAGGTTTGTAAAGGTGGCTGAATTGCAAGGCTAAGCCATTACAGCTGTGACTGAATGACAGTTTCATCCATATTAAGTTTTTTTTTAATTCATTATCAGTCATTTTATTAGATGCCTATATCATCCGGAATTAAACTACCTGGATGTGCAAAATGTAGATACATGTACAAGCGTCAGTCATGACAATGTGTAACATCTGTAGTGTACGCGTACAATGTTAAACCACCAAACTTTTAAAGTACTTTATAAATGAACTTTTAATCCTTAAGTAAATGAATTTGACTTTAAAATATATCCAGCCGCTTTGTTGGTGCAACAATCTCTAAAATGTATATATTTAAAACGAAACAGCGAGATCCTTTACAATAGCTTCATCCCAAATGTAAACAAGAAGTGTGCACTGAATATTAAACACAAACCTTGTTTATTTGCAAACTGAGGTTGTTTAAATCCAGTTTCGCTGGAGACACAGGAAGGAGAACAAATATTTTTATGATTTCTCCCCTTTCAAAACGCTCCTATTGTGTGTTCAAATTTCTTTCGCTTAATTTGGCATCATTTTGAAAAGTAAAATGTGTTCTGTGCGCTGGGCTAGGTAGACATTTTTATTTTTCGGTTTTTAAATCTTTCTGTAATAATCCGAAGTCTTCTTTAAGATAGATTGTTATCGTCAACCAAAGCGATTGATAATATAATGCGTCACCCTACAAGAAACAACACGACGTGGTTAAATGTTATGTAAAATTATTAAAGAGACAGAGAGAAGAAAAAAGACATCATTATCATCATCGGCCTTTATTGAGAACTGAGGGGTGAAGGAGAAAAATCACGTATATCACTGGAACTGTTATTGAAGTGACAGACCATTTCGCTATAGATATATTGGCCAATTTTAACGCCAAAAGAAAACAGTCAGAGTGCCTCGGGATTTAACCTTCAATATAGCTATTCAAAATGGTAAGTAACATCAATTATATTTTCATCCGACCGCCTTTTCTTTATTTTTGTGTTTTGTTGTACGAAATAAGATTTGAATGGCTATTTTGGCTGATTTACTGAATGATTGGAGTGGTACAAGTGTAGAATTCAATGGGAAAGAAAAAATCTTTTATAAAAACTTTCATTATGGTTAAATTTATACCTCCCTTTTCATCTTGCGCACTGCAAATATGTCGAGCGCACAAAAAAGTGAGGAAGTTGAGTTAGACTACGATCATGTAAGTAAAAACAATAAAACGTACCAAGTTGAAAATCTCGGTGATTTTTTTTTTAGATACTCTAATGTAAGGTTCATCAATTTTGATAGAATTTTGTTATCGATTTATAAATATTTTTGTATGGTTAAAATTTGTGAAATGTTGGAAGAAAAATAGGAAAAATACATCTACAGTTGAAATTTTTAAAATCTATGAAAGATTAAATGTGTTTTAAGTTTATTGGGCAGTCCATAATTAACTCTCAGATACCTGAAGGGTTTAAAGCGAAACATTATTATAAACTCAAGAATACCAGGCAATTATAATTTATGTACAATTGTCGCGTACTTCTATTACAGCACATTATTCAAACTTGAATACCAAACCTTTTAAACTTCAGTCGCTTGGTAGTTTTCCTGCAAGTAATCCAAATGAATTTCAAATTATTTACGTTCTACGTTGCTAATCATCTCAAAGTCGTGTCAATTTCTTGTGAATTTCCTTGGGTTTGAAATACATATCTATCCTCGGCAGTGCAAAACAAATCGGGCAGAGTATGACATGTCAAAATAATGTCATTTTCAAGTAAATCCCCGTACTCGAGTTTTGAAATAAACAAATTCATGTTTTACATCCTGAGCGCTTCCAGTTCGTGTCAAAAATTGGATGTTATTTCCATTATTTTGTTTTTAAATTGTTTTGAAAATACAAACTTGCCCACAATTCGCTGCTTGCAAACTCATTTTAAAGAATTGTTCTTTCTTTTCTCTCTTCAAGGAAAAATTTACCAAAGAGCAAGTAGAGGGTAAATACTAATTTCATCTTTATAATGTTGTAAATTATTTAAAACACTTTTTGTTATAAAAATACAATTAGACATTTTTAATGTATTGTTGTTAACAGAGTATCGTCAAGCCTTTCGTGTGTTTGACAAGGATGGTGACGGAACTATATCCACGGAAGAACTGGGGGTTGTTCTCCGGTCCCTGGGACAGAATCCGTCCCCCGAGGAACTCGATGACCTCGTGGAAGCTATTGATGTTGATGGTAATGAGATAATAATAAGACATTAAGAAACTGCTGGTAGATCTAGTACATATCCTGAATTATTTGTCCACTTGCAAAACTTGAAATGATGTCCTGAACTTTTTTTTATACTTTCTAGTAATCTCGCAAAAAGCATAGCTGAACAAAATATGTTCCCCAACCTTAGATAAATGTAGACATGCGAGCAGTAAACTTTGATATTACACTCGTAATTCTTTAAAAATACTTTAATACAGAACACGATTATGGCATTATATTTACATCCACTAAGTACAATTCCCTCTATTTCTTACGGAAATTGATTGCAATTCATAGCTCTATAGAATCTGAAAGGACTGAAATATACGCGATCCAGTTCTAACCAGTTTATTGATCGGTCGAAACCTTCAGCAACCTAAGAAAAATCACGGACTGCACGAAATAATCATGATGTCAGACTCAAACTCCCGACTTCGCTATTTCTTTTATCTAATTCATTTATCTAATATTTTATTTAAATATATAGGTATATACAAAAGAAGTTTAGATAAATTCCAAATGACTGATAGAGGTTAACCAATACTGATATTTATTATCAGGAAATGGAATAATCGATTTTAATGAATTTCTACAAATGATGGCTCGAAAAATGCAAGAGGTGGACGTAGAAAATGACATCAGGGAGGCATTCAAAGTCTTCGACAAAGAAAACAAAGGCTACATCACGGCGTCAGAATTACGTCACATTATGACGAACCTCGGAGAGAAACTGTCTGACGATGAAGCAGACGAAATGTTAATGGAGGCGGATCGAGACGGAGACGGACAAATTGACTACGAAGGTACGGTATTCTATTTAAGGAGATTGGATCCTGCGATCAAAAGTCTTAAAGTGTTTTTTTCTAGAGTATTATTTAAAAATCTGCACACACAGCTTAACCAAAATTCAAAACAAATTTTACAGACATTGTGTCTAATTCTTTTGACAATGTATGTCAATGAAATGTGCTCATTTTAATTCAACGATTAATAAGTCCGTTTAGCTACATGTAGGAAATGAAAGACGAATTTTAATTAAATTTTGAATTTGCGTAAATATACATTTAATAACAAAGTTATTTTTTTTTCGTTTATTATATGCTTATCAAGGAAGTGTTCTTTTTTCACCTATACTTAGTTACTCAGTATTCAAAGTAAACTGCTTTCAATTAATGAGTTTTTATCTTAGCACATACATGTACATGTACATGCATGGTCGTGTAACATAAAGCTGTGTGTTTGCACTGAAAAAGAAAGTCAGTTTGTGTGCTAGATAAATTGTTTTAAGAATATTGGAAAAGAAGATTTCAACCCATTATACATCGTTAGATTATTATTTTCTTTCGTTTTTGCAGAATTTACAGCCATGTTGGCAGGAGGCATGAAACCACAGTAACGGAGAGAGAGAGGAGAGAGAGAGAGAGAGAGAGAGAGAGAGAGATTAATCTAACTGACGCATAGTTTTCGCCGCAGACAAGTTTTATATACACTGACGCCACTGTGGACACATTCTTTCATTTCAATGCATCATTGAAAAAACATCAATTATGTTAATTGCTGTTTTGTATTTCAAATTTAAATATTATTTCGTTATAAAATCTGTTATACCTGTTATAGTTGATAAATGCATGGATTTACATATATATGGATTTGTGTTATTTTGAATAAAAAACTATAAAGCCAACAACAAAAAATACACTCGGTCTATCTACCGCCATAGTTTTTTCATTCTGAATAGTGTTTTTTTTCAATATTTCAATTGTTATGTGTTTTGGTTATGAACTTATTATGATTTCTTACGAAGCGAGTTTAAAAATCTTTGCAATGTTTCTCTTTCCTTCTGATGAAACAACAGAAAAAAAACCCAATTACATAAATTTTTATTTTGACAATACGTTGTTGCATGTACACGGAGGATAGGAATTAATTGCACGTACATGTATGTTCATAATCGAAGTACTGTAGGTTTCCTGACATCTCTAAATATCGCAATATAATAAAATGAATATGTGAAACAAGATTTCGCAATGACAAAAATCAGTTGTCGCATTGATACAGAATGTGAACTTTTTAAAGCCCTCTTAATATATCAAAGCTTTGAGTTTCAATTAAGAACTTCGAAAATTGTACACCATATTAATTTGCAATACAATATCAAAAGGCTCTAAATAATAAAAATGTCGCACTAATAAAGCCTGTCGTCTGTATTGGTCTTCGGTTGTGGAATTTAAAATTTTGTGCTAAATGCACGACAAGGGACAAAATAAAGCTCAAGAAACTATTGAGCTAGTGACAACTGGAGAGACATTGTTCCGATAAAAATGGTATTTTATGAGTGTATTTTTATAAGTGTATACTTATGTATATCAGACGAATGACAAACAATGTTGACACTTCAACAATGAACATGCTCAATTATATATAGCAAGGAACAATTTAAAAATGTACAATAGATTGTTTAATGTATACTTAGTCTATTGGAGTAATGCCGGTGTGATGCTAATGTATTTTAACTGAAGATTTTTTTTATACTAAAGGTCTCAAGATGGTGACATTGTGTATACTTGCACTTTAGTCTTAGGTCTTTAAGTTTTTAAACCTCGAACGTCAGAAGAAAATTCTGCATTTATTTATCGATATCTCTGATAATTTTATGTACAATCATTTAAATGGTTTTTCCAAGAAAGAAAACTCTTCTGTGAATGGTCCTGTGCTTGTATTGACAAGTTATCGAACTTCGATTTCCCATTCCATTTTATTACAAGTTAATATGTTCACATAAATACATCAGTTTTAAAAACGTGATGAACACGTTGTATTGAAAGAAATTGACAATCATAATTATACGTGTACTAATATTACATTTTGAGTTATCTCCCGTGGTTTTTTAATATTTAACCATAAAAACGTATTCTTTCATAAAACCCACAGAAAATTACAGCTTATTCATTACAGGAGAACCATAATCTTTAATGGTCACGAGAAAATGCAGCCATGTGAAAGTTTTAAAATTAAAGTATTCTAAACTTATTGTTATAGGCAGGTCCCAATTACTTTGATTTTCAAATTAACTTTCAATGTAACACATGCCTATTCGCTATATGATCAACAGAGCTCAAACCTTTAGAAATAAATTCCATCATTTTGATAAAAACTTTTCTGCTTATCATAACCATGTACTTTGTGAGTCTGCAGGATGCCCAGGCGGTGAGAAAGAGGTTTTTTAAAAATCAACCTCAGTTTTACATGTACACTTTTTATGCAAATTTATGTTGGTGGAGATCACAAATTTCCTAATTTATATATGTTCTCCTACAAATACTACACATCAACTTTTGTCAAGATAAGCTTCTGATGTTTATTGTTAAGGAATGGTGCATTATGACAGACAAAAAGACTCACATACAGCATAAATAAAAATTAACAAAGTACATTTTCAATTTTCGGAGCTAAAAACCATCAAATCTTCTTTTTAAACAGTATTGGAATCTCATCATGCCGTACGGTTTTCAATACTTGCATAACAAATATTTCTGAGATTATTATAGGTTTGCAAGAACAGGTTCATCACAAAAATATCTAGCTGCAAAACAATCCAATTGTTTGAAATAACCTTCATAGTATTTGTCTCAAAAACTGTTGAATTAAAACCAACTAATTTAAAAGTTGGTTTACACTCCATTGCTTAAATTAAGAAAGAACAATGCAGGATCTCCTTAAAAATATCAAAGTCATCTGAATCATAATGATTGTAAAGGACACACATACTCTTGGAGAAAAAAAAATACCTTATTGATCTAATCGGCATTCAAAAGGGAAAATATATTACATATTAAGTGAATGTATTTTAACAGATATCATGACATATTCCACGACTCGTCAGGCTTAATGTATGTGTCATTATTTGCCTGAATATGAATCAGACCCACTCCAAAATAGTTCATGATATATTCAGATCCATCCGAAGGCTTAACTACTTGAAGGGCTATCAGAAGGATGTCAATCAATTGTCCAAGAAAAAAGAACCCCAAAGTAGAAAACTTTAACAGTCCTATGGCAGGATACCCAAGATAGAATCTGTCAACCCCGAACATTCCAAGAAAGACGGACAGAAGTAAGGCAGTCTCGAATTTGTAACCATTTGTCCATCTGCAGGGTACTTCCTTGTAGAAACCAACTTCTGTTCCATTGAATGTGTAATTTTTGTTTGAATTTTGGCGAATGCAGGTTATGCCTTCTGCGACAACACAATCAGTTGGTGTGGTCTTTTTCTCTGGATCACAGTTAATTTCCGCCTGAAAATGCCAAGAATAAAATGAAAATGTTGACTATAGTACCAGTATATCCTCTCAGTTTTGAAAAAATCTCAGCGAGCGAGAGAGAGAGAGAGAGAGAGAGAGAGAGAATTATTATAATTGAGATACAAGGTGTTTATTTTTTAAATATATATTTCATCATCAATTGGAAATAAAGATTTATAAAGTGACAACTTTTTACAATCCACACTCACACTTAAAAAGATTATCTTACTTGTGTTTCCGTGTCAATCACTGGATCCTTACAATAGAATTGTCCCATTAACAAGTCCTCGCAATTAAGGTCACTCGCTGCAGAATTTTTGAACTGGAGAATGATATAAAATACAAAACTAAAAACTCTATTTGACTGAAACTGCATCGTTGCCAGCTTGTAACGATATGATATACAAGTTTTACATTAACATTCGAATCGCAGTCACAACACAGCCATTGTTTACACCGATTATATTTATCGGTATGCCGTGCCCGATATTGTATAAGTCGATGGTGAAAATAATTCATACAGTGAAATAAACGATACCGGCCAATTCCCATAATCGACGATAAATAACAAATAAAACCTGAGAGTTATTTAGTCCCTGTTATTACCAGTGTCCAAGATTTAATTTGATATAGTGATCAAACACGCAAAAATGATGTTAAAATAATATTGAACCTGTTTAAGGATCCTCGACACCCCGTGACTTCTACTTTTTATGACAGTACG
>WFKH01006014.1:31731437-31754883 GCA_016163765.1 Magallana hongkongensis
TCTCTCTCTCTCTCTCTCTCTCTCTCTCTCTCTCTCTCTCTCTCTGTTAGTCCACAAAATCCATCCTTTCAGAATTTGTAACGAAAGAAAAATCAACTTGAAAAGTGCTACACAGTTTATTATCAAAAGCAAAATGCACCGAGAAGAAAAGCAACCAAATAAAAAATGAAAAAACAAAACAAAAATACAAGCAAATCATTACAAATCATTACATAAATACAAGTAACTCTTGAAACAGAGCAAAAGCAGTGCAACAAAAACATTCTAGTTTTCAGTATATATATCGTCTTTCTTATTCACTGGCAACTGGCACTAGGATAGCGTCTACTAGGAATGCTGTATTTCCCTTCTATTGTAAATCTTCAGTGCTGTATCAATCTGAAATCTGTTCCGTTTTTTTTTAAGTGTTCCAAATTCCTTCGCCCTCCTCAAATTCCATTATAAGATTTCGTCCAATATCTTGTCCAGATATCACAAAGCGACATTCCTTTTGGACATTTCACAGTATAATATGAGTTTACCAGTAAATAAAAAATTAAGTGCTTTCATTTTGATGAAACAAGGAATAAACAATTAATTTAATTTTAGAAAAAATAAAATAAAACTAAAAGAAAAAGCTAAAAGTATGATAAAATTACATGAAGTCTAATAAATATAAAAAGCACAATGCAAGCTAAGTACATAGGCAAGCATATTGAATTAACTTCTACATACATCTCGATCTGTAAAAAAAAAACACTTTTATAAAGTAAACAAACATAAAAAGCAAAAAATAAACCAAAAAAAAAAAAAAAAGAGTGCAAATAAATATGAAAATTTAATTAAAACTTGACTAAAAAAGCTGAAGCTAGAAGGGCTAAAAAAAAAAAGTGTCACTGTAGATTGCACAGTTAGTTTTCACATTTTGCTTTCAATCAAAGTCTCTGGAGGCAATTGGTTTGGATCCATGTGTTCATTCTCGAATGATAAACAAAATCCTTGATCGTAATCATTTCAACGTACTTCTTATTCCGTCGCTGTGCGTACTCCGGCTTTCATTGTTGCGGCGTACTACCGGATCCATATATCTGCGTATGGACATCCGCACGTGGAATTTCAATTTAATTGCCGTGGGAAAAAATCTTTTCCTTTCTTCCATCTGACAAGGAAGGTATAAGATGTGACTCTCAGAATTAAAACCAGTCCTCAAAAAGCCACCAGCTTATACGGAATAACCACCAGGCTATTCACGGCATGTATTTTTGCCCGGGCCGAGGGCGTAAACCCAGCCCTGCCCGGGCTCGGCGGGTCACTGAAATTTTGTACCAGACTGAGTATAATGTCGTCAAACTCAGACACAAGTTTTATGGGTATACTATGTGGTAAAACTATTGCCATACACCACAGACCAAATAGTCGCAGGTTCTGATTTTCATTGACTTATATATAGGCGGCAACGTTTTCAGATTAATACGGGATATACGGGCATGCAGGCATGTATCGTATAGATTTCTGCGTCTCGGATTTTGTTTTCTGTGATTTACATTTATTGTGTTTCTCGGTCACAAACAGAATAAACTACACGAACTCTTAAATTTCAAACTATTTGATTTCGATTTTAAACAGCTTGTCTACAAGTATGTTTGGTGCTCTTATGTTTTGAACAACGTTGGTTTTGGTTCGTGTATCATGCGAACGAAATGGAAATGTCTAGGATTTTATATACATGTGTATATCATATGATTGCAAGTTTTCTTCCAATCTTCGAGAGAAGGAACCCGTGCTCTATCAACGAAAGTGTCTCTTTGTTGGCATATTCAATGATATGATGATATGCACCAATTACAGTACACAAATATGGAAAAAGTTTTGAATTTTCATTTGTACATTTTCAATTGATACTCTTAATACTTAAGGAAATGCAGTTAAAATATGAACGCAACTGGTGGTTATCAGGCATGCAAATGTCATGTCGTAAATATTGGATTAACTAGCTCAGTGTACCTTTACATTGAGCATCTAACTTTAATTATGTTGTATTTACACTCACCAAGTAAATTCAAAATACAAATTTTAGTAACACACAAACATAAACCAACGCTACTGTTTTCATACAGATGCTATCAAATATGAGTTGCAACCGATTTTGAAATGCGAACAGACGAGGTTATTCAACAAAGAGATATCATTCTTTTATTACTCAACAGCTTCAAAGTAAAAATGAAGCTATTTTGAGAACCCTGCAGATATCATTTCTCACCAAGCCTTTAATTGCACGTGCAAATTACGCGCGCCAGCATGCATGTAAAGTTCTCTTAGTTGTACGCCGATGCATATATTATTGATTTCCTTTGAAAATTGTTTCGTAATGGTATATTTTGATACTAGTATCAAACTTCAAATAATAAAAGGATGTTTACAATTAATTGGTTGGTACAATACGCTTAAAGGTTTGTAACTGAAAAAATCTCTGTAATAAGATGTATTTACATATTTAATATATATATTGATCTTAAGTCTTAAACGCTTTTGTAAGATCAATCAACATATTTTAATAAAAGTTAGAAATACAAACATTCTATACGTTTGCCTTACACCCAATCCTCCTTCCTAAGGAGGCTGGATGGACAACAAATTAACCATCAGATCTACCTAAGAATTTTAAAAGATATGATTTGTTTAGCTATAAACTATTATCAAGTAAAGGAAAAATCCGTATATTTCACCTTTTAAATCTGGGTATTTTCCTATATTTTTATATAGAGTTCTTCTTCTACAGGAGATCAAAAACAGTCTAAAAATGGCCACGATATATATGTATAGCTAAGACCCCCCCCCCCAATAAAAAAAAAAAAAAACCCAAAAAACCCAAAACCCAAACAAACAAACAAACAAACAAACAAATAAACAAAAAAAAACAACTTAAAATTAATATGAAACAATATATAATGGATTTAACTGACAGATACCCCAAACTACAAATCCACTATAAAAAGAAAGAATCTCAGATTTCACAATTACAGCTTGCCACCAGTTGCAGATCTCTTGTATTTGTATTCTTACACGTGTATAGACGCCTTGCAAGAGGATTTCGAAATCAACAAGTATCATTTCAGGTGAAACGAGGGACGTAAACTAAGTTTTAAATTGAAATGGAATTTTGTGTCATTCAAGATATATTCTCCTGTAGAGGACTATTTAAATAGCACAGATAAAAGGACCTTTTGTTAAGTTTCTATATTCTTATGAGCTTGCGAAATCTTGTTTTGGTGGAAGAAGGCCAGTATAAATGCGTTTAATATGGTAAGCATCTATTGAGAACTAATTTGACTGGAATCGTTTAAAATGCATTTATATTATTCTCGGAATCGATTTTCAATATGCACTTCATTTCCATATCGTTTGTTTTTCTAGGTAGATCAATTATCTGCAGAAATAAAGAAAGGTAAGAATTTTGAATTAAGACATTCTCTCAAAATGACTGAATTGTTGTGGATGCTGTTTATTGCATTGAAAAAAAGGATAGACAAAAACGATAATAGGGATGAGAATATGAATATACATAGAACTAGTACTGTAGCGAAATATAATTTTTACGGACAGAAGCTATAAAACACCTGTTGAAATGATCTTTAATGACCCCAGGTAAAAAAGATTTTGACCTATTGATGACCTATGTTTACATAATTCAATAATGAACAAATGATAGTATGAGCTAATGATGCAACTTTGTACGACTTTGTGTTATTTGAAATTGTCTTTCTTTTAGTAAATACGTGGCAGACCTTTTAAAAGGAAGTGTTTGTTTCAGTTTATTTCGTTCATGCAAGGATAAAGACGACTTTATAAAGCTTCTTACATGTTTACACGAATACGTCGTTTGTTCGATGAAGAGAGAGAGAGAGAGAGAGAGAGAGAGAGAGAGCAATACGATCAACTGTAAAAGCAGCCTTATTGCATAATTCATAGTTTATCTAATATTTCCCCCGTAGATTTCAAAGACACCTTTAACCTGTTCGACAAGGATGGGGACGGGACGATATCCACCAGTGAGCTGGCGATGGTGATGAGGTCCCTGGGACAGAACCCCTCCGATGCTGAACTAGAAAGCATGCTCAAGGATGTAGACGAAGACGGTGAGAGAAAACATTTCATTGGTAGAAAATTCTCACAACCTCTAAGAGGCCCTCGTTAATCTCTATTAGGATGGGGCTACTTCTTTAAGGTTGGGCAAGGGTGTAAATCGAATTATTTGTACGTGCATTCATGGAAGAATTCGTTTAGGAAGCATTTCAACGTTTTTGTTTTAAATCAATTTTAAATTCTTATAATTAGCCGCCGTTGTCTGCTCACACAGTAGATTAAGGAATTTTTAAAATAAAAACTTGGTAATAACATGCATCTTAGTTTTTAAATTTTGAAGAATACATCCAGCTAAAAAAATCATCATTTGTTCTTGTATATAGGTATTACATAGGTAGAAGATTTTCACTTTATTTATGCAAAATGTTATAATACTCAATATAGGGAACGGTTCCATCGACTTTGAAGAATTCGTTCTGATGATGGCAAAGAAATTGGAAAAGTCGAATACAGAGGATGAAATTCGCGAAGCCTTCAAACTGTTTGACAAAGACAATAATGGATGCATTACAGTGACTGAGTTAAGGAACATTTTAACCGAAACAGGCCAAAAGATACGACCTGAGGAAGCAGACGAACTAATGAAGGCGATAGACACTGATGGGGATGGAAAAATCGACTATGGAGGTACTAAATTCTACATGCTTTATTTCAAGAACTTGTATCAGATTTAGCACATTAAAACATCTTCACGCGAATTTTTCGTAAATAATATGCACAAACGAAGTTCACGTGAAGTGAGCATTCAAATCACGTTATGATCTTCACGCGAAATTCGTGTTAATATTATTTTATTGGTTTGAGAGCATGTGCTTTACCAAAAATGCTCTTACATTTTGTTCTTCGAATTTCACGCATAAACTTTAATTTGACACGAAAATTCTGAGTCACAATTGCTTGTGAAGGCTACGTGTAGGCATAACATTAGAAATGAAATATAACCTCTACAAGTACTTGAAATAGAAATAAATTCTCATTGAGTAACTTTTGATAAAGAGCCAACATGAACTTGTCTTAGCTATAGCAAGTCAGATACTGTTATTAGCATTGTGATTATTGTAAATGAATTATTTTTGTTTTTAATAATTTCAGAGTTCTGCAGAATGATGTCCGAGAAGTGAAAAATGTAAAATGAATAAACAGAATCATACGTTGCATAATATACCATGAATGGTCCAAATCAGATGCATGTACCATGTCCATGCTATAACAGTGAAAATAAAATACCTTTGTATTGTTGTGTTTTATTTCTTTTAGTTTTACATGATATTCATTTACACCATATACTCTGATGCACGAGGACAGTTGGATCCTTTTAAAAATTCTTTAATAATCAATGAACTTCAGTTTAGTCAAAGCTTCTTGGGTCCATATGAACATCTTTTACTGAAAGATGATCAAAAATTCTTAATATTGATTGACACAAAGAAAAATTAAAAAAAAAAAGAACAGTAATACTTTTATTTCTACAATAAATTCTCTTTGTCAGATTTGATTTTTTTCTTGAAAGACAAACGATTTAAAATAGAGATTAAACTTCACAAATTCCAAAATAGTTGGGTTATTAATACGAGTATTCATATATTCTTAAATGATAGTCAATAGAGTATGTAACCGCTTTTATTTTTAAGTGTATCTAAACTGACGGGTGATATTTTTAATTTTAAAAAAAATCAGTGCAAAAAGGGTTCGATATTAACATAATCGTGTAAATACACGTATAATAGGAATAGAATTGTACCGATCTAAAAATACTTAAGATTTTCCAAATCGGAATTTAATACCTAATCCAATGTAAATACACGTGTTTCTATTGCATGACACTGTACACAGTCCAATGATATATATAATATGCATTGCGATCGCTTAAAATTTGTTTAAAAAGCCGGTTCACTGATTTTTTTTTTCAATGTCTTACAAGCAAGTACATATATGCTTTTTATTCCGTTACCAATATTCAATCAAAAAGTTTATACAATTCAACTAATGAAAAGACATCCAGGTTGAAGAAAAAAAAAGGCCAAGCACAAATTTAAATCCCAGGCTCAAGGGATTATTGGCCTGTCGTTAGTGACGTCACAACAATAACATTCGTTTGTTTGCGGAACATGAAGCCATTCGAAAATATAAGACCAGCATGGTATAAAACAGATAGGTTCAATACACTGTGCAAACAATAAAGTGGTAAGTACTCGTAATGATTGAGAATATGTCTATTTTTGCCTCTACAACATTTTGTTTTGGATACACAGTGTACATCGAAATAAATATTTAAGCAGGCTCTGAACTCGCTGGAGGAGATTTTCAAAGTTGCATGTCAGTATATGCGGTGTCCTCAGGAATATAATGAGCTTGAACATTGAAAAACAACAAGGTAACGTTCTTTTTTAAATGGTTTATCGATGGTTTGGTTTATAATATATATCAGGTTTCAATTTTTCAATGCTGTTCATTGCAGTGGGTCGTCCCTATTGTCAAATGATAACGATGATGCTAATTTTCCGTATGACATACATATACATGTACATCAACACATTGAATTTCAACTAAAACACAAATTGAGGTCCGATATAAGTGAAACATCGAGGCCAGAATATTTTTTCATCCATAATTTATTTGAAGACCATTTTGACCTTTTTTTTTATTTTCGTATAAAAGAGGTGCATGTGTGTGTGTTCAAAACGCTTACCAATGTTCTCGTGTTGACAACCTTACGAATCATTTGTTGATAAAATTGAATGGAGGACTTTTGCACTGTAGGTGTGTGGTTTTTTTTTTTTTTAGAATTTTAGAATGTTCTTTCTTCTATCTTTTCCCAAAACCATGTTTATTAGAATCGATGAGCCATTTACCGATAGCTATTAATCAATACAGTGTTGACCAATCTTCCTTTCGTTTTAAAAACATCTTTCACTGAAAATAGTATTGTAGACCCGCTGAATGTTTTCTTTCCTGTGCTTTATTAGAAGCTGAGGAAGTGTTTCGCGATCTGGATAAGGACGGAAACGGCTTCATTGATGAGTCTGAATTGGCGACAGCCCTCAGGAGATTAGGCTTAAACCCTTCCCACAAAGAAATTCAATCGATGATCGGCGAGGTGGACAGTGATGGTAATGAAATTATTATATTTCTTTGTATAAACGACTTCAATATCTGCCGGAAATATAATTTTACGAACTTTAAGTAAAACCAATATTTAATGGAAGTAGGCATAATTGAGCATGCATTCAATAGAATATAGAATATAAAAATTAATATCAATTTTTATTAGGTTTGATCCAATGATTATGATAATGAATGCAAGGAAATGAAATGTATAATCTCAGAATGTACATGTATGTCTCCTATGAGGAATATTGCACCCTATAAAGCTAGGGTACAAAATTAATGGTTAACACTTTTGTTATTATCATTATTAATTATATTTACAGGAAACCGAAAATTAGATTTTGACGAATTTTTACGATACGTAAAACACACGTATAAAGATCCGGAGGAAATTAAGTGCAATCTCACAGAGGCATTCAAGATATTTGATGCAAATAAGGACGGTTTCATAACTCGAGAAGAACTTAAGGCAGTGCTGACAAAAATGGGAGAGAAACTCTCAGAGAAGGAATTTGATGAAATGGTCCGAGTAGCCGACAGCAACGGAGATGGGAGAATTGATTATGAAGGTAAAAAGATGTTCTGTCTGCTTTCCAACCTTATCCAATACAAAGATGACTTCTCTTTAAAAAAAATAAAACAATGATCATTTATTGAAATCAATAAGAAATGGCAGCGAATAAAAGCACAATATAAGACTTATACAAAGATAACAAAGTTAAATGCACCAACATCAAAAGCCAAGAGACATATAAAATCAAGACATTTAAAATCAAATTTGTACCTGAGAGCAATAATGTATTATATTACATGATTAGTCACAATTATGGCAATGTTGTAATAGAAATTATGTATCCTGAATTAGTAACAAGAACGGTCCAAAAAAATAGGGAAAAAAATTAAAAGTACATTTTCAAAAACGATAATTTGCATAATGAATTGGAAAATTGCTACCTACATCTATGAATAGATATAGATATGGCTGCTCTATTCCTTTGTATTTCTCTTTTAGATATCAAATATGGTGTTAACAATAAAATAGGTCTGGGCAGTGGACAACAAATATTTAAAAAATGTGAATAAAGAAACATTTATTAAATGTGATTTTAAAATATACGAGCATATATACAGAGTTGGTTTTAAAATAATAACAATAGTATACTCTTGCGAAAAAATGAAAATTTAATTTTGTATGTGGATTGACTTTTTCATTAGTACAAAATTTAACCAAATATTTACGCACTGAATATAATTTTGACTCCGTTGAATCTATAGTAAATATTTAGGAATAGAACTAAAATGACTTTCTAAGTGTCATAATGTCACTGTTTTTCTTTCAGAGTACGTCAATTTGATGTGCCAATAGACCGAACAGATGGATACTAGGAATTCTGCTATTTGCAATTCATCTTATATTCATTGTATATGAAATGGTTTATCATATGGATTATTTTAAAATTGCATATATTTTTAATGCAGATTCAGTGAATTTGTTTGCATCGGCTGGCTATTCATTGAGTTTTTTAACATTTATGCTACAAAATTGTTTCTCAATAGAACTAAGTTATAATCAAGAAAATAAACATTAATTCAATTTTATTGCATAGCTTTAATGTGTAACAGATTTCTAAAACTCTCTTTTTTACACTATCAATTTATATTTGTATGTCAATCACCATACTATATTAGTATGTATATATGGGCTAGTATAACAGTGTGTTACCTTATAATATCACCCATACTATCATGAATTAAGAACTCATTTTGATGAACTGCTAGAATTTTTTTTTTAAAAAGAATTGTTTTTGGAATGTTTTTGAATTGTTATTATTACGTACATTTACATATATTTTTTTGAATAAAAAAGTTATTTATATCCATCATTGTCTTGTTTTGTTTTTCATAATCAATGAAGCTTGAATCACTATGACTTTGACCATACGAAGACAAAAACACCACCATCACAAGTATTATGCATCTGTATGTAGTTAATAGATAAATCAGGGTGCTTTATAAGATGATAAAGCGTATTATTTCACATAGGTCATCAATATATGTAGGGCTATAAATGATTTTTTTTTATCTTACTTACGATTCAAAATAAGTTTTTCCAATTTCTGTTTAAACACATACATATATTTTTCATCTCTTTTTTTCTAGATTGCTTTGTATTATAGACAAAGAGTTTCTTTTTGAGTTGTAGTGTTGCACTATACCGAAATCTGAGATGCCTGTATACGCCACGGTTATTTTTAGAGAAATAGATTCAGAAACACACATTTCTTTTTTACTGAATACAATAATTGTTTATATTAAATAATAGGAAACCTAATTTCACGACTAATTGGGATCATATATTAGATGTATTTTGATATGTTTTGTCATTTGCATTTGCAAAGGAATAAGAATAATTCTTCGAAGTTGAGATGGTTAGGCCACTCCATGCCATATTAATGTTCCTACATTCATTCTTTATCAAACAACAACCACCTCTCCTTTTATTTGAACGGAAACTTGAGTTTCCAATTCATATATGACAAAATCGAGTTCAATTTCGTTTAATTATTTTAATTTTTAACGTTTTTCATTAAAAACTTTGCCATATCTAAAAAAAATTAAATAAAACAACACTGATTTTTTTCTTCCAAATGTTTGCTGTCTGCTCAAACAGTCGACTGACTCGTTGATGTAAACACACCATTCACCGACACTTACTGTCGAATGTTGGAACATATGCAGTTAAAATCGTTAGGAGATATTGAATAGGATACTGAAATAAATCAATGAGTTTTAAGAAGTAAAATCTGACATTTAACAGCTTGCAAAGAACACATATTGCTTGCATACCTTTAAAAAATCTTTAATTTGAACAAAACACTTGTTCACATTTCCGTTTATCAATGAAGTCTGTTATAGAATACATGTACGCTACACATAGAGACAGATTAAGCGACCTTGGTCACTATACACATTGACTATCGGAACAATTTAAAGGATTTTAAATGATTTGAAAACATAATTTTGTTCCTGGTTTTATAGAACCATGGAAAAACTGACAGAAATTACATGTAGTCGTTCTTCAGTGATTTATGTAAAGTGACATGGAATAAATACGGAGTGCACAGTATAACTAGTAAGCATGTACTTAACGAGATGTATGTTTTATGCATGTGTAAAACTAAGGGATTCGCTGTATGATATATCTTTGATTAAGAGTTAAGAATCAAACTGGACATTTTAACTCTGGAGGTGCCTTTTATATATGATGTTGGGGGCGAATTGAAAAATGTACTTTCGTTCTTGACAAAAAATAGACGCAGATTAGAATTACTACATATGTAAACATCACGAGAATTTATATGTTAGGTAAATTTGCTTGTTTGTACTTTCAGGATTCACGAATTGCGATGGATCTGTCGGCTATTTTTTCACCACAATCAGCCAACGGTATTTTCCCTTTCACGTATTCTTTCACCATTCCGAAGTTAAGATGCTTTGTCATTTTAATTCATACAAATCTTTTCCAAACAATCCATTTTTTACAGCTTTGGATTTGGAAGCAAAGAATGTTTTTGATGAATTTGACAAAGACAAAAGCGGAAAAATAAGTGCCCAGGAGTTGGGTACAGCAGTACGCATGCTTGGTCTTAATCCTACGATGAAAGAATTAGAAAACGTGATAAAGAAAATTGACAGAAATGGTGTGTTTTGAAAGTAAACTTAGCTTGTCAATATTATACTGATTTCGTTTGAGGTACGCATCTCCCTTTAATTACTTCAAAATATATATGTCCATCAATAGATGTATATCGATCTAGGATCATATGAATTGCATTTAAGAGCATGTCTCAGAGAAAAAACAAGCAATTTTTCCAGTTGCTAGGTTTTCCGCTTGACTTCAAATTTTTTGAGCAATGACTAGTATGAATAAATAAAAATCACACGTGTTTTGATAAAGGTGCAGGTTGCTTGGCCTGTTACTAAAACGGCTCTTAGGACTTAAATGAAAACTCTAATCACGCGGTTTTTGTCATTTTGTGGAATAAAATATTTCTTTTAAAAAGGCAAAGGTTAGTACTTATTATACAAATAGTCAATATGACTAACATTCCTTTAGTATTGGCGCAAAAGGGTAATGAAATTGGCAGTGTGTAAATTATATACAGAACAGATTTTAAATAACAAAAAGAATCAAAGTGGAGATTTGAAATATTATTATTTTTATTATACGATATTTTGTTATTTATTTTTTAGGAAATGGAACGATAGAGTATGACGAATTTCTGGCATTTCTCAAACGGTCTTATAAGGAGAAAGGCGAAGTAAAACTTTATTTAAAGAATACGTTTTAATTCCTTAACTCAAATAGATTATGTTTTACAATGTCTAGTGTTTACGAAGTCTTCAAAATCTTTTAACGAAAAATTTGTAAAGCATCGATATTGAACCATCCTTAGTAAAAGAACTTCTTAAATATAATCGGCTTGCTAGGATAAATCTAACACATACATATACTAACTGTGCTTTTCAGGAGTCGAAAGCAAAGGTGGCCCTGTCAGACTATGTATCAGCCAAATCAACCAATGGTATTCTATTCTCTTACTTCACCATTTCGTCTCAGGATATATTAAGTCAGACCGATGTTAATTTCTGTATTGTATTTATTTTTTGAAGCATTGATCATTGAAGCAAAGAGTACCTTTGATAAAATTGATCAAGACAAAAACGGAGAAATTAGTGTTCAGGAGCTAGGTACAGCATTGCGTATGCTTGGACTGAATCCTACGAGGGAGGAAGTACAAAACATGATAATTGGAATTGACAAAAAAGGTGACTTTCGAAAGTAAAATAAAATGCATAATTGTTTAGAGAAATAGAGGAACGTATCAAGAATTCATTTTTTTTTTATATGCATGTATATTATTTGTTTTGATATAGGTCCATGAAAATATGAAAAGGAAGTGTAAATCCTATAAAAAGAATAGTGTGCTCGAACGTTTATAACAAACACTATTTTTAATTTTGTGATCTTTTTTACTAGAATTTGAGATACTTGTGCATTTAAATATAAATATGAATGTTGACCTATACCATTAACCATTAAAATTCAATTTCATATCTATAACCGTTTAATCGATTGTGAATATATTGCCAAAAAGTTTTATTGTCAATTTTCTTGAGATGTTTCTTAAATACAAACACAGCTTCATATACATGTACCCTAGGTAATTATATTTACTCAATTTGCGTTCCCTGTGCCTTAAAAGTAGCCAGGGATTGACACATAATGCACAGGTATGTTCAGGGGTCCTCCTGCAATTTTTCTTGACCCTGAAGTTTTTCAAACCCTGAGAACTTTTTTTATAGTCACCTGAGTGACTCAGGTGACAGGTGACCTATTGCTATCGGTCTTCGTCCGTCGTCGTGCGTCATGCGTTAACAATTTTATATTTTTAACTTCTTGAAAATTACAAGGCCAACTGTTCCCATTTTTGGTTTGAAGCATTTCTATGATAAGAGGAATCTAAATTGTGAAATTCATGACTTTACAATACCTGGGGCTTCATTGGCGGGGCCAAATATGCAAAAAAGCTATTTTTTCAAAAATCTTTTTCTCTACTCCACACATGTGAGAAAAAAAAAACAAATGCATGGATAAAATGTCCATGAAGCCCTCTACCACAATTGTGAAATTCGTGGTCCCTGGGTCAGGGGTTCAGGCCCTAGGGCTGGGCCAATATGGCCATATAGTGAAAATGTATTAAATTTTAAAAAATCTTCTTTTCTACTCCCATATATATATTAGAAAACTAAATGCATGGCTATGAAGCCCTCAACCTAAATTTAAAAAAATCATGGCCCCTGGTTCAGGGGTTCAGGCCCTTTGGGTAGGGCCAATATGGCAACATTGTGAGAATTATTCAAATTTTTAGTATTTTCTTCTGTACTTTCACTGTCATTGGAGATATACCTATTGCATTTTTATTATGTTCATAATGTCTTCTTTTTAAATAGTGAAATTCACTGCCTGGGGGCAGGGGTTGAGGCTTTTTATTTAAGGGAGGGGTGGCAAGTATGGCTATATAGTGAGCATGTATTTTTTTAGGTCACTTGAGACACTCGGGTAACCTATTGCCGTTGGTCGTACGTTGTCTGTAAGTAATTTTACATATTTAAATTGAAAACTTCAAGGTAAATTGTCACTTGTCCATATAAAATTAAGTATGTGTTCTATTTTAGGAAATCTAGTTTAATTTCCTGTGCATTGTATGCTTGTGTGCATTTTAAATGAAACTGAATATTATAAAAGTACGATCATTAACTGACTCTTGCCTCACCCCACCCCCCTTTTATGAATAAATGTTTTTTCCAAAAAAATCAAATTATTAATGGCAGGGGTAACAGACAGAGGAATTTTGAATTAGGGTTAAGACTCCAAAAGGAATATTAAAATGCAAAAATGACATCCTCTGACAGTCAGTCTAAGGGCTATGGTACTCAGGTGACCGTCAAGGCCTGTAGGCCTCATGTTCAGAAAGTATAATTTATGGTGTACGTGTGTATTTGTGTATGCGTTTGTGTTAGGGTCAGGGAAGTGGTTAGATGGTAGGGATAATTCGCGAGCTATAAGAGATTTTGTAGATGTAATTATGTATAATTTGGTTATGTAATTATTCATTAACCAAACGATATCAATTTTAAGTACATGTAATGACATGTTCATGTTCATGACTAACCCTCTCAAACGAAACTTTTTGCAAAATAAAAGTTTTTGTGCAGCCTAAAAATTAGTTTTGTCAAATTATTAAAAATAGTATGCAGAGAAGTTAAGCAAATTATACATAAACAAAACTTTAAATTCTGAATGACTTTTGTGTTAATATTTGCAATTTTTTAAAAGGTTACCTACTGGCAAAAATAACTGTATTTATAATTAGATAACATTATTCTAATGATAATCTTCATTTATTTTAAAGGAGATGGACTGATAAAGTTTGAAGAATTCCTGGGTTTTCTCAGACGGTCTCACAGAAATCTAGATAAAGTATAGGATATAGAAATGTTTATCAAATATGCTATCTAAGCAATTAATTAAATTTTCAAAAAATCAGTTTATACTCATTAAATATCACTAAGGATGTTGTTTACTCAGGGTTTCAGTTGTCAAATTCGGATTGTTATAAAGTTCAATGTCATGTGTAAACCTTGTTCTTAACACAAAAAGTATTTATAGAATGAATGTTTATTTACATGACATTCGATAAATATACTTAATTTTGGAATAAAGCTAAAACAAAAATAGACTTACAGCAAAACAGAGGAAATTGGACTAAATATTTCGGATTTTGTTTTCCGCTAAAACACTTTTGGCTGTAATATGAAATTAAAAATTAAGATTTTATTTGCTATTCAATATTATATTTTCTGTTGGTTTTATCTCACTTAGTCGTAAGGCACGCAATACAAAAATATTGAAAAATGCTTAAAAACCAAAAAAAGATACCACATCTCAAAATTTTGATCATTGACCTCATATAAATTTTATGCCAGCAGAATAAAGTCAAATGAATATAAGTAGTTTAATACTGTAAATGTTTTTGCGTTAATATTATTCAGGGTTTTTTGGGTTTTTTTGTTAAATCGAATCAAAAATGGGTAGGGATTTGAAAACTGATGGAGGAAATTCGGACTGGAATATTACTAAAAATTTGTTTACTGAAAACTTATTATAATTCTTTTCATTTATTTAGCTAGACTGCCAATCATAAACTGTATTTCATTTTTTAGAGTTCAATTAAGAAAATCTCAATCATAGTGTAAAATTTTGAGAATTTTTTATTAATTTTTCAAAAAATATTCAATCGCCATTTACTCAAAAAGTAGGTCATTGACCTCAATCAAAGGTCTATAATATACAATAGACGGTTTTTCATTATCATCAGTTGAATTTTTTTTAATTCTGAGTAAACGTCATCCTTAATATAAACACAGAGTAAATATGCTCACAGCATACTTATACTTACTTTTATCATACATATTGTTATTGTACCTTCAGGATTCAAGTAGGCCAGTGGATCTGTCAGACATTTGTTCCTCTACACTTGCTAAAGGTATTTTATCCTCTTCATTCTATATTTCGATGTTACAATCTTTATTGTATTTGTATGATTTTTTTGTTAAATGCATTTCGTTTCCAAGGCATGTGTATTTGTAGCTTTGGTCGTTGAAGCTAAGAGTGTCTTTCTTGAATTTGACAAGGACAAAAACGGGGTAATAAGTGCACAAGAGCTGGGTACAGCATTGCGCATGCTTGGTCTGAATCCAACGATGAAAGAAGTACAAAACATGATAAACGAAATTGACCAAAATGGTGCGTTTTCAACGTAAAACTTACCAATATCTCCTTTTTTGTTTTCTTTTATAAATTATCAAGTATTCAAGTGTTCAATTTTTTTAATTCTAAATTTTGAGCTATATGATTGAATTGATAGAGCCCTATGGAAAAACTTTTTAATTTGAAGAATGAAATTTACGAGTAACAGAATGATTTTATTAATTAGAAAAAAAATGACACTAAACATTAAATTCAAATAGATAAATTCATAAATTATTAACATACTATATATAGGAGATGGAATGATAGATTTTGATGAATTCTTGGCGTTCCTCAAACGGTCTTACAAAAAACCAGACGAGGTAAAGATGGAGTTAAAGAAAGCATTCCAAGTCTTTGATCTTAACAAGGATGGATACATATCTAGAGCCGAGCTACAATCAGTTTTGACAAAAATGGGCGAAAAACTGACAGAGAAGGAAGTTGATGAAATGATGGAAAAGGCAGATAAAAACGGGGACGGAAAAATAGATTACGAAGGTAAACGATATATAAAAGTATTGTAGAAAACACATTTACAATGCATTTATTTATCTATCTATCTAGTTATATTTCTATTTGTCTGTTAACTTTTATGATATCTGCAATGAGCAAGCTACAGCTCTTTTGTCCAATATTTAACGAGAGTTAAAGTTCTAAACTTTCTTTAGTATATTTACATTAGATAGATGAACCTACTGGTTAATACTGTAGATATTTTAGGCGAGCACGTAATTCCGCGATTCAACCGTTTTGAATCGAATCGAGAATATAAATTAGCGAAGCCGATTTTTTCCTTTTTTTTTTTTTTTTTTTACCATAGTTTCATTTAGTTTATATCTACACCGAAAAATAAAGCGATATATTAAAAATCCGCGAGATGTGCTTCTCGCGATTTTAAGCGGATATTAATTCCTTGCGTTTAATTAGGAATCTACATTATTCTATATAAGTCTTTTTTACTACATTTTGGAACAGAATCAATAACACTTACGTGTGCCATTAATCCAACAGCATACATTAGATAGACATTATAATTAACATTCATGTTACACATTACTTATTAAGTATTAATAAGTTTTTCATAACAACGTTTATTTTGTACCATCATAAGGTATAAGTACTAAATATGTATAGGCCGTGCAGTAGCATTACATTTGCTTTTGATATGTCAGTGTATTCTAAAAATTAGTGTAAAAATGTTACTGCAAGTAATTATCTAGGCTACTTTTGACGGTGTGCATAGAAAAAAATCAACGGAAGGATTTTCATATATTTCCAATAAATTTATATTGATTTTAATAACCACACCTTGTATTTTGAATTGATATTTTCATATAAATATTAATTTAAAAAATTATCACTTAAGATACCTTTAATTGATATGTTCATAAAATTCTGTTAAATTCATAGTGGTTTTAAAATCAGTCATCACTCATCTTTTGTCAGATTCAGAGGATTCACAATTGTAACTTGTTAACAACAATATTAAAGTATAGGGTTGGTTGCATTCTTGTTTACAGATAAAATGCTTTTGGGTGAGTATTTCTAGAATGTTTCATTTGGTTATTTTTTTTTTCAGAATATGTAGATACCATGTATCCAAAAGGATAATAAAGATTCAAAGGTATCATTTGAAGGAGTGACGGCGTTTGGGCATGTAACTAATCATTTCGATGATTACACATTTTAAATGACTCAACATAGTACAGTCTCACAAATCGTTTTGCTTCTTGACAATCATCAAATGTTATTAATATATAAGTAGACCTTTAATTATGTTCTAATATGTATTATATGATTTATAGTAGGTCATTTTGCATAGAAAATGTGAATAAATGCTTATGTTAAGATTACAAAGTTATTGATTTGTCTATTTTTATGTGTAAATATTTGTAAAGAGCTGATGCTGTTTGGTCCGACAATTGCATATCATATTTTGGACGCCTTAAATCAATGGGTTTTTTTTAATATTATGTGATCTTGTCATTGTTTTGGTTTCATAGATTGAATTTGGTAAAAAGCTTTGCCTATCAACTTTGCATAACAAAGAATTGTGAAATTTGTCGCTGAAACACTAAAAGCTGCCACTTTAATCTTGTTTGACATTTAAAATAAACAATGTGGCATTCGCTGTGTTGTGTATCCCAACAGTTCTTCTTTTTATTTTTTCGATTATTTTTATTTAGAAAATAGACCCACTCCGCAGATTTAAATTGATGAAGCTCAAAACCTCTACATCTACAAGTATCAAAAATTAATTAGACAAAATTTGGACGAAGCAAGTTTAAAGATTTTTGTAGCTGATTTGTGTATGTGAGGGAATTAAACATAGCACATTATAGATACCATTTAGGAAAATAGCAGTCTTACTGAAACAGGATTTAGATAAGACTAAGTATTTCCCTTGACTATCAACTTTAAGTTTTTAAAACCAAGTAATCACTTTTATGTAACTATATATTGTTTGAAATTTTAAGCATATGTAAGTTATGCTTGCTTTACCAAAACGAGTTATTCATGTAAAATGTAGAAACGCAATACTCTTTGATTTCTCACAGTTTTCAGTGCAGTTCAATGTCAGTTATGTGTTTATTTTATCTGACAAGATTTTTTTTAATGAAATTAACCAAAAGAATTATTACATTGTAATAAAACTTTGTTTAAAGAATTGAGACATTTGATAATGTCCTTCCTCACATTTAAATACGCAATTCTTAATCATTCATGATCATTATCTATTAATATTACTTATGATACGATTAAGAAAACCAACACTCGTTTAATCAATTGTTTAAAATAGTGATTTGTCACACCTGCTTCAAATTTTCGGATTAAGTGATTAAAGAAACGCGGCATTTGTGGAGTATTGCGTATTAACCTTGTCTCTCTAATATCGCAGTGTTTCATGATTAATTGTTAAATCGTGTTATTCAGTTTGCTTGTTTGTTTAGAAAAATCCAATAATTAAGAACATTATATCTGTCACAGGGTTTGCTTGTTGTCTGACAAAGTTAACTCGAGTTCATCAATATACATGTAGTTGAATTTATCATATTGACAAATATAATTTTATTGAAAGAAACTTTTTCAAGGCCTTACCTAGTGTTAAACTAATTCATATTTTGATTAAATGCTTTTGACTAATATTTCTAATTTCATTGTCGTTTAAAAAAGACTTATAGTTAGATTTTACGAACAGTGCGATCACGCTGACTCTAAGTAACGATGTCAGGAACTTTAACCTTAAGCTATTTAAATTAAATGTAGACTACATATTTCCCGGCTTTTAAATACGCCAAAGTAGAGCAGTCGTAAAATATTTATAGTTCTATTAATCCATAACACGAAGTGATAAGGAAAACAAATGCTCACAATAGAGCTGGTAAGCATTTATCTACTAGTAAATGATAGCGGCTGTGTGTAAAAAAATAAAATAATGAAGGAACCGATGTATTTCATGCACTTTACGAAGACTTAACAACTAGACTGGACATGTTAACTTTGGAGGTTTAATGAGCGCTCTTAGAATAGAACTGTAAGTATTTGGTTAGTTTATAACTATCAATTTCATAAACTTTTAAAGCATTAGTATTCTAAAATATACTTAAGTTTAACACCGAAACTCACTAAATATGCAGACTCCACGTTCGAAGGCATATACTGTATTGTACTTTCAGATTCAAAAATGTCGTTGGATCTGTCAGAGTTTTCTTCACACCAATCAGCTACAGGTATTGTCTCTTATGTTTACATGTTCTTTGTATACTAGCATGGTATACAGAATTTTACAAATCTTTAAACTTAATATTTCATTTTTTTTTTTCGTTTGGCGTAGCCTTGATTGCAGAAGCGAAGAGTGTCTTTGATGAATTTGACAAAGACAAAAGTGGGGAAATAAGCGCCCTGGAGCTGGGAACAGCATTGCGCTTGCTTGGTCTGAATCCGACAGCAAAGGAAATTCAAGACATGATAGATGAAATCGACAAAAATGGTAAGTAAAGATAGTAAATTTTGAAAAAAGCTCAATAATTCAATATCACACAGAATTTGCATAAAGTTTGTCAACTCAATTAAATGCACGTGCACTTGTGTTTTAAAAGGCATGTGTATAGATACCGGTGTACTGTATTAAGAAAAGATATTAAATACTCTTTGAGAGGAATGATTTTGTTCCCTTCTACACATGTTTAATACTTTGTTTCACCTGACTAAGATTTAAGATAGGGAGTTAAACTTGTGCATTTAAATGTTTTGAGTTGACCTATAGATGGTGTACCTACATATAACAACATATGCTAATATTGACATAGTTCTTAAATGCTTTATAGCGTCACCCCCCCCCCCCCCCCGTGAAAAAATCCTGGATAACTTTTTATTGTTCATTTCCATTTAAAATAAATTTTAATGGAATTAAATCTTGTTACAATATTTTTTAAATCTTATTACAAGGAAATGGAATGATAGAATTTGATGAATTCATGGCATTCCTAAAGAAATCTTACAAAAAGCCAGATGAAGTAAAAACGGATTTAAAGAAAGCCTTCCAAGTCTTTGATTTGAACGGAGATGGCTTCATATCTAGAGAAGAATTACAAAAGGTTTTGACAAAGATGGGTGAAAAACTGACAGATAAGGAAGTTGATGAAATGATGAAAAAGGCAGACAAAAACGGGGACGGAAAAATTGATTACGATGGTAAGCATTTTTTTAAAAATAAATAGAAAGTTTTGCTTTTTTTTAATAAATGTGTTTCTGTAATTGATATTTTCTGTTTTTAGAATATGTTGACATGATGTATCCCCATGGATCATAGGAACATACCATTTCATTGATCTACCTAATATAAACATGTTACTATATGTCTTTCAAAGAGCAGCTGTTGTTGTGCTTCTTTAATTAACAATTTCTTCGCTTTGTACTATTTTATATGTTAGGTAATCTCAAGATTAAATTATGTTACAATGTTTATGATTATATTGGTCTTCAGATGTATGAATTGAATTTCATTTTGTAAAACTGAATAAATATGAATGCCCCAAAAAGCTAAAGTTTTTAAAATTGAAATACAAAGGGAAACACACATTGATTAAAATTGTCAGTTGTTAGCAAGAACAAAATGCAATGAACTTGTAAAAAATCAATATGTTTGTTACAAAGTTAGTGATTAAACTATAATTATAAATCTGTTTGCTAATAAAGTAGGAATTGTTGTATAACGTCTATACATTTAATATGAAAGATAATTGTAATGTCTAAGCACAGATCATATATTTATCTGGTCTATATGTATGTATTATTTTAGATTCTAGTTTTATTTTTAAAAATCATTCATTGTTTAGAGATGAACGTGTACTTATACTTATAGTATTATATTAATTCCATATGTTCTGAAACCGTGTTTTTAATTATCTTTGAAAATCCATTTCTTTGAAATGGTATTAGAAAATACTTTGCTTTTCATTTCTGTTTACCAAAACTGATTACGTTTTTTATTTTATATAAACTTTTATATTTGTTGTAATATCGAATTATATAAAACCTTGAAACACATTTTTTATTTTGTTATTGAATAATTTTTACGATTTTGTCTTTAAAAATACCATGTCCTTAAGAGAGATAAATCATACACATGTAGGTTTACTTGACTTTTTAACAATAAGGTAATTGCGTTGTTTTCTTGACATATTTTAAACACAGCTGTTAATGGAATCTAAATTATAGGTGCTTAGCCACCAACTTGAATTTATAGAACACTAGAAATGACCAACAACACAAACTATGAACATTCTCAATTTTTTAATACAATCCATCCCTTTCTAAGGGATGGATGAATTATTGAAATTAGATAAAACAAAACCTAAAAATAGCAATTCTTTAAGAACTACAAAAGGGACTCATAACAATATATTTTTTTAAAAACTGCTAAAACACTTCCATGGATTAATGATATAATACTTCGCACACTTTGCCGTGCGAGCAATCACTGGTAAATTTAGTCAATGTTGTTACGATATGTACAATTGTACTAGAAGGTCATTAGGGTGGATTTATTCTGTGATTCGGTATATTAAGATCAATTCTATGTAAGAATCAGAATTCGGTGGCTACGCATAGTCACGAATTTTCTTCATACTTGACAACTTGATAGACTTTGATGAGTAAAAAAGCCTAACACCATTTATTTGTTGCTATGTGGTCCTGTTGCCATGGTAACAGAGGGTAAAGATGTAAAAATGGCATTTTAATGCTTATTTGAGAACACATTGTGAGTAATGTGCACAACTTGGGGTTTCCAGGGTAGAACAAATTATTAAAAATAGTTTTCATTTTTCAAAAGGAAGAAAAACATTCATTTAGAGCGTTTCAATGGTTACTAAACAGAAATTTAAGAATATGTTTACTTCATTTAATTTGAAGAAAAAGAGCAAATCTTGGATTTTTTGGTAAACGCTATTATGATTGTGCAATTAAGAATTTAAATATGAAAATTGAGAACCGTTGCTATGGTAACAAGCTAAAAAAAAAGGTAAATTATAATATGTTTAGACATATCTGAATGGATATTATTCACATATAATGAATAAATATATAAAATCAATTGGTGAGAAATAATCAAGTATAGCCTAAACTTTAATGACACTTAAAAAAAATCTGACATTTTCTAAAAATAACTGCCGTTGCTATGTACTTTTCAAAAAGTAAGAATTTCTGTATGATATTCTACGTAACTTAATTTTCCATAGCAACAACACTTCTCTGTTGCATAACAAAGCTTTTTATGCTATATAATAAAAATTTACATATATCTTTATAAGTTCCAACTAAAACAATTGCTAAAATTTTCTAAAATCAGGAATTAAAGCATATCAAAATCATCTTCAATTTCTCAGTTTTTCCTATTTCTTGGCCTTGTAACCATAGCAACGGATGTCAATTTTCATAATAAAATATATATTGTATGGACATTGAAAAGGATGTAAAATTTTAATAGTTTCCCATTTTGGCTTATCAATAAACCGCAAAAAAACTGATTTCAAAAATTTGTAACAGTTTCCATGGTAACATTTTAAAAGTAATGGTTTCTCCATCAATTTTCTTGAATAATATAAGAATTGAAGTAGGACAAAGGCTTTTTTTTATATCTTTGATAGTTTACATTAGTGGGCAAAACCTTCTAGTATGGCTTCAAAGTAGGTAAGTTTTGCTATTTTTCCATCTTTAGCCTCGCTTGCCATGGCAACGGTTACCCCTAGCAACCAACTTTTTGTGGTTTTTTGCGTTTTTCACCTATGTGTGTCCATGTATGAAATATAAGGAAAATTGGTGACTGTGTCCATGTATGAAATACAAGGAAAATTGGTGACTATGCGTGGCCAGACCCTTTTATAAATCTTTGATTTTTACATAGAATTGATCTTAACAACTTTTAAATTTCTAATCTTGATACTTTTCTTATTTGTGATTTAACACTATAAGCTGCTATGCTAAGTAATATTTAACATGACATTTTCTATATTGAACTTGATGAATTAATATTGTTGTTAAAAGGTAGTCATTGTGTAATTGCTTTCTATTTAAAATAGCAGTCTAATTACCCAATAAATTCAATTGGTTATACTTTTTTATGTAAAGGTTTTATGGAAAATAATTCATAACAACAACAACAAAACAACGTATATATCATTTTTTTTTTTGGGATCGATGTAAAATTATTTGTACATCCAAACTTTAAATGAAATCTATATAATTTGGTAAACTTTAATGTATTGTCATTTTTATGTTATAAAGCATATGTGCATTTGAAGTGTAGTACACTTTTACGTTTCTCTGCACCTACAC
>WFKH01006014.1:31757308-31770923 GCA_016163765.1 Magallana hongkongensis
AACACCAAATATTAAATCTCAATTTTTTTCTAATAAAAAGATAGATCTTTAACTATTAAAAAGATAAATTAATAAAAGATAATATTTATTTTTAAAATTAACATCTGAACAGCATAAATGATTAACATTTAAATATGGAAATAACTACACTAACACGAGATTTACATAGTTTCTATGTGTCTAAATTAGTATGAGCTGCATTTTGTTTCGAATTTTATTTTTGCTGGAAAAACCTGACATAACGATAATGTTGCATGTTACTAACATTTATGATAAAAAAAAATTAAAATGAATTATCATTTTTTTTTAAAAAAGAAGGTTAATTCACTCGTTTCTATAACCAACTTTCAGAGAGTATTGTATGGCTTGGTGGAAGTGATTGGAACGTTGAGGGCTCTTTTGTTTGGGAACCTTACGGCGACCAAATTACGTACACAAATTTTTTTCCTGGAGAACCCAACGACTTTAAAAATTCAGAGGACTGTCTGCTGATTGATGGCTCTTCACTCAAAAATAACACCTATACTTGGGACGATAGCAGCTGTAACGAGTCGCATTTTTATGTTTGCAAGCAAATGTAAGTAAATTATTTCGATTCGTTTAGTTATTGGATAAGATAAAATATACTACTTCTATTGAAGAGCCATGGGGATGTTCAAACCCAAGATTTTCATAATTACCTATGTTATACCCATATTTTATATATTATCTTAAAAAACTGAATTTTTCAAAAATTACGATGCTGAAAAGCAATTAAATTCGATTAAAAAGGGGAAATAACAATATTTGTTGGCTCAACACATAGAGTTTTCCTTCTGCTTCATTGTCACGCAAGCGCAGGGGATATAAATATCATAGCGCGGTAGATATCATGAAGAGGCGGCCGCTCAGTCAAACCTGATGTCTTCAAGAACTAATATCATTGGTTTATTTATGAACATACGTTCTCTTTGAATGTATTTTAATTATGACTACAGATATCGAACAACTTCAAATCTCAATGCGTTCATCCCACTGAATTTCTATTTTTGACAATAATCACGTGACACTCAAATTAATGTCAAAACAACTCGGTTTGTATACATTTGTATCCATATGTAATTTCAAATGAGTTTTAACCACTTGTAAACTGATATGTGATGGCTTGGAATAGTTGACACCTCCCGTATATTTAATTATTGTATCTATCGTTTTATATCTGTTGTCATAATCAAAAGTAAAATATTTGAGTCACTTTGTAATTTTAATACTGTGAAATCCTTAGAATTCATGATTGGTCAATTTTCGTGGTAATCGTGGGTATACCCCCCCCCCCCCTCCACGAATTTACATCCTCGACGAAAACAAATTAAGAAAGAGTTATCTTTGTTACTGAAACTAATAACCGACGCATTCACGAAATTACATCCCCACTCACATAAAATACTCACATCCACGAAAATTGGACCACACAAATTTAAAGGATTCCGCGGTTATAACATATTTTACAATATAAACATTTTTGTCCATTACAAGCTTATCATTAGATGTTATAACCAACGGAAATTTATCTATTTGGTTTTTCCTGTTTCTTCAGTCAGCGTTGATTACTATGTGATTTTTAAGAGATTTTGAACTTTCTAATTCTCTCATTTATTTTGTCTTTAATTTTCTTATTTTTTTTTCCAGGGATGATATTGCCGGTAATCTGATTGGTTGAAACAAAAACAAAGATTTTCTTGGCATACAAATGTTTCGGTTTATCTTTGAGATCATAATATGACTGCATTAAAATTACTAAACATTTATAATTTATAGTTTAACTGGTAACCATTGAAGGTTTAGACGACAAAAGTTACTTTCGTAATCTAATGGTATTCAGCCATGGAAATTGGACATGCGTCAAGCTTGACATTGAGGAAAATGTTGATCCCTATTCAGTAATTTTTTTTTTACAAATCAACGGGAGAATATCTCCTTCGAAACCGGCATTAACATTACAATCATTTCTTAAAGTCGAAGCGAATACTGTAAAAGTGGTTATTTACGCGGGGGTGGGTGGGGGGGGGGGGAATTCAAATTCATACTTTTGAGTGTTAAATCGCGCATCCGCGTATTTAATACGCAAATGTATTGTTTGACCATAGAAAACGATTACTTAACCACCAGCGTAAATGACCACTTTTACAGAAGTTCCCATTATCTAAAAATTAAAATATTTAAAACATGATTTTAATTGATATGAAATAGTACTTTAATGGGTTGATACACTGGCACTGTGGGTCAGGTATGGATCAGAGAGGGGTCTTATTTTTTTGGAGGGTGGTATGTAATTAGTCAAATGTCTAATATTATACGTTGGTTAGATATGTCGCTATATCAAATCAAAAATGATAGTTTGAAAGAAAATTGGATAATCGTTTGATGAAAGAAAGTTTGATTAAAAATTGTTTATGTTAGTTTAGGGTGCATTAGTGCCAGCGTGCTCTTATTTGATTATTTTAAGATTTAATTTTAAAACTTTTTTAAATGCCGCACATTACTTAAAGGACATGGTCACGATTTTGGTCAAATTTTATTTGTCTATTTTTATTGTTTACAATGCTTCGGTGATGCATTTCTAATGATCAATCAAAATTTGAGTCTCAGTCGTAGAGCTATAAGCAAGATACAGCGCTTACAATAAATAATTTTTGACAAAAATCGTGACCATGCCCCTGTTAACTAGCGAGGTTGAATAAAAATATGAAACATACCGTATGTTTGTTGGTCATTTTCGCGTGTCACAAATTTTTCGAAAATGATGTTAATAAGATAACTATTTTATTGTACGATTTTTAAGAGTGCTGGGTGGTTGCTATTTAAGACTTATTATTGTAATTAAGATGAAGAGCTCTGAATAAATATAATAAAAATATTCAAATATTAAACGATATTTATTTTTTTTTCTTTCCTAATTGATAGTTTAAGGCAATAGATTTCATCTCTAAACTTATTGGGATAGATCTGATCGGTAATTGTTCAATAACAAACCCTCTTTAAATTTATACAGACAACATTGTTTGTAAGCTAGATTAAGTGTATTGTACGCCCAACATAATGCGTCCAATGATTAGCAAATTTGTCATCAGAGAAATTCTTCACAATGTCACACCAGCTGTAACTAGGATTTGTTTTGTTTATTTGTCTAAGTAAGTCAAATGATACATAATAATAATCTTCTTGTTGAAACACTTTTATGATAAAACATAACTGATAAAATTACCAGTATTGAATAACGTGTACATGCGCATTGTAACCTGAATTTTATTATTTTCATTATTATATAGGTTAATTTCTTTGATATCACACTAGGACTAATCTTCGTTGTCTTACATCTATCAATAATTGATAAGAAAATAGAGATCACGATGAGTTCATGAAGTCCACCATATTAGAAAAAAATGACTGTTTTCTAGTTATTTGATTCACACTAAATGAATTAAAATTATATTCTGCTCTCTAAACCAATTTCTTGGATATTTTATATAACTAACGAGCAATATAAATGGCGGGGGAAAAATTGCGTACTTCATCATTCTCAAAAACCATTTAGAAATTTAAAGAAAAAAACCTTTCTTGGTTTTCTTTTCATAATTGGTCATTGAAAGAATTTTTTTTTTAAAATATGTCAATATTAATAGAAAGAAAATGAATAAAGTAATTGTAATTTACCAGTTGCTGTTGTGCAGACTTGTTCGGAAGGATGGATAAAGCATGGCTCTGCATGTTATCATATGATGGCGGAAAAAGAGTCCTGGTTTGATGCTATGGTTTGTCGGAGGCATACATATGTACTTGTTTTGTAAACAACAGTAAATATAAACATGTGTAATCTTGTTTATTTGTTCATGTTCATTTAATGCATTTAGTAATGCGTTTAAATTTATCTTTAAAAATGCACTGCACAATCCAATTACCAAAATATGCATGTGTTATGCCTCTTTTTACTTTTCCGTAGAAAATGTGTCGAATACATGGATCCGTTTTAGCTTATATATTAAACCAAGAGGAGGAGGACTTCATAACAGGCCTAATGAATAGTAAACACTGTAAGTAGCTTTTATTTGTCTCAAGACAAAATACATTCTCCTTTTCCTGCTCTTATTTTATATTCAGGAAATAAACATGTTGGAAAATCACAGTTTGATCGCATTTATAGTACATTTTTCTTTCATTAAACTTGTACTTTAAAATGTAAATGAGAAAGGATGAATTACATACGTATATAGGTATAGTTAGATCTCAAACGTCTTTTATTGTCCATATGTAGTCAATGTTGCTTGGCTTGGAGGAAGTGATTGGAACCTTGAGGGTTCTTTTGTTTGGGAACCCTACGGTGACAAAATGAATTACACGAACTTCGCTCCGGGAGAACAAAACGACCACCATCAAAACGAGGATTGCCTGCTTCTTGATACCAATTTACAGCAAAGCGACAGAAATTGCGATGACATGCACTTTTATGTTTGTAAGAAAATGTAAGTATAATAAGTAAATGTAACTTGTCAAAATCCACAACGACGTGGTCACCGGAATCTATGGAAGAAACAACCTAACCTAACCCCCCCCCCCCCCCCCCCAAAAAAAAAATAAAGCACATTGAAAGCGTTCTACCCATTCAATTTTAAACTAGAATCATGACGTAATATATATGTTGTAAATTACTGATACAGGCAGAATAATTATTTCGATATTAACATATTTTGTGTTTTCTTTTCAGGGATGATATTACCGGTAACTTGATTGGATGAAACTAAATTGTACAATGTCATTCAGCGGAAATGAATAAATAAGATTTTCAATCATTTTTAAGTCATCGTATTTATGAGAGCAAAGACGATGCATCGGTTTTAAAGCTTTTTAGTTCTGCATTTCTCCAGCTTTTGTTGTTGTTCTTTACTATTTTTACTTGTTACTTATACCGGTATTTCCTGTTTACTAAAATCACGATCTATAATTTTATATATTAATGGGCCACAGAAGGGTTGCAAAATGTAAAACATAACTAAATTATGTAGATAAAAGACTTTTATCTAGTTCGGTGATTCTATGAAATAACTAAATATATTTTGTTTATTTTTTATCAATTCATAATGTGAACCCCATTATAATGATAGGGCCACAAAAGGACTTTACAAATCAGGAAAATACGGGATATTGTTAAAAAAATATTCAGGCATAGGATTTAAAATTCACGTGGTTCATCAAACACATCTTCTTAACATCAAATAGTACGCATGGTTTGAATTTTCTTCATTTGTCTTGCTTATGTGATAGAGTTCGGTATTTAGCATTCCTACTAGCTCGATCGGTAAAGGTTGGATTTGCATGCCAGAGGACCCGGATTCAAACACCAGCAAAGGCAATAAGAGTATCTGTTGCATTTATTCTATAACATACGGTAAACAAATATATGATATCTTGAATAAGTTTTTTTTTTAATGAAAGCAGACATAATTTATGAAAAATATAATAATATTTCATTTATAACTGTTTGTTATTTTTTTTTTCTTATCCTAATCTTTATTTCCAAAGTATAGACAGCGTAATATAAACACACAAAACAATTTCCAGCAAACAATTTAAATCCTGTCTTAAAGCCTGTGATTGGGAAGTTGAAGTTAGTTGGATATAAGAACCATTGGGTCATAAAAATAGATTACTTAAATATTGCACCAATTCAAATAACTATTATATAGACAATGAAGTCAAATGTAAACATTACACATTACATTATGCATTACATTACACATTACATTATTCATTACAGTATGCATTACATTATTCATTACATTATACATTATATTATTCATTACAGTATGCAATACATTATGCATTACAGTATGCATTACATTATGTGTTGCATTATACATTACATTATGAATGACAACCATTAATGACCATTATGTCACCCATTACTCATTATGCAACATTAAGACATTTTAGTCCATATTATACATTAAAGCATATAAGTTCATTATACATTATGACGTTATACATAACATTATTGGCTTAATGATTTTGAAAGATAGACAAAACAATAATGGTACTGGAAACAGATACTCAGTATTATTTTGCTATCAAATCTATAAAACCAAAAGCGTCGCGAAAAATCGCCACATGGTTGTTCGAGTTATGAGAGAACAACCACCGCCAATAACATTGGAGGATTAGCGACGCTTAGTACATTGACCGTGACCTACGTTCGCCATTGAAAGAGCAAATTTGTTGCAATGTACTTTGTAAATTGTATAGTAGTATGATATTTCCAAGTTTAGTTAGATTAAGTTCGTCTTTTCTGAATGAGCCATAAGAATTCCAAGCAAATTCTTCCAAGCAAATTCTAGATATCAGATGTAAAAACAATCATTTTGTACAAACAGTTTGCTCATAAAGCTGTTAATGGCTTTTGGCTGCAAAATTTTGAGATTTTACATTATTACTATAACGCCCTGAAGATCTAGGAAGAACATAAGACAACCAAGAATGGTGTTTGGACGTCTGGTCTGAATTCCATAAAATATTTCTTTCATGTTTGTACGTAAGTCATTTTCCCCACAGTGAATAATCAAAAAATCTGAAGAAGGTTCGTACCTTAACAGCATCTGAATTCAAGGGTGTTCAACGTTAACAAAAAGGCATAAAATGCCAAAGAAAATGCATCACAAAATAGGAAGGTTTCACAATCAGAGGAGCAAACATAGCTTGAACTTGATGTAAGCATTTTAAATAGGCAAACGTGCGTGAACGATTAACACTTTCTAAAACTTTCTAACGAAGAAATATTTTGTACAATCGTTGGTGCATAAAAATTTGCATTTGAAACTTATTCCAGCTAAATATGATGATATTGTACTATATGCTAAACCTTTCAATGACATATGAGCGATGAAAACACATAAGTTTGAAAGGGGGGGACCCCAAATCTCGGGAAAACCCATAGTCTTTTCGAAAACTTATAAAATAAATTATTAAATTATTATTGTATGAACTTTTTGTGTTTGCGGCTACAGAGTTTATTGTTAGCAGTTCAATTTCAGCTCTAATATCATCCTCGTGAAATCTCCTGGAATGGGCAACGGATGAATGTCCGCTTCCGATGCGAGCGATCTGAATCTTGTCCACTGTTTATGAGAAATAGAATAAGCGATTGAGCTATTACAACCACTTACATGCATTGCTTTAAAAAATGTATTATCAATCATAGCATAAAGAACTATTGAGCGAACCATTTGCATTACTCTTTTTGGTTTCGATGTGTTCTCGTTGAGAATTGCTACTAAAGCAATATTGTCTACAGGTATGAAACATAATTTTCTTATTGTGGAAAAGGCTTTTGAATAGCATAACTACCAAAACTATTGGAAATAGTTCCTTAAAAGTAATATCAGATATAATATCTGTGTCCTGCCAATCATGAGGTCAATGGAAATAAGCCCACTGACCTTGTAAATAAACGCCGCAGCCAAGTTGAGAATTACCAGCGCTATCAGTGTATAGGTGAAGGTCAAAATCAGAAAGCCACTTCATTTCTAAGAAATTAAGCTTACGTTAAATTGTTCGAGAAAGCTTAGCCAAACACGAAGGTCCCTCTTCATACCTTCATTGACTCTTATGAAATGAGATCGATGCTTAATACCCCACATTGCATCACAAAAACGACGGTTAAAAGCACTAGCTGCGGGAATTGCCTTGGCGCGAAAATTCAAAGTACCTACAATGGACTGTACATTTTTTAAGGTTATTTTGGATTTCCTCAAAATCTCTATATACTGTGATTAAGAGCAGTATTTTTTTCTTCCGGTATACTTATAATCAGGTTTTGTTTTTGTTTTTCTATGCCTATTTTTCTTGACTCTGTTTACCCAGCCGATAAGTTTACAACCGTTGTAAAATATGACGCAATGAGAACAAGCATGACGTTACAATGTACACGGGGAATGAAATTTCCCAGAGTTATTTATTGTGCAGTTAGGTTTGTTTATTACTATAATAATCTGATTTATTTTTTAAAGAAAATAAATTTTATTATACACAAAACTGCCTACTTATGGATTTCCTTTACAGTTATTATTTACATCCAATTCTTTATGTATTGGATGGTGTTATCGAAGAAAGGGCCGACATCATTATCTCCCCTTTGTCGCGCACTTAATATTATTATTAGAGTTAACTCCCCATTGAATATATAAATTAAAGCGCAAGCCTCATGATCTTTCTTTCACTTCCTGTTGCTGAGAAGATAGGTTGGTCAAGTTAATATTAAAATTTTTTTCTTTGATAAGCACGTGCTGCAAATAAATGTTTAAAAAATACAATTAACAAATTATTGTCAATCTTTAATTTTTGCTCAATTAATGCCGACGCTTTCATTATGTTTTGATATATATGGATTTTATTTCGGCAGCCCAATTATTTGGATAACCTTTCCCTCAGCCATATTGATTTTTTGTTGAATTTTCTGAATTAATCCTTTGATCAAGATAATACGGATTAATCTCTTATAAATACATGTATATTATGTATAAATAATTGAAAGGATAAATATAAAAGTGTAACGTTAAAATAAACAAATCTATAGATAAAACAATTGTAGTCTAATTTTGAAATCGCAAATTTTTGAATTAACTCAAGTCTTGTTTATTTATACTTATTGCGAATTATCAACTGATTGAAATGCCACCAAGGCGGTCCAAACGGATGAAATTTGAAACGACAAAGGCGAGCGAAAGTCGAACGGCAAGGACCAGGGAGCAGCGGCCCGACGATGGCCCATCAGAACCGGTGCAAACCACTTCGGAGGTCACACAACCATCAAGGACAACGGCGTCATCTTCACATGCCATACGATATTCCGCCAGCTGTTCCATCAGTCCACAACATCCTAGGTATGCACGTTAGCAATGCAATAAAACAAAAAATTATAGAAGGGCAGTATATTGATCTGACATCTCTTTTGCCCCCTAGACCTGGAGGGGATGAAAAGAAATTAATCGTAAATAATATGGGGGAATAATATCCAAGGATGCTAACCCCAAAAAGGTTGATACCATAGAACAGTGGACTGATCTCATGTTTATATTTGCTGGGATTTATCTTAGTGGCCACCCTGCTAAATCCATAGAGCTTTTGAAATACATGCAGTGTGTTAGGATGGGGGCTAATAGGGGAGCAGTGGGATGGAAAGATTATGATGTCCAGTATAGGTTACGTAAGGCTTATAATCCATCATCATCATGGGGGGAAGTGGATTCTGAGCTCTGGTTAATGTACATGACCCCAGCCTCAACCTTTAATGGCCCTCAACCCCTGCATAGAGCTACATCTATAGGAAAGAGCTACAACTTCAATTTCAAAGGGTCTTGCGAAAAGTTTCCTTGCACTTATAGTCATAGTTGTTTACGTTGTAACGGCCAGCATGCCATGCTACACTGCACTCTAGCACAAACAAATCATGTGCATAATTTTCGTGCCCCCAGATTCCCAACACAACATGCCAACAATCAACCCAGGCCACAACAATCGCACTTCAGGGGACCACGGAACTCCAACAACCTGCGCCCCCGTTTTAGATTTACAAACCCACAGGGTATGGGGCCTCGGCAAAACCCCTATTAAACTCCCCGTCCTAGAGAAGTATTTGTCATGTTATCCAAATACTCAGATTGCAAAAAAATTATTGTTAGGATTTTCGCAGGGTTTTCAATTATATTACACGGGGCCAAGAATTCATATTCATTCAAAAAATTTGATATCAGCGTATGAACATCACAACGAGCTTCAAGAAACAAGAGGCCCATGGGGCCACATCGATCACCTGAGCAACACTGGCTTTATATGGGCGTACAAAGGATATTGTGCCATATGGCTCTCGGTAGATTAACAAAAAATGAATATCCGAATTTTACACTTATATTTGCATATACAATAAAACTCGGTTATAGCGAAGTCCGAGGGACCAATGGATTTACTTCGTTATATCCGTAATTTGTTATAATCGTATAACGAATTTGTGATACTAACTATTATAATAGCGAATTCACTATAGACACGTTTTCTTTCATAAGACTACAATTTTTGCTAATTGCGGCTTAGAATAAAAATACATTCTTTTGATACATTTAATAATCGAATGTAAATTGAAAAATTCATGTGAAAATAAATTCATTCTAACTATTATGTTAAATGGTAGAGCAAACTTTTTAAATTATAAAGAAATTCGTAATAAAACTGTAAAATTTCGTCATTATTCTCCTCTTTATCACTATATCCATAAATTCTGCAAAATTTTTGCAAACATTTCAAAAATGCAATTGGTCTTCTCCATTATAAACGATTGTTCACCTGGCGTGAATTCATATCGTATGACGTTTCATACCTGTGACTGTTGAATAAACTTAACTGAAAAATGTTGTCACATGATATGTTAAAGAGCTATAATTCAAATCAATGTATTGGCAAGCATGTCGCTCTTTTGTACCCACATTAAAGGCCCACCCATTATTTTTATCTTTATTAAAAAACAACAAATGTCTACATACAATGATGATTTTCCGCTGCAATAATTTTTTTAAAAAAAGTTACAATATAATGCTTTAATCCTCATAATAATAACGTGTCAGAACTATGGAAACTGTTTAAAAGACGTTGTTTTTATTTACTTTTGTTTGAAAAACTATCAAAAAATTGTGTAGATTTTATGCAATTCATCGTTTAAGAAGGGGCACCAGAAAGTAGTTACAATACAGCACATCATCTTTTTAGCAAGACCTTTCTAATGATCAACCAAAATTTCAGCGCCAATCATAGAATTATAGGCAAAATACATAGCTTGGTTTGAGTAATGTTTTTGTTCACATGAGTTTATTACATTCAACTTAAGATTTTTAAACTTGGTATTTTCTATTCAGCATAGTGCATTTAAAATTTAAACTAACTAAAGCATGTCCCTAGCTCTGTGTACAAACATAGCGTTATGCGCAAAGCTCTGCATGTTGCTTATAATTCGAAGCTTGACTCTCAGATACGGTTAGTAAATAGAAAATTGTAAACAATTAAAACAAAAGAGAAATGCACTAAAACAAAGAAAGAACACAATTTTTTTTCATCATATAAACACTTATATATCTCTAGCAGCGAAAATAATCTCCGATTAGACTGAAAATGCTGAGCATCTTAACAAAACATGTTACATTAATCAACAATTTCGAAGAGATCGTACCGCATTACATGTACCAATTAGAATGAATAGTATTTTATAATATGTTACATGTAATTAGTGCATCCGATTTTGCCCATTTTGCGCAGGTACATGTAAACAATCGGCTGTCTGATTTACCGAAGTCTACATTTGATCCGATACGTAAAAATTCTAAAATACATTCTATAGTTCCCCTCAAGTTAAAAAGAAAAGAAACGAAAATCAAAACAAGCTAAAACCACCGTCACAAGTGAAAATGTCAACGCATTGAAATATCTAACCTCAATTTACTTCATAAAAACGGCACAAATATAAATTGGATGTTTCAAATGTTCCCTTCGAACGTAAACTGTTGCACAACAAGCAAATTCATATTTGTCAGTATGACTCGTTTATCACGCGTCAAACATGGTTGCTCAAAACAGAACTTTCGTTTTCGATATATGAAATATCGAGCCCGAAGTTAAACTGATTGACCCCCATTCTCTCTGTCTTATTTTTATTTTCGTAAATTACTCAAATTTGAAACAGAATTCGCCAATAATTTTTGCAATTTATATTTTCCTTACCATAAAGATTATCTATGCTAAATTACTTTGAATTTGACTCAGTAGTTTTTGAGAAGAACATTTTTTAAAATGCACCCCCCTTTTTCTACAGTTTCGAGGTTTTCTCCGCTTTGAATAAAGATCGGTCTTTCATTTCTGCAATTTATATTCATCATACAATAAGGATGCTAAAAAGCTAAAAATAATGAAGGAAGTAGAATTAGGACGGGTCGGGGGGCCATTCCGAGATATACCAATTTCAAACCTCCGCATATCTCCTATCGAAGTGGTGCCAAAGGGGGACAACTCTGGTTGGAGATTAATAACACATCTCTCATTTCCTAAATTCAATAGCGTAATTTTTTTCATAGACCCCGAGGAAACCTCAGTTAAATATGCATCTTTTGATTCGGTTATACAAATGATTGCTAAAATTGGTCAGGGGGCATTTATAGGAAAATGCGACATAAAATCAGCTTTTAGACTTTTGCCAATATGTCCAAGGGATTTTGACCTACTTGGTTTTATGTTTGATGACATGTACTACATTGATAAGTGTTTACCAATGGGGTGTTCTGTGTCATGTAAGATCTTTGAGGAATTTGCAACATTTTTAAACTGGATGGCAATAAAAAAAATCTAGTGTAGACACAATAGACCACTATTTGGACGATTTTATATTTGCGGGTCATAATGCTTCTGTTTGCAAGGACACCATGTCTACATTTAATACCATTTGTCATGAGCTAGGGGTACCTTTAGCTGAGGATAACACTGTAGGTCCTACCACTTGCTTAACATTTTTAGGTTTAGAAATCGACATTATAGAAATGCTAGTTAGAGTACCTCATCCAAAATGTGTTGAACTCCAAAATCATTTAAAACAATTGTTCCCACTCAAAAAAGTCACACTTAAGCAGTTGCAATCAGTGCTGGGAAAACTTAATTTCTTTACAAGGGCAATCCGGCCAGGCCGTGCATTTGTTCGGCGCCTGTATGACGCCACCATTGGTGTCACGCAACCACATCATTACCTAAGAGTAACTCAATCAATGCGAGAGGACATTTTTATGTGATGTAGGTTTTTGGAGGGTTTTAACGGTGTGGTTTATTTCTTAGAAGAAGAATTGTATTCAGATCAAAACCTCAATTTGTTCACCGATAGCTCAGGGTCTGCTCAATTAGGATGTGGGGCGTATTTGAATGGGGAGTGGTGTTTCTTTAGTTGGCCCCAAAATTGAAAATATATCGATGGGCATCACGACATGACCCTATTAGAGTTTATCCCTGTGGTTCTATCAGTCATCATTTGGGGCAACAAATTAGCCAACAAAAAAAATAACATTTCACATAGACAATCAGCTATTGGTTGCAGTTTTGAACAAACTTACCTCTAAATCAGAGCTTGTCATGGTATTAGTTAGAGCATTTGTCTTAAAATGCATGCGACACAACATTTTGTTTCGTGCAGAATATATTTCAACTAAATCTAATAATATTGCTGATGCCATTTCTCGTAAACAGTGGACCAGGTTCCGCCAAGCTGCACCCAACGCAAGGAGGGACCCCGAACCCATCCCCCAGTCTTTTCACAACATTATTTCAAGTTTGAATTTGATCGACTGTTAGAAGCTGCAGTATCTGATAACACACATAGGGTTCAAAAAGTCGGTTTACTGTCGTATCAAAAATTTTGTCATCAGTTCGCACTTGCCTATTGGCCTCCAACATTATGTTCGATGGTTCAGTACTTACTGCATCTTTCAACATCTGTCCTTGCTTATTCGACGGTACGTTCATATTTGTCTGCAATATCTTATCACTGCAAGTTACAAGGAATAGGGGA
>WFKH01006014.1:31794386-31806090 GCA_016163765.1 Magallana hongkongensis
TTGATAATAAAGTCTTTTATTGTTTATAAAAGATAAAGTCCATAACAATACGAATGCGTAATAGTATAGAAGGCAGAACCCCGTAACCCGTTGCGATGTAAATATGTATGGGTTATTCGTTATTATAAAATAATTAGATTTATTTCATGGAGAAATTTGTAATTTTCTGAGAGTTTATACATTTTTGAGTAGTACAAAAATACCGAACCCGATCGGAAAATTTTTTCAAGTCGGTTTTTTAATAAGATGCGCCGTACTGTCTCTTTACTAGGTTCACTTTGGAATAAAAAAAAAATGAATATGGTAATGACCTGACCCCTCCCTATCTAAAATCTTGCAAAAAAGGACTATGAAACTTATAATTTTGGTGAAAAATTTTAATATCATAATATAGTGCATGACCTAATATTGAAAAGGTGCAAGACTCTGATAGGAAATAATTTTCCCTAATTTGTTTTCTTTTAAATTCTAGTAGCTTTTATGTATATATGTTTTCATAGATATGTAGTTTTATTTAAACCACCCCTATTCCACATTTCTAGGAGCCATACAGAAACTCTCCCCATGTCTTCAAACGGAACAAAATAATGGTAGAATTTCTTATTTTCTTACTTCTCATGCTTCTAAATAGCTTCTCTTATTCTCCATCAAATAGGAGACACCATCTGACATTTATCTGAAAATCTTTGTATGTGTACCAAATATCAGTGATTTTGGCTGGCCAATTATTTCTTTACTATATTTATATCTACATTTTTAACATAGCATACAACACCCCCTCCACACCGAAGCCCCTCCGTTAGGTGTCGTCATAAAATTTATTTAAAGATGACAGCTTAATGGTCTTTCTAAATGTGCAGTCAGGTTCTATTCTCTGTCAGTAGACGTAAAAAAAAATTTGTAAACATTAATATACATGTATATAAACACTATATGGACATTTTTGCCCCGCCCTAAAGTTAAAACATCTACCCTGGGGGATATGAAATTTACAATTTTGGTAAAGAATATTCTGGTCTACTTATAAAATAAATAGCAATTTAAAAAGTTCATCGGGATATAAACTTGGTTTGTCACGTAATCAAATCCTGTGAATCCAGAAGGGCTTCTCAGAGGATTTGATCACGTACCAACCAAGTTCATATATCGGTAAATCTTTTTAACATTGCTGTCTATTACAGTGTAATTGCGATAGGCGTGTGCGATAATCATTGTAAATGTAACGTACAAAATTGAACGTTTTTGTTATTCTATAGGTTCATATAAAGAAGCATATATGCAAATGTAAATGTATAATAGTTATGAATTTAGTTTTTCTTACAGTTGTGTGAGAGAAGAGAAGAACATTTTGAATATTACATGCATTGACACTATATGACCATTATGACCCCGCCCTAGAGTCAGACAACTACCCCGGGGGGACATGAAACTTACAATTTTCGTAGAGGGTTTTCTAGTCTACATAATTATGAATTCAGCGTTTCTTAGAGATGTGTGGGAGTAGATAAGATCATTTGTTAACATTATATGCTTTAACCCTGCCCTAGAGTAGTAATTACAGTGTCAAAGATATGCAATTTTGTGGTCAATGATCTTACACTACGTAACTAGAAAATGCACTTCATTGAACATTTATTTTCGTGTATTATCATAACAATTAACAAAAATTTATATCCAACGAATAGTGACATGTTCAAAGTAATATTTAAAAAGTCTGTGAAATGTTTTAATGACCTTGCTAATGTCTAAGTCAATATATATATAGAATATCAATGTTGTTTTGATCTCGGCCCTGGTATCAGCCCGAACGGTTGGTATCGGCCCATCTGTTATTCTGTCCTTATTTTACAAAATTGTCTTAATGAAATCCTAGGCAGTGTGGAATTTACAATTTGAAAATTTGAGGGCAATACACCCGATTGACGACGGGCTGAAGTATCGCCCTAATGAAGTATCACCCTGAGGGCGATACAGCCCTAGCGTCTGGTTGCTGTCTCACCTAGTCCAAAACACTGCATCAGGGCTGATACAATATTAGGTATATGATATAAATTATCTCGGCAAATTCATTTTGCCTCTCTACTTTTAATTCTCCATCACAATTAGCATATGTCGTGGATCAATACAGAACTTTAAATTGCGTGCAGTTGTTCCAAACGCCATAAAAAGTGTTTTAAAATCATCAAAATCTCAATGACAATTAAAAAAGACAACTCTACCTCGCTTTAATTAAACCGATATGCTCAGTTAAAGCACGTGATGTCATTTTTTTGTTCCAGCAGTCTAAAATGTGACAGTCCTATATTAGTGATGAGCTTCTTAATATCAGATCTGTATGAAAAAAAAATATCAGAGAGTTTCAAGGTAACGGTCTAATATTAAGAAGCTCACTAATATCTGACTGTCACAGGTAAAATGTGGGAGTGCTGGATCAAAAGAATGACATCACAACAGTGTTTTAACAGTGGTTACAGGACTGATGTTCTTCAATATCGGACTGTCTTAGGTAAATCAACAACGAAATTCAATGATAGTGTTTTAAGTACAATACATGCCGAAAACAGTTCTGTATGAAAAAAATATCAGACAGTTCTCGGCCCTAACGGGCCTCAAAACTTTCTGATATTTTTTCATACAGAACTGTTTTCGACATATATCCATTACATAAGACACGGTCATTGCTAAAAAAAAAAACCAGGCTATTTGAAAATCGAGTGAGACTTTGATATACTGTAAAACTCCACTAATGCCATTATGGATATAATAAAAGTACGTATTTATATTTAGCAACCGTTTGTGGGGTCCCTTAGTCCCTGTGAAAGTGAATAGAAAAAGGAAATAAATGTAATTTACAACTCTTTCAGCAGATCGTTAACGTCGCCAACCCCTACAATTTTAAGTTGGCTTTTATGTACAGCAAAACTCGTTTAAAGCGAATTTTAAGGGACCATAGAAAAAACTTCGTAATTCGTAAGACGGTTATAGCGAATTTGTAGGAAATCTTAAGCGAATTCGTTATAAATAATTAGATTTAAACTATTGTAATTTATAAAAATCAATATTGATGTCATTTTAAAAAAATGGCAATATAACCTACCTCTCTTGAATTAAAAAAGATATGTATAATATATGATTTTTAGTATTTTTTGCAGCTTCACGTATCTTCAATGACATTTGGAAAATATTCGTTATATAAATGATAAAATACGTTAAAACTTTGCCAGCTGAGGTCTGCAAATTACTTCGCTATAGCCGTAAATTCGCTATAACCGTGTTTGTTATATACTGCAATTTCCTATAGGTTTAAATAAAGAAATTGCCGGGACATGTATAATAATTTGTTATAGCCGTAAATTCGTTATACCCGTGTTCGTTATATTCGAGTTTGTTGTAATTTTATTCATGTAAAAAAATATTTCATCATCTTAAATTTCAGGTATCTTGAAATATATTCTTGTATAAAGTAAACTTTAATAAGTACACCAAGTAGTCATATTAAGTAATACTAATATTGCCAATCTGTATGTTTATTATTTTGAATTCGTATTGCAGACAAAAGGATTTTTTTCAAAAAATTCGGATTTCTTTTAAAACTGTTTTACTGCTGAAATGATGGTAATGTTCCGTTTTGATCTTGAATAAGGTATTCTCGATTCTTAAACATATTAATAATCGAAGGAGGAACATGTTTATAGTCTGCCCCAGGATATTTATGCCGCACATTTAGACGTTTTTTAATAAAATATACACAAACCTGTGAAAGAAGTGCAATTGAAATCGATGAAAGAGAAAATTTCCAAGATATCTGGTTTGACACATTATCTTTTTTACTCGAAAAAAATCACAGAAACGAAAACAGATTTCTAACAAAGATTCATAATGGGGAATGTTTACACCCTTTCTCCATTCGGAAGTCACTCGGAATACCTCGCACAATTTTTTAACGTTATCATCCGGGTACCTTCATCTCTTTAGCAATGGAAAATCCCTGTAGACTTTTTATTTTTAGCCGTGTATTGAAATCTGACAAGTTCGAGGGGGCGTTTTAAAGGGGAAATCTTAGGATTTTTTTATGCTATTGAATGAACACGTTTTAACCCAGAGGTATTTATAGATATAGAACAATTTAAGAAAATGTGCGGCAAAAACGTCTTGGGACAGACTATAAGTAATTTGATATAGCGGACAATATCAGACAACATTTTGTAGTGTCTGACGCATGGTTGGGTGGTTCAGATTGGTCTTTAGAGGGAAGGTGGGTATGGGAACCAGATGGAAACATTTTTCAATACTCTAATTTTTTACCCGGGAAACCTAACGGCCACAACGGTGAAAATTATCCGATGAAGGAGGATCACCATCAATACCACTGGAATGTCAAAGATTGTGACCTTCGTCAAGTTTATATATGCGAGGATCCGTAAGATTTCTCTTTTTTAATTGCAATATCTTAACGTAGTCTGAAATGATTAAAAATAAGTTGTAGTGCGAGTATAATGTTGTCATTTGTGTCGCCAAGCGCATATTGAAGGCTCACTGTTAAACAATCTTGGTTTTTAACAAGAGGTCAATAGGCCTTAACGGTTACCTGAATAGCATATTACCCATACACAAACTTGTCGAGGAGTCTCATATATGCATTTAATTAAGTTTCATTCTGGAGTAGAAAAATTATAAATTTGTAATGTCGACAACCTCCCAGGCTGAAATCTTTCAAAAAGGACTATGAAACCTACAATTTTAGTGAAAAACTTAAAGATCATAATAGAGTGCATGACCTGATATTGAAAAGGTGCAAGACTCTGATAGTAAATAATTTTCCCATATTTGTTAACTTTCAAGATAGGTTTTATGTGTATGTGTTTTCATAAATAAACTAAAACAAGGTGGCTAGTATACATGTTTTATCTAAAACAACCTCCCATCGCCAGGGGCAGACAGAAACTCCCCCTGTGGGCATTTAAACAAATAAACAAATACAGCTTTAAAAGCCATTATGAGTTTATTTCTCCTGTTCCAGCTTTTTAATATTCAACGTTCATTGACGATAATCACCATCTGGCATTTATATCAAAATCATTTTACATGTATCAGTATTTTAGTTATCCAATTATTACTTTACTATTAACAAGTCTATTTGTTTATTTAGAAAGTTCAAAAACTGTTTTTGTTTCAAATGATAAATATACTTGCATAACTCTTTTGATCATACAACTTCTTTATAATTACATTATATTCAATGATTAATTACTAAATATGAACAACCAACGGAAGATAACTCCATTATGAAGAAGCAAGGGAAGATAACTCCATTAAGTATTACCCCCTCCCCTTGAACTCTTTCCAAATGCTTTCACAATCTCTTAACTTTGATGGTCAGCTCCATACTTACTCTTTTCTATATTTGTGAATTTACTCATTTCTTTCATTGGAATTCCTGAGCAGAATAAAATAATAAGACAAATAGAAACCCCCTCCCAGCTTTACCCTTGCCATATATGAAATATTATTAAAGATGACAGCTCAATGTTTCTTTCTAAATATGCAATCAGTTTTTGCACCCGGCATTAAAAACCCCTACCCTATACACTATATGAGTGTTTTGGTCCCGCCCTAGATTCAAATCCCTACATTGGGAGACATGAAATTTAAAACTTTGATAGACGGCATATTTTCGTTCTATATATGCAGTCAGTTTTTATTCAGTATCAGCTGAAGTAAAAGAAGACGATTTTTTAAACATTTATTTAAATGCATTAACACTATTTGAATATTTTGCCCCCCCCCCCCCCGCCCCTAGAGTCAGAACCCCTACCTCGGGGGACATGCAACTAAAATTATTGGTAGAGGGCTTCCTAATCTACAAAATCATGAATTCAGTTTTCCTAACAGGTGTGTGGGAGTAGAGAAGATAATTTTCAAACATTATATGCATTAAAGGGGCATGGTCACGATTTTGGTCAAGTTTTATTTTTCAGTTTTTATTATTTACAATGCTTTAGGAATGCATTTCTAATGATCAAATAAAATTTTGCGAGCCAGTCGAAGAGTTATAAGGAAGATACAGGGCTCGAACTTCTTTGTTATGTAAACAAGGCTCGTGTCCTGTTTTTGTTTACATAGGTTTATATGCCAGTAAAAAATCTTTTTCAAGCTGATTTATCTATCTTCTTATTCATTTTAAGCATAAATAAACAGTTCCTAACGTTTAACACATTCATATTAAGTCTTAAAGTGGAATTTTCACTTCAACATTCAAAATGTAAACAAAAGCTTGGTTTACATAGAAAAGAATTGTAAGCTCTGTAACTCGCTTATAACTCAGCGAATGACACTCAAATTTTAGTTGCCTAATAAAAATGCCTTACTGAAACATTGTAAACATTAAAATCGGAAAAATAATTGTTGATCAAAATCGTGACCACGCCCCTTTAACACTATACATCCATTCTGGCCCTGTCCTAGAGTCATAAATCATATTCCGGGGGACATGAAATTTTAAGTTTTAGTAGAGGACTTCCTGGTAAACATAATTATGAATAAAGTCAGTTTTTCTTACAGATGTGTGAGAGTAGAAAAGAAGATTTTTAAGCATTTTATGCATTAACACTATATGGCCATATTGCCCCCCCCCCCCCCCCCTAGGTCTTGAACCCCTTACCCAGGAGCCATGAATTTCACAATTTAGGTAGAGTAGTTGGTGGACATTATAACCATGCATTCAGTTGTTTGCCCACATGTGTGGGAGTAAAAAAAAGACTTTCTAAGATTTAATACATTTTCACTATATGGCTATATATATATATGGCTATACACTAGGGCCTAAACCCCTGACCCAGAAGCCATGAAATTCACAATTGTGGTGGAGGACTTCATGGACATCATAACCATGCATTTAGTTTTAATCTTAACAAATATATATGGGAGTAGAGAAGAAGATTTTCTAAAATTTAATACATATTTCCTATATGGCCATATTGGCCCCACCCTAGAGCCTGAACCCCTGAACCAGGGGGCATGAATTTCACAATTTTGGTAGAAAGCTTCATGGACATCATAACCATTAAATCAGTTTATTCCTCACATGTGTGGGAGTAGAGAAGAAAAATTTTTAAAATCTGGCTTTTTTTTTTTGCATATTTGGCCCCCCATGTGGCGCCCGGGGGTGGTAAAGCCATGAATTTCACAATTAAGATTCCTCTTACCATAGAAATGCTTCACACCAAAATTGGTCATAATTGGTCTTGTAGTTTTCAAGAAGTTAAAATTTAAAATTGTTAACGCACAGATGCACGACGACGGATGAAAACAGATAGCAAAAGGTCACCTGAGTTTACTCAGGTGACTTAAAAATGAAATTCTTAAAACAATTTTTTAACAACGTGATGTACTTGTCTCTCTTTTAAGTCAAATATCTATACTTATAAATTGAGACATGTCGCAATAAACTAAAAAATGCCTGCACCAGAGTAACTGCTTACACCTTTGGTATTTCAGCACGTGTGATATTTTCTGTTTTTAGAATATGTTGACATGATTTATCCCCATGGATCATAGGAACATACCAGTTCATTGATCTACCTAATATAAACATGTTACTATATGTCTTTCAAAGAGCAGCTGTTGTTGTGCTTCTTTAATTAACACTTTCTTCGCTTTTTACAATTTTACATGTTAGGTAAAAACCTTCTCAAGATTAAATTATGTTACAATGTTTATGAATATATTGGTCTTCAGATGTATGAATTGAATTTCATTTTGTAAAACTGAATAAATATGAATGCCACAAAAAGCTAAAGTTTTTAAAATTGAAATACAAAGGGAAAAACAGATTAATTAAAATTGTCAGTTGTTTGCAAGAACAAAATTCATTGTACTTGTAAAAAAATCAATATGTTTGTTAATACAAAGTTAGTGATTTAACTAAAATTATAAATCTGTTTGCTAATAAAGGAATTGTTGTAAAACGTCTATACATTTCATATGAAAGATAATTGTAATGTCTAAGCACAGATCATATATTTATCTGTTCTATATGTTTGTATTATTTTAGATTCCAGTTTTATTATTAAAAAGCATTCATTGTGTAGAGATGAACGTATACTTATACTTATCGTATTATTTTAATTCCATATGTTCTGAAAGCGTTTTTTTAATTATCTTTGAAAATCCATTTCTTTGAACTGGTACTAGAAAATACTTTGCTTTTCATTTCTGTTTACCAAAACTGATTACGTTTTTTATTTTATATTAACTTTTATATTTGTTGTAATATCGAATTATATAAAACATTGAAACATTTTTTATTTTGTTATCGAATAATTTTTACGATTTTGTCTTTAAAAATACCTTGTCCTTAAGAGAGATAAATCATAGGTTTACTTGATTTTTTAACAATAAGGTAATTGCGTTGTTTTCTTGACATATTTTACACACAACTGTTAGAGGAATCTAAATTATAGGTGCTTAGCCACCAACTTGAATGTATAGAACACTAGAAATGATCAACCACACAAACTATGAATATTCTCAATTTTTTAGTACAATCCATCTCTTTCTAAGGGATGGATGAATTATTTAAATTAGATAAAACAAAACCTAAAAATAGCAATTCTTAAAAAACTACAAAAGGGACTCATAACATATTCTTTTTTTAAAAACTGCAAAAACACTCCCATGGGTTAATGATATAATACTTCGCACACTTTGCCTGCGAGCAATCACTTGTAAATTTAGTCAATGTTGTTACAATATGTACAATTGTACTAGAAGACCATTAGGGTGGATTTATTCTGTGATTCGGTATAATAATAACTTTTAAATTTCTAATCTAGAGACTTTTCTTATTTGTGATTTAACACTATAAGCTGCTATAATAAGTAATATTTAACATGACATTTTCTATGTTGAACTTGATGAATTGATATTGTTGTTAAAAGGTAGTCATTGTGTAATTGCTTTCTATTTAAAATAGCAGTCTAATTACCCAATAAATTCAATTGGTTATACTTTTTTATGGGAAGGTTTTATGGAAAATAATTCATAATAACAACAAAACAACGTATATATCATTTTTTTCTGGGATCGATGTAAAAATATTTGTACATCCAAACTTTAAATGAAATCTATATAATTTCGTAAACTTAAATGTATTGTTATTTTTATGTTATAAAGCATATGCGCATTGGAAGTGTAGTACACTTTTACGTTTCTCTGCACTTACACTGGAACTACAAAATAAATTGAATTCTAATCCTTACATGGCGTCGTATAGTTTGAATCAGTTTCTTGCAGAACGAATTAGCTTAGGTAGCAAGGGACATCACACTTGTAGGTCTTACTATTTTAGCAAAGTTAAAAGAAGACTAGAAACCTGTCTGATAAGATATTCACTAAATATGATTATAAGCTTACTTTTTCATGAAAACAAGAAATCACATGTAGGGCGGCATGTCTTTTTGTGAATAAAAGTGCTACAAATCATCCATTTTCCAAAAAAGATCAATTTTGAATATCAGCGATGGTTGTTTTCAAATATGTGTGAGAAATGACTCAAGGAAATTGCCACAAGTTTCATAATACTAGGTTAAAGTGTTCAAAGTAATGCTTCTTATGAAAATCAAAAGATAGGGGGAGGGTATACATGTAAAGGTATTTCTAAGTGATGTGATGCTTTTATCATGATAATATCAAGTAGATGTATGTAGTATTGAATAAGGTTTCTTATTTAAGGAGGTTGAACAACAATTGACCTCTAAAAGATTAGGTAAAGATGCTTTATTTATGGAGAGCCCTATGAATCTGTGTTAAATGGAGGAAAGTGGAAATGTGGGTTCACTTAAATGGCCATATTTTTCTTAAACCTCAATGGAATTGGCAAAATATGGTGTACTTTTTCTCAGAATAGCATAAGCTTTTTAATTTTAAGACAAGATGACTTTTCAGAGAATGTTAGTGTAAGTTAAAGGAATGTTGGCCCAGAAGATAAAAACAAGATAAAAGCGCAGTCTGCAGGCCAGTAGGTTAAGACGGAGTATCGTAAGTGTACAATATTCCAAAATGTTAACAAAATACCCGAATGTAAACGAAAAATGTATCAACTATGACAGCAACTACCATGAAATTAAAAAAAGGACATATTTTTTGCGGTTTGGTTATGGTTTGTGTTTACCTCTTTTTTCTGAACCAGAATTTAACGGCTGTCATTATTAGCTGCTCTTTATAAGAAACCAAACCGTTTAGTCTAGACTGATACTGCAGATAAGATTTTCTTTAGAGTACGCAATTTGGCATATAGAGGGTGATCTATTAAATAAATGACAATTAAAGCTTTAAACAATGTTTAAAAAGTTTGCAAACATAAAGTAAATAAACACAGATTACAGTTTCATATAATGTAGCAAAGGGGCAAGAGACATACATGTACCACACTTTTAATAATTTCAATCAAACGCTCAATAAAACAATAAAATGTAGACAACATACGTGTCATACTTTGTTATGAGTTGGACGTATTTGACTTTCCATTCAATTCATTCATTTTATATAATCTTTCCATATTCTAGATGATTTCAGAATAAGAATCAATACGAGATATGTATTTTGTAAAAAAATTAAAATTCTCTCTCTCAATAAAATTTTTATTGAAAGAGATTCTTAAATAATGATTATAGTTTATTTGTTAAATTAAAGCCATATCCTTTTTACACATAAGAAAAATATACACATTACATGATCAGTGTCACACATTATATGCTCTGAGATTCGCACTTATGCAATTCACAAAAAATCAAAACCTTAAAATTAATGTCAATTTTTAGAATATAAAAAAAATCCTTAAAATATTTGATTACAATGACATAATTTTGGGATCAACTCTTGTTTATTTGTAATTCTTTATATATATTGTGAATATTGTAGTGAATTCGTATAAAAATATGTTCTTCGACATATCTTATCATAATAGGACACGCAGTATAATTATGTACTCAGTTCAGGGAAATGTCAAATCAGTGTCTGCAGTTTCTTGGGCTCTGTTTTGCAGGTAAGTTAAACAACAAATATATATAAATAAGATTAATTAGTTTTTTTGTAATTAAATATAAGAGCATCTGACGATTAAAATTGATGTATCTGTAAAAAACGAAATGAACATAACTTGACATTTAGGTCAAGGTGTTATAATATGTTTCTTAATCGTTTATCAACTGTTTCAACATATATCTATCACTTCGTTCCAGTATAAACGTACATGCAACATTTGTTTAGAATTTTTTTTAAATTTTGTCATTTGTTCTGTTAGTTACAGTTGCATGGTGTTGTCCGTATGGCTGGATTAAACATGGCCCTGCTTGTTATCATTTGGGACCTGAAGAAGAGTCCTGGTTCGATGGAATGGTATATACGAGTAATAAGTTTAATTGCTGTCACATCGATACATTTTATGTGCATTTTATCGTATTATCTTAATTTATTTTGAAATGAAGAGATTGATGAAATGTACACCTAGCATACAATAGGAGATTGAATTTTTGACTTGGTGTTGGCTGCTCCAAAAAATCACATACAATATGAACATTGTGGTAGGTGCGAGTAAAGGGTGTAATTGTAACTGCATAAATCGTTTGTTAACCAAAAAATAAGATGTACATGGTAAAATTACAAGTTGAATACAAAATCCAACATACTAAAAAAAAAAAAAAAA
>WFKH01006014.1:31842240-31861292 GCA_016163765.1 Magallana hongkongensis
TAGACCCGTGTTGAAAAAATGGTTTGGATGTAATTTAGAAAAATTATCGGCCGATGAGTAATTTAAGTTTACCACTCAAAAATTATCGAAAAGTGTGCTATAAACCAGTTAATGAAATACCTGGAATCTAATAAGTCACTACCTGGTTTTCAAAGTGCATATAGAAGGGGATTCAGTACCGAAACAGCTCTTCTGAAACTCTCATCAGACATTCTGTTGAAAATGAAGAAGCAGGAAATTATCGCATTAGTTGCATTAGATCTTTCCGCTGCATTCGACACGGTTGACCATTCCATACTTAGCAGAGTATTACAAATAACCTTCGGAGTGTCCGAGTCAGCTCTTGATCGGTTTCAATCGTACCTTTCCCCAAGGAGGGTGGAATTAATACGTGTAAATCTCTTTCTAAGAGTTATTAGTTACTAAAATTATAAAAAGTGTTTCTGGTTTATTTTGGACACAATTGCAATAAATTGTTTGAATCTTCAACACAACCTCTCCTTTGTTCGTCGCTAAGCAAATGAGGTATCCGCCTAGCGTTTATCTTTCCAGTCTTTAGATTTTTTAAAATATACGTGCTAACTTCAAGGTTCTCATCCAAGCCAATTGCCTCATGGCAAATCTTGCGTCTTTCTGAAAGTTTGGTAGATTTGTAGGGTATTATTATTGGTTGCAACTGTTGCAGGGCGACTTTGGCGAGCAGCATCTTTGAAGTGTTTGCAACCTGTTTTAAATTTAGCAACCCTAATACAAACAGACGTGTCACACCCCTGCAAATGTTATTGTCATTTAAATTTAGACCATGTGGTTTTAATTGACCCTTTCAGCTTCGCAGTAAAAACCGTGCCTCGTGTTTATAGTCTATTTCCTAATATCTAGGTAGTTGTAGTCAAATATAAAATCTAGACGTTTATTTATTTAAACTTTATCTTCATTAATTGGTGGATAAAATGAGTTTTAGAAATAAATGTGACAATAGAAAATATAGTTTTTTTCTGCTGTTGCAACAATTAACATGCTTAGTAGCGATCCCCCCTAAGGAATTATTTTCGATCCGCGCCTGGCCTAGTAATAGCATCAATAGTGAAACAGACTATACTATTTTATGCAGATTGTACCATGAAAATGGCTCGATATACTAAGTTTTTAAACAAAACAGACACACATTCTTTTTTTTAAAAAGCATGGTATAGCACACCAAAAGCATCAAACATGGCTATGATTTTATAAACAAACCCAATGTTTATATTTTCAATCACGTGTAGAGTTGTTGAACACGAACGATAACTCTGTTCTGAATATCATCGTTTAGTTTAAATAACCACTAGATGATGAAATAAGACATATATCTTAATAGATTTTCATGTTTTAACATAAATCAAAGTAGGATATGATATGAAAAACGACCAGTATACTTACGTATCTTGAGAATATTATCCGAACACTTATACTTCCGCTCAAAATGTCACAGGAACTGAGCAAATCTCGGAGAAGTCTCGTGAACTTTCATTCGAGCACCTCTGGATTTATTACATACTTAGCAACGAAAAAGAAAACATTCCGAACACATTCGCAGGGGTGTTGACTATCCCCAGATATATCACAGACTCCACAATGGATATACATGTATACGGGTTTTATGCCAAGCAAGGACCTACCTTTTATATCGGCCCTATAATTTCAAGTGCATTGTTTGCTTTTTTCTAGTCATTTTGAAAATAGTGTAATAAATACGCTATACTATAAACAATGTACACTGTAGTTAAGATATGAAATGTTATTCCGATACGGTTTAGCGATCAATCTAAAGCTTCAATGTGGTTTTCAGTAAGAAGTTCATACGATTTTCACCCGAAGAACGTTAAGTGACAATATTTTGGGAACACTCCTCGAACCTACCTATTCGTTCTTGTGCTTGTCAGCACTTAAAACCGTCACCAGAGACTTTGTTGGTTTGCCTTGAGTCCATCTCTTGACCTGTCCTCATGTCCAGTTTTTGTCCTTTATTTCCATCTTTACTGATCCCTAGGTCTCTTTTGGGCTTTTTCTTTTTTCCCTTTCCGGTTCGAGGTAGTGCATCCCATCTATGGTGATCTTGCTGAATCCAATGGAGCATGAATTTGTACACAAAAAGGACAATCCTGATCTTTTTCACAAGCCAGAAATAAACAAGTCTGACCCCGGATATGAAATTAATTTTTAAAAATCGGTTGCGCAAAAGCACGCCTCTACCAAAAGCGCATGGAAATAATTGTGTAAGAGATTGATCTAGGTTACAACTTCACTGCTTAGATAATTCTGAGAACTCACATCATTTTTATTTTTCTAATGATTGTTTTGGTTGAAGAATCATATCGTATCATGAGGACTTTTGATTGAAAAAATTAGATATTTTGTTTGTTGTTCGACTTCTTGTAATGAGTCTTGCAAACGAGATACATTTTCCTCTCAAAACATTCAGCTAATTGATAGTTTTACAAACTATTTTCATGGTATATTAGTGATATTTCTTCAATAATTGCGCAATTTTTCTTGCAAAAATCCAATTATTATAATTGTTTGGAAAAGTACACAAATACATCAACCACGAAAGCAATAACACTATACATATAGTTATATATGAAACAAAGCGACCACTATCTTATGATCTTTTTATCTGTCCTCAATATATATACATTTGTAACAATCCGCATAGTTTGATAGTGACACTGACAAATGGTTTCAATATGACCATGATAATTGGATGCCTACTTTTCCTTCTCGATATCGGTGAGTATTTGTTAGTGTCTTTTTCTCTGACTTGCTTTTTCTCAACAAGTTTTTATTTCTTTCTTTTACTAGTAGTTTTGTTATTGTTTACTTATATCCTCTCACTTTTGTAAAAAAAAAAAATCTTAATGTTTAATCTATACAAACAAATCAGTCACGCATTATGAAAGGGGTAAATCTTTACATTGTAGCTTTTGGATGTTCCCTCGGATGGACTCCATTCAACACGTCTTGCTATCATTTATCAATAGATAAAAAATCGTGGATAGATAGCATGGTCAGTGTCATACGATAGTTTAAATATTTTTACTTCAAAATGAATCAATCAACGTTTTCATAATTTATTAGGAAATATATTTGTTGTCTTCCTTAAATTTTTAGATATGATGTCTTTAGCTATAAACTATTATTTAGTAAAGAAAAAGTCCGCATACTTTACATTTTGAATTTGGGCATTTTCCTGTATTCTTATAAAGTGCTCTCCTTTTTAAGGAGATAAATACAGTCTTAAAAATGGCCACGACCATCGGGCCCTCTTAAATCCTCTTCTAATTTCATATTTTACACATTCATTTTACTCCATATTTGTCGGGCACAGCCATTTTTTTTTAATTATAATCATTTGCATATAATTCAAATGTTATATCAAGTGAATCAGTGTTTGTTGCGGACTCAAGTTAAGTTTTATTATGAAGATCAAATAACAAATTCAGAACTATGAAAGTTTGTTTTACACGGAGCATTAAATTATTTCTTTATTTTCGTACCTAGAAAATGTGCGAGATACATGGTGCATACCTGGTTCACGTAGACAGTGCCAGTGAGGATAATTTTACAACCAATCTAATGATAACTCATGGAGGTGAATATTATTTACATTTTTGCTGAACAATTGATTTTTAAGTCATCTTAGTTGCTCAGGTGAATTAGGCCACATGATCAAAAAAGTCACGTGATCAACATTCTATTTCCCCTTAATGGCCGGTAGATCTCTGTTTACCAAACGTTTACTATTTTTGGCCTCTGAAACCAGGGTATAGATATTTTTTTCCAGCCCCCCCCCCCCCTTTTGAATTTTTTTTTGCATTAAATGATAAAAGTCGGGGTAACAGTCAAGTAGGCTTGGGTTATAGTTTAGACTCAAAAAATGAATCTGAAGATGCCAAATTAGGTGTGTGGGTTTTGTTCGCGTGAAAACTACAATAGAAAAACTCTCTTTTTCGTAGGTAAAATATACGCTGATTCTAGTATATAAGCAAAGTTTTAAGACAATCTACCGTTTGGCTCTTTTAAGGGTCCATCTCAAAATACATGTACATTTACTATAGGAATATATAGAAAATTGTCATTTTTCGCACCTCAAAGCAGATTCAAAATTACTACAACAGCGATTCCCTTCAAATTGTAATATGCAACTAGTAATATCATTTTCAACCTTATCTGTAAAAAAAAATACCGATTTCTACCATCTGGCTTTTAAATGAGGTCATCTCAAAATGTTAAAATGTACAAAACTCTGCAATATATTTGAAACATTACAAATGTAGATCAGTTCAAGGCGTACACTTTTAGTTACTTCTTTTATGTTATTTCTTATAACGAACTCCTACATTTCATTTTATCATAACGTCATAAAAGCGCAATTGCACCGTTCACTTATCAAACAAGGTAAACATCGTTAAAAAAATAAAACTTTTCTTTAAAAAAGCTTTCATACATGATATCGAAACAATTTCTTAAAAGGTATAAATACACTGATTATGCAAAAAAAAAACCCGAGCAATGAAAACTATAGTCAGCCTCCTTAAATGGACTTTGATACGATTTGAGCTCAGAATCTAAGATTCTATTATTCCGTTTTTCATCAGGTATTTTTATGTATCAGCAAAATTTGAAAGTCAAATATTGAGTTACAAGAAAGATACATGCAATTCTTGTAAATATTTGTTTTATAACAAAGTTCGAGTCTTGTTATTGTTCACATGTGTGTTTTATTGGTATTAGCTTCAGCCAATTGTTGTTTCATCTGTTGATAATATTCTTTATAAACATATTGAATCAGTTAACCTTGTTTGACAAAAGGTTGGGATTAATTACTTTGTAATGAAATTAAATACTTTCAAATACATTGATAATGTTGTCACTTACTTGCAATTACAATTATGTTGATTTTTTCAAATGTAATTAATTACTTACAATTACTTTGATAAATGTAAGTAAATACATTTCATGTATTTTTTTGTTTTATTTATAAAAAATCTTGAAAACAAATGTATTTAGAAACATCGTTGGAGTTTATTTTAATCATTATTTTTAGATATGCTTTAAATTTTCTAGAAAAAAAATTTATTGACAATAATTGATCCAGTATCAATTCATGTTGGGTTGGGATTTCTCTAAAATGAACTTTTATTAAATATATTGTTCTTGGGTATGAAAGAGGCTCACGCCAGAACAAAACTAGACATTAACCTATTGTCCTGGTCAGTGTGTCATGCTGTATGCGCATAAAAAACATTATGAGATATTTAATTATTTTATAAACAAAAGCCCATGCCAATCAGGTATACAAACTGTACATCATTATAAGTCACCTTTTAAAAATATAAACTTGGAAAAAGTAATTAGGATGTAATTGAATAATTGAAAAGTAAGTAAAAATACGTGATGTTATTAGAATGTATTTAAATACATTCAATTACTTGTAATTGAAAGCTGCAAACTCAATTACAATTTACTTTCAACTACTTTGACAAATGTAATGAATAACGCTCAATTACAAATGTTTTTTATAAACCCTTCCCTGTCTGGTTTGCCACGAGTCATTTTGTCATAAAAATGATAAATCCTTACTCTACATTATTTGTACTCGAGCTACACTGTATGTTTACATAGCAATGAATTCTTACCTCTCTTTGTCTCTCTGTTTCTTTTTTTCCTTAAGTTTTGAATCATATATATATATATATATATATATATATATATATATATATATATATATATATATATATATATATGTATTGGTTATCTGCAATTAGTAGGCGATATTATGTAAAATTTCGATAATATATTTTGTATAGAAATCACATGAATCAAATTGGCAAAAATATTGTAGCGGATAACGCATGGTTAGGCGGTTCTGATTGGACTGTAGAGGGAATGTGGGTTTGGGAACCGGAGGGAGACTTGATTCAATACTCAAATTTTGCTGACGATCAACCCAACAACAGGGAGGGTGAAAATTGTCTGAAAAAGGGCATTAGTCTTCATTACCATTGGAATGACAAAGACTGTGACCATTCTTATCCTTATATTTGCGAAACTACGTAAGATGTTCTCTTTGTTTGTTGCATTTAACTAAAGTCGTTTTGTTCCACCGTGGAAAGAGATTTTAATTGTTCTTGGTTTGATTTATAAATTATCAGCCTATCAGTGAGTGCATGTTAGCAACACATAGTGACAATTTAAAATAAACACCACACAAATAGATTTGAAACAACTCCTTTTGATATTCCATGAATTATTTGGTCACAGAGTCAATTTGAGTAAAATCAGCTGTTCTGATATGCTACCGCTCTCAAACATCCAACCAATCAAATTGTGGCTAGCAAAACTACACAGGCAAATTTTACGCTAATATTCGCAAACTCCCAGAAAAACGTATAGTTTTGCAGCATGTGCATAGTATGTGAGTTTTCGTTTCAGCAGATATTTACAAACCCCACTCAAAGATTTTAAATATTTAAATATCTATAACGTCATGTTGTTTTTATTAATTCATCTGCCAGTAATCACTAAATACAACCTTGATTGTTACTGAAAGGTAATGACCGTATTTTTCAATAGGTAGTTGGACGTGACCTCTATACGTAACAGAACAGCTGCTTTTGATCAGATTGGTCGCAGAGTATGGGATTTTTATACAGCTATCTGGCACGATAATAAAAACGATTTTAATTTTGACAGATGCATTGAGTAATCTTTTTTAAATCTTTTACAACTTTTTTTAAATACACTGTGACCTCTGCATCGCCACACAATTTTGAAACGATTTTCAATACCTATTAATTTAAAAAAAAAAAAACAACATGCATCAATCTTAAATTGTTATTTATAATTGTAAGATGTGTCATTTGCAGCAATGAAGATGGAAATCCAGTAGTTGGCTAAATATGTGTTTGTAAATCGCAAATAAATCAGTCAGATGATAAAGGAATTCAAGTACATGTATTATTAATGTCAACTATTACGGAGCATCAGGTTAGTCTTATTCGAATTGTAGGAAAAATAAATATGTACACATAAAGGACAATCTTGATCCTATCTCACAAGCCATGGATAAGAACAACAGTCTGAACTCGGATAAAAAATACACTTTATGTTTCTATTTAAAGCGCATGGAATAATCAACTTCACTGCAAATGTAATTCTGAGAACTCACATCATTGTTATTTTTCTAATGATTGTTCTGATTGAAGAATCATATCGTATCATAAGGATTTTTTATTGAAAAATTCAGATATTTTGTTTGTTGATCGATTTCTGGTAATAAGCATTGCAAACAAGGTACATTCTCCACACAAAGCATTTCTCGACTTAACAATTTTACAGACTATTTCATGCTATAGTAGTGATATTTTATCTACAACTGCACAATTCTCTTTCAAAAAATACAATAGTTATTTCGAAATGTACACAAATACCAATAATATATCAAAATACATTATATATATCTAATGTAGAAATCTACTTATATCTGAAACCAAGCGACCACGATTCAATGATCATTTCATCTAAACGCTATGCAATAGTTCACATGGAGTGATTGTAACACAGACAACTGATTTCAATACGACCATGGTAATTGGATGTATATTTTTCCTTCTTGATATAAGTAAGTATCTTTCAGTGTCTTTTAAGTCACCTGAGTCACTCAGGTGACCTATTTTATTTGGTTTTCGTCCGTCTTCCGACGTATGTCGTGCGTCGTGTGTTAACAATTGAACATTTTTAACTTCTTCTTAAAAACTACATGATCAATTATTTTAAATTTACTATGACGCATCTTTAGGGTAAGAAGAACATCAATTGTAAAGGATCATGTGCCAAAACTATTGCCTGCGGCCCCTTTTTGTACGACGAATTATATCAAATCTACAAAAATTTTGATAGTTTTCAAACAAGAGTATATAAATACATGTATGATGCCTTTTAAATTGTTTCAATAGTTCTAACACATTATAACTATGAGGGTATCTGCATTATCGTTGTTTTTTAAGACCCATTCACAGCGGGAATTCGCCATGGTTTGTGGCCATTTGTTGTATATGAATAGAGATGTAAATAATGGGCGGGTCTTAGTACAATAGAGTGATGTGCCTGTTAATACATTGAACAGATTTTGGTCGAGACTGTTTTACATATCACGTGACAACATTTTCCAGTCGAAAATCAAAGTACCGAGTATACTCATGGGAATAATATTCCTTTTTTTTTTTTTTAGGTCACCTGAGTAAACTCAGGTGACCTATTGCTATCTGTTTTCGTCCGTCGTCGTGCGTTGTGCGTCTTGCGTCGTGCGTTAACAATTTACATTTTTAACTTCTTCTTAAAAACTACAAGGCCAATTGTTTCCATTTTTGGTGTGAAGCATTTCTATGGTAAGAGGAATGTAAATTGTGAAATTGGTGGCTCTACCACCCCCAGGGTGCCACAGGTGGGGCCAAATATGCAAAAAACAACCGAATTTTCAAAAATCTTCTTCTCTACTCCCACACAAGTGAGGAAAAAACTGATTGCATGGTTATGATGTCCATGAAGCTCTCTACCAAAATTGTGAAATTCATGGCCCCTGGATCAGGGGTTCAGGCTCTAGGGTGGGGCCAAGATGGCCATATAGTAAAATGTATTAAATCTTAAAAATCTTTACTCCAACACATGTGGGCAAAAAACTGAATGCATGGTTATGAACTCCTCTATCTAAATTGTGAAATTCATGACCCCTAAGTCAGGGTTCAGGACCTAGCATTTGGAGAGCATTTGGAAAGAGTTGAAAGGGGGGGGGGGTAAACAGTTAATGGAGTTATTTTCCCTTGCTTCTTCCTAATGAAGTTATCTTCCTTAGCTTGTTCATATTTAGTAATTAATCATTGAATATAGAAAAATAATGAAGCTGTCCATCAAAGTTATTGATAAGATATTGTGAAAGCATTTGAAAAGAGTTCAGGGAAGATGATTATAACAGTTAATGGAGTTATCTTCCCTTGCTTCTTCGTAATGGAATTATCTTCCTTGGCTTGTTCATATTTAGTAATAAATCATTAAATAGAATGTAATTAAGAAGTTGTATGATCAAAATAGTTATGCAAGTATTTTTATCATTTGAAATAAAAACAGTTTTTAATTTTTTTAAGATAAACAAATAGACTTGTTAATAGTAAAGTAATAAGTATTATACAAGCCACCTTGTTTTAGTTTATCTATGAAAACATATAAACATAAAACCTATTTTGTAAGTTAACATATGTGGGAAAAATAAATTGAATGGAATCTGGGCACCTCTTCTATAGTATGTCATATACTCTGTGAAGAGCTTCAAGTCTTGTGCCAAACTATAGGGTTAAGCGTCCTTTCCAAAAGATTTTAGGCAGGGAGGTGGATGTCATTACATTATCATAATCTTCTAATCCATCGTGAAACTCAATTAAATGCATTTATGAGACTCCTCGACAATTTTGTGTATGGGTTATGGTACTCAGGTGACCGTTAAAGCCACTTGGCCTCTTTTTTTTCTTTTTTCTTTTTTTTTTTTTTTTTTTTTTTTTTTTTGCTTTTGGAGTTTTCTTGTGGTTTTTTTGTTGGTATTTTTTAATTTTTTTATTTGTTATATTTAATTGTTCAAGTGTGTGTATGTTTGCGGGAGGGGGGGATTAAAGGTTAGTGAAATCTTCTTAATTTTTTTAATTACCATAATGACATTTTTGTTTAATACTAGTAATCTGCTTAATTAAATGTCTTTTCTAGAATTCAGTCATAATTAACCTTCGATTCCTCTAACCCCAGGTGTTTTTTTTCAAAATGAGCAATATTAATTAAAAAATGATCGTGGCTAACAGGACTCCAAATTATAATAATAATCGTAGTTTACATGTATTTTTTCCTTTTTATCTAAATACTAGGTATATTCTCCGGCATTATCTGAGTGTTTAATGACATGTCCTTGTGCCTCTGGATGCCTATATACCAAAGAAGGGAAGCGACGTGGGCACAACTTCCAACGAGACGAGCCCCCGACTTACATTGACAATACCAGAATTTTATTGGATCTAATTCGTCCCCGGAATCGAATTGTACCCACAGATTATATGACTTTAAGGATACGTGTCTAGATTGTATTTTCCCCTGTATTATATTTGGTATGGTTTTCCCTACAAAAATATCATACTCCCCGTCTTCATCTAAATGTTCAAGTGTATATGAAAATGCCTGTTTTGTTTCATACACCCCAAATGTAAGAGATCGAAGGTAATCTTCCGATAGAACAGGGAAATCTGGTACTGCGTCCGACGCGTCTATCTTTGTTAATTTCTTTGATAAAATTCGTTTACCAGAGTCATTAATAAACATATCTCTTAAATGGTTATTTTTTATTTTTGAAGCATTTTCTTTGACAATTCTAAATCGCTCGCAGAATCAGGTGGTCTAAATGCATTGATCATTGATCCCACAATACGTACATAGTCTCCAATAAACATAATTTGCGTGTTTGAAACTATATTTGCTAGGAATTTCCATCGTTTTAGTGTACCATTTGCAGATTCAACTGCCCATCTAATTTTGGTCACTAACCTAGATGCATTAGCTTCAGATACAGAGTGTTGTTTTTGTCCCTTTCCCAAAAAATATGGCGACTCTGATCGTAAACCCACCGATTTAATTATATCAAGAGAATCCCTGAAACACCTATCTAACACTAGAATGTAATTTTTGTCAGACAATTTTGAAATATAATTTTCCTTTTTGGATAAATGCTTGTTTAAAATAGCAGCATCATTATTTTCCCATCTGCAAGGTACGGGCCAAGGATGTCAATGATATATCCGTCGGATGCCACAACCATCATAGGTTTGACAAGAGGTCGGCCTTTGTAAACTCTGTAAGACTTTCTTTGAAAAGCATATTTTGAACTTTTTTCTATGTAAATATATGTACCATCGAGGAGGATTGCGGTGTTTGAATCTCCGGATGCCAGAAGTTCCCGCGCAAATATCGTTGTGTGATTGCGAATCACTTCACCTCGTGTGATATGGTTGAAGCCCATATATTGTGGAACGAACTGAGTCATCATAGCTTCTCTGACATTCTTGACAATTTTAGAAATACAGGATGATTTATCGATTCCAAATAAAGTTTTTAGTATGTTATTTGAGAGACCAGTACGTAGTTTTGTTAATAGAATTCCTACACGCGTTTTATTGCGCAAAGTGAGAATTGAACATAATTTTTCAAAGTGTGATTTAGAAATTCCTGTCAAATTATAACAATCTTCATCACTAAGAGAATCGTTTTCGAAATTTATTCTATTGTTTTCAGATCTCAGCAAAAGCTTCCGAAAGTTTGTGAGTTGTTCTATCAGCTCTGCGGATGACATTGCTTTTGTACCGACTATTGCTCTATGAGAATATTTTTGCAGATCAGAATCTTTTAATTCTTTGCCCACAAAATGACAAGGAGAAGCTCGTGCTTTCTTATAAAGAAAAAACTTGTGTACGGGCCTTGCCGAGAATAACTTGGATTCGTTTTTCTTTTTTTCCACATACAGTGCAGTATCTGCGTGACTTTGTGCCCAAATAACGGGTGCTTACGTCTGATGCAGGTGTGGAACTTGCATTTAACTTATTATGTAGTATCCCCTTGTGGAAATGTAAAAAACGTCATTTTCTGATACCGTTTTTCCAATGATAGAGCCAAATGTCTCTCTACATGTATCATTTCTTTTGCCTTTTAATGTCCTTCGATTTCTACAACTGGTACGCTTACTGCATACAACACAACTAAACGATTTTGGCATGGTAAACAGTCTCGACTCAAGACAAACCTCGTGCAAGCTAATACAGTGTTCCTATAAGTACCGGTATATAGATCGATAGTATACTTACTTAAAGAAAAACACCGAACGTTTATACTAAATTACACCAATTAAAAAAGTGATAAATATATTATATGCTTATGTAAACGAAGCCAAAATTGCTATGACATGAGCTGACGAAGAAGCGTGGACCACATGTACCCGAGCAAGTGAGAAGAATGTAGACCACGTGACATGCGTACAAAAAAAAATAAGCGTATTCATCAGAACAGGTTAGTAAGGTTATGAAAGGTCACGCGAGTTCACGCCAGGTAAACAACAATCGTTTAAAATGGGAAAGGCCATTTAGATTTTTGAATGTTTTTACTTACAGGAATCGAGCGCATTGACGTACATTTTTTTCCTTTCACATATAGGTAGATTTTAATAAAATACAGCAACTAGCTAAAGGGGAAAAATTGTACCACCTTGCGGTCATATATTTTAAAAGCTTTATAAAGGTGGGTGGGGCTAAAAATGAATGGGAATTGGAAGTAAACAGTGTACCCCTACCTAACATTTAGTAATATATCTTAAATCGGGGCTTTTTATTTTCGGTAAAAGTGGGATTTCATAAAGGTACATATGTCAAAGAATACGTATATACAAAAACAAGTTCAAAATTCGGATATTTATTTTTTGTCACTCTATCGAGGGGCCGCATGGTGCATGATCCTTTCATGACTATTGCTCCATAGGGGCCCTATGGACAGGGCAAAAATGGTCAAAATATGACCAATTTTCAAAAATCTTCTCTCCTCTGACACATCTGTAACAAAAATTCAATTCATAGATATTTAGACCTGGAAGCCCGCTACCAAAATTGTAAATTTCATGTCCCCTGGAGTAGGGGTATTGACTCTAGGGCGGAGCCAAAATGATCATATAGTGTAAATGCATATAATGTTTTAAAATCTTTTTCTCTCTTCCAATACATCTGTAAGAAAAACTGAATTCATAATCATGTAGACCAGGAAGCCTTCTACCAAAATTGTAAATTTCATGTCCCCAGGGTAGAGGTTTTGAATCTAGGGTGGAGCCTAATTGGTCATATAATGTTTATACATTTAATGTCTAAAAATCGTCTTCTTCTAGATCTACTCCCAAACAATCTATAGGAAAAACAGAATTTGAAAACTAATGATCCGTCTCATTTCAAGAAAAGAGTAGGTATTCAGCTTATTTTTCCAGTTTAAATTACATGTCAAAGTATTTAAGAGACATTAGATAGTAGGCATTTTTTGCAGTAAAAGTTAAACCTTATCGTATGATACTAGTACTATGGAAATTATATTTCAAATACTAGCGCATTCGTCAAACCGGTACCGATTTTTACATGCACCTCTTTTTGTTTGGTAAAGTTTTAATCATACCTCAATATCTTCTTTAACAATAATATTTTCGATCCAAAGATATAATTTCGTTCATTTAAAGTTTATTATAACAGATAAACTAAACATTATATTTGATCCATTCTGGCGATTATGACATGCCTTTTCCTGCGGCAAGCATTTGTCGTATAAGGTCATGTCAAAATTCGACAAATTTGTAGACTTTACATTTGCCTATCTGCAACATGTCAGATGTGCTATTTTCGAGCATGAAGATACAAATGTAGAAACTACGGATTAAAAATGTGCAAATTTAAAGGTTAAATTAAAAAACAATAAAGCTGAAAAATGCACATCATGCAAAGGAACTTAATCAGACCTTAAAGTGTTTATGTCCGAGTTTTATAGGTTACACGATCAGAATTGCATACATTCATAATCAGGCTCACACACCAACACAATTGGATATTCGGATTTACATCTTTACATATCTTGGTTTTTAAGCATGATTACCATCCATACTACCGCTGCTAAAAATATAGTGCCTGGAACTTTGCCGGGGAAAAGGATCTTTTATTTGTCATATATTTCTTTTAATGAGCCTTGCAAACGAGGTACATTCTCCCCAAAAAACATTATGCGACTTAACAATTTTACATACTATTTCTATGTTAATCTAGTGATATTTCATCTACAATTGCATAATTCTCTTCACAAAAATACAACAGTTATTTGAAGAAGTACACAAATACAGAAACACCACGAAATATATGTCACTATATCAGGCTTCGGGCGAATGATATTGTAAAAAATGTATTACATTACCATTACTTGAATTGGGCATTTAATCACTAATACCATTAGTTAATATTTTGAAGTAATGCATTATATTACCATTACATGAGTAACTTAATGCAGTATCATTACCATTACTTTGTGAAAAGTCAATGATAAATTTTAAAAACTATAGCTAAAAAAAGAGTTTTTGCAAATTTTTAATATTTGAAACACACTTGAACATATCTACAGGTTCATTTTCACTATCAATTTCAATTTTAATGATTTATACATAAGATTTCTGTTGCACTTTCTGTTCATAAAAGTTTCATCTTTTATGGTTCATGAACACAGCAAAGAGAAGGGGATTAGGGTTTCAAGCACTTCTCAAAATAATAGATGGTTTTGATACTTATTATCCTGAGGGCATTATGTGTTGTTCACATTTTCTTCACAGTAAAGAATCTATTGAATACACAACTAATTGAAGTAATTTTTTTGATAATTTCAAACTCTTAATAACAACATTCTTAAGAATTGTATTTCATTTATATGTTGTTATAGCTAGTAATATTGACAATTTTAAAAATGATTTTTTATATATTTTTTTAATAATACAACTTACATATTTTCATCTCAAGAATTGTTTCTTTCATCGTTAAAATAACTTCTAATCAAGTACAATTTCAGTTCTTCAATTCATCACAATTTTAAAAATGAGTATAGATAAATAAGCATAGTAAGGCAAAGCAATGCCTTGTAATGCCAGCATAACACTAGATTTTGAAAAGTAATATAATACATTACCATTACTTCTAAGCTAAATTTGTGGCATTACACATTGCTAGCATTACTTAGAAAACATGTAATGTATTGCCTTTTAATATAGCATTACACAAGGAATGCACTGCAAATGTATAATATACATAGATCTAGTTATCTCTGAAACTAAGTGACCACGATCTAATGGCATTTTTATCTAACCTCAATGCATGTTCATGTGTACCAGCAGGAATAGTTTGATAGAAACACAGACAACTGGTTCCAATACGACTATGATCATTGGATGCCTACTTTTCCTTCTTGATATAGGTAAGTATCTGTTAGTGTCTTTTTCTCTTCCTTTTTCTCATCGTTTTTTTTCTTTCTTTTACTAGTAATTTTGTTTTTGTTTACTTATTCCCTCGCACTTTTGTTAAAATAATCCAAATGTTTAATTTATACAAATCATTCACGCATTATGAAAGGGGTAAATCTTTACATTACAGCTTTTGGATGTCCCCTTGGATGGACTCCTTTTAACACGTCTTGCTATCATTTAGCAATAGATGAAAAATCGTGGATGGATAGCATGGTCAGTGGTATACGATAGTTCATATTTTTTTTTACTTCAAAAATGAATCAGTCATTTTCTTAAGTAATAAATTAAAAAAGTATATATGTTTCCATTTGTATCCACTTAAATCCTCTTCTTATTCATTTTACTCCACATGCGTTTGGCATAACTAACGTTTTGGGTTTTTTTAAATGATGTTTTGAATGTTATATAAAGTGAACCAGTGTTTGTTGCGAACTCAAGTTTCGCTTTGTAATGAAGATCAAATAACAAATTCAGAACTATGAAAGTATGTTTTACACGGAGCATTAAATTATTTCTTTATTTTCGTACCTAGAAAATGTGCGAGATACATGGTGCATACCTGGTCCACGTAGACAGTGCCAGTGAGGATAATTTTACAATCAATCTAATGATAACTCATGGAGGTGAATATTATTAACATTTTTGCTGAATATTTGATTTTTAGGTCATCTGAGTAGCTCGGGTGACCTATTGCGATCCGTTTCCGTCCTTCGTCGTGCGTTGTTCGCCGTGTGTCGTGCGTTAACATTTGAACATTTTCAGCATCTTCTCTAAAACGACTAGGGTTATCTTGACCGAATTAGGTGTGTAGTATCTGTAGGGTAATTGTAAAATTCATGACCCCCACCCCCAAGAATAATAAGGTTTGGGTAAGAAATATAAAAATTGATGTTATTCTTTTTTTAAAGTTTTCTCTACTTCTGGACATTCAGCAGAAAAAATATGATGAGCTGGGATGCCGCTACCAAAATTGTAAAACTCATGACTGGATTACGCTTAAACTCTATGCATGTTGTATGCATTATAACTAAAATTGAATATTTTAAAAGATTGACCAAATGGCCTGTAGATCTCTTTACACCAAGCGTTTACCATTTTGGCCTCTGAACCCAGGGTATAGATATTTCCTCCGGGTCTTGCCCCCCCCCCCCCCCCCCCCCCCCCCACCCCACCCCAGCCATTATGAATTTATGTTTTCATCAAATGATAAAAGTGGGGTTAAAGTCAGATGAGTGTCGGATTATGGTTTAGACTCCAAAAAATGAAGCTTAAGGGGGCTGGTTTGGGGATGGTTTTTTGCCTTAAAACTACAATAACAAAACTCTTCATTTTTTAATCATATGTAATACTGTAGATTCCTAATTAAACGTGAGGAGAAGCACATCTCGTGTTTTTTAAAACTCGCTTTTTTTTAGAACAGATGTAAACTAAATGATACTATGATAAAAAAAAATTTCTGCGTCAGCGAATTTATGTTCTGCGATTTGATGCAAAACGGTTGAATCGCGGAATTAAGTACTCGCGTGAAATAAGGAATCTACGGTATAGTACTGTATACACTGATTCTAGTATACATGTATATGCAACGTTTCAAGACAATCTAACGATTGGTTCTTTTTAGGTGCAATCTCAAAATACATGTACATTTACTATAGGAATATATAGAAAATCGTCATTTTCCGCACTTCGAAGCAGATTTAAAACTACTACAGTAGCGATTTTCCTCTAATTGTGATATGGGATTAGTAATATCATTATTAACTTTATCTGTAAAAATTACTAAACTCTACCATCTGGTTTTTCGTATCAAAATATTAAAATGCACCAGATTCTGCAATTTCTTTGGAGTATAACAAATTTAAATTGGTTTCATGACTTTATTCAAAAGTTAAGAAAAATAACCCTGAGGATAGCTGAAATCTCCAAGGCGAACACTGTTTACTTTTACTTTAATTGCAATGCTCACCTATCAAACAACGTTTAAATCATTTAAAAAATAATTTTTTCCCCCTGAAAAATCTTTCATATTCCATACAAGACATTGAAACAATGTCTTAAAAGGTATAAATACTCTGTTTTTTACTAGAGTATACAAAAACAACATGCGCAATAAAAACTATAGTCGGCCTCCTTAGACACGATTTGAGCTCAAAGTCTTAAATTTTATTTTTCCGGGTTTTTTATTATTATTTTTTTTAAGAATAGTTTATATGGGTATTTTAATGCCTCGTCAAACTTTGAAAGTCAAATATTTGGATACAAGAAAGATACAGAGTTAAGAATTCATTGTTATAGTAAACAAAGTTCGAGTCTTGTTATTGCTTACATTTATGTTTTATTGATATAAGTTTCAATCAAATGTTGTTTCTTCTGTTCTATTATTTATAAACACATTGAATCAGTTAATCTTGTTTGTCACGAGTCGTTTTGTAAAAAAAAGGTAAATGTTTTACATTTTTGTAAACAAATATAAAACTCGAGCTTTTTTTTTTTTACATAACAATGAATTCTTAACTCTGTATCTCGCTTGTAACTTGACTTCTAACATTCAAATTTTGGTCAATCATTCAAACTACACCAGTAAACTATGCATGAAAATAAAAAATAGATTTTTGAAGTGTGTTAGGTCCCTTTGAAATGCAACATGAGACTCCCTGACAGGTCTATCTACGGGCTATGGTACTTCTTCTTCTGCTTTGATACTGTAATGAAAATTCTTTTGATTATGTAAATTAGGCAATTAGGGTCAATCAAATATATTCAATCCTTTGGTGTGATGAACTGTCTCAAACGTTTTGATGATCCTGCAATAAGACAGCAGAATTGATGAAGGGTTTAAATAGGAAGCGCGTCTGCGCATCATTGTTATTCTGCTAGTAGACGCTGAGGAGTGCAGATCTCAAGAATGAGAGTAATATACAGCTGTAATAGTACGTACTGTTAATATTTCATTTGCTGGACCCCAAAATACTGCGGCTGGACAATTTGAGATATTAGATCATATTATAACCGTTTTAACAAGAGCTTGGACTTTGGACAGTACGTGGCAAACTCCAATTTGATGAAGGCGGAGTCTACTCATGGTTAACTGTCCAGTCATTGGCTAATAGATATGAATGCATTGAACGCAATGACACTCGTCCGACTTCATCCAGAGTTGTATATTTCGTTGAAACAGCGTGAATTTCACACAGCAGAGCAGATCTTGGCAAAAAACTTTCCGGTTTTGACAGTCTATGAATATTAATGAGCTTCTCATAGCGAATTAGAAGAAAGGAGGTCAATATTTGAGAGCATGTTTTGACAAGCAAACTAGATGGTAACATCCCACCGAAAGTCCAAGCTCTTGTTAAAACGGTTCTATACAGTCTGAGAGCTTAGGCTAAGAAATAAAAGAGTTCGGACTAGATTCAGAACAGAGTCTGAAACGGTGAATTACGACCAAGTACCGAGACTTGTTCAAAGATAGTTTGAGGAAAATTATATTTCAAATCAGAAATAATCATTGTGTTTGACTGAATTTGATTAGCATTGTTTAATAGTCATTTTAATTCCAATCATTTAGAAACGTAGGAAACTTTTAAGGAAAATTCATATCCGTGGTTTGAACTGCAATTACACGTTACAATACATTAACATTTAGTCATTCTAGTTACTTTGAGAACATTTTTCAAGCTTGTTCCCGACCTTTTACTTTAAAACCCAAATAATTTCAACCGGTTAAACGAAATCAAATTTTTCAGATCATATCAGTTCAAAATATATTCAGTGGAGTTTTTGGAAAGACAAATTAACCTTTTGCATCCCAGAAAAAGTTTCAGATATATTTTACCTATATCCTTACTACCAATGGGATGAAGAGAATAAGATATATATATATATATATATATATATATATATATATATA
>WFKH01006014.1:31869854-31887410 GCA_016163765.1 Magallana hongkongensis
AACATTAAAGATTTCTACATTTTCACATTCTAACGGGCTAAACATTCGTGATCTTTATCGACTTCCGAATTAAAATGCATGTGTGATCTTTACGCACAAGTACAATTAATTGTTAGAAATAGGTTGTAACACGACCTCACTATCCGATTGTGTCAATGTTGTCTCCTAACCCCCTCCCTCTATGCAATGTGCATTAAATTTGTTGACACATTGTATTTACGTTAATCTAACATGAATATCATTTTCATTAATATCTGCTAACCCAAACATATCAACCTGAATGTAGGTTTACTGCTTGGTCCGCGGTTTTTGGATATTACAATATTCAACAATTTCGATACAAACCAAATATCTTAAAGTTATAGCCTTTCACCTAATTACAACAGCAGAATCGGTCCCCTCTCAGATATAGAATTAGTCTAAGTAAATAAACATAATTTGTTTATGGGAAGGCAAAAAGGTATTGCAAGTTATGCAAAAGTAAGTATGGACGTGTTAAGAAAAAGGAACAGTTTTGTTTGGTCCTCCGGTTGATTCAACCCGTCCTCCGATTGATTCAACCCACATATTATGCACCGACTGTAAACAAACCAATCTGCAGAAAAGGTGAGTAAAATAATGCATACAGGTTAATTTTTGATTTGCCAAAACATTTTTAAAATCTTATTTCCGTTATTATTTGCGAATGTCAATGTCGTTATTCAATCATACCAGCCAAATGCTGTCTGGGGCGAATCTTAATAAGGGGCAAAATAACGCGGCACCCTATGTAAAGTTTGTTTTGTAATGCTTAATTGACCGGGAAAACTACTACAGAGTCTATTATTTTACACATATTAAAAAAGCGTACATGAATTTTGATATAAAATCTGGCAAAGCAGCTTTAAATTACTGTTGTGACCTCACACCTTAATTTGCATTTACAGTCCGATATTTGATCTAAGTATCGGTTTTTTATTGTACTTAATATTTATACTGATAATTGCAGAACTGATTTCCTTCACAATCGGAATGTCTAGTGAGGATCAAAAAAATTAATGAAAGTTAAGGCCAGTGTTTTTCTTAATGAAACAATGTCAGACAGTTTTTAGCTCCTAAGAGGGGCCTCAAACTTTCTAATATTTTTCTACAAAGAGAAGTATTTGGTAAATTTCTAATACTTATGCGTACATGTACATACGTTTGCGAAATACTAAACAATTCTTTTATCAATTCGCCGTTATCAGTTAAAACCTTCTGTGAATTTCTTTATCGCGTCTGTTGTCGCCACGTTAACCATGGAAAAGGGCCTCATCGTAGTCCTCTTTAGTGCTATCGGTTAGTACGCTTTATTCTGAGGCACATTTATGGTTTATTAAATGACTGTTTTAAACTATCGCACACTTCTCATTTAAGCTATTTTTTATTTGTTTTCAGCTGCAGGCTGTCGGAATGGTTGGACAGTAAACAAGAATTCTTGTTACCATGTCAGTCGTGATATAGCCTCCTGGGTGGAGGCTTCGGTATGATTCAAACTGAGTAGAAGATACAATTCCATGATTTATGAAATGATAGCTAGATAGACATCAATATCATCTAGTTTTTTATTAGATGAAAAGCAGATTGCTTATTTTATATACTAGTATGCAATTTTTAATGAAAGAAGAAACAGAAGAAAATGCTTTATAATGTAATTAGGTATTTTTAGATGAAGTTATGGCGAAAAATATATTCGACCTCCTCCAAGTACAATGTACATTGGATATAAAACAAATTTTACTCAAGAAAGAAAATAAGTACAATTTAAACAGCTACCTAAATGTTTTACCGGTGTTATAAGCCCGATCACAATTTGTATGCCGCTTGCGTTGTGTCCTTCACCCCGACGATGTTATATGTGGCTCTTCAATAAGTTTATACTATTTTAGATTCATATAGATACATGATATACTTATACATTTATTTTCTTAGTTACATGTAAATCGTGCAATAAAACAAGTTAGATTACACTGGACAATGTATATTTCAAGATCGCGTTACTTGCTTTTCATAAAGAAAATTTTATAGTGAAAACAAAATAATACATTATGATAACATTTATTATTCGATGGACAATTTAAGAACATCCTGGTTTTGGGGGGTTTTTTGGTTTTTTTTTTTGTTTTGGGGGGGGGGGGGTGTTTGTTATTTTTTTATGGGGGTTGTTTTGTTTTGTATTTTATTATTAACAGATTTTTTACTCTTTGAAAACACCCATTGTTTCATAGATATTGAAAAAAAAACTATTGATGTCTATTCATTTATATCAAATTTAAAGCTGCTGTTGTATTGAATCTATTGTTTCTTAATTTCATTTATATAAATTTTCTTTCTTTAATTCATTTCCTTAGAGAATGTGTGAGGTACATGGCGGCTATCTAGCGCGTGTAGAATCTGCCGAAGAACAAGCCTTTGTAGAAAACTTGATACAAGGACTCCATGGTACTATATAATTAAGTATATGGCAAAATAACCATCTTCGCTCCAAATCTCATTATTTTTGTTTATCATATTTTCTTTTGGCCTACATGTTGTGCTTTAGCATTGTCAAAAATCGATTTTTATTTTGAATTCACTGAAACATTAAAAACCTAGGAATGAAGAAGAATGAAATAAAGATATATATATTTAAGGAATAAGGAATCATTCTTTGAGTATTATGAGGTGATAATTTTGGTCGGGGCATGATCAAATCCCCGACCAAAATTATCACCTCATAATATTCAAAGAATGATTCCTTATTACTTATATTTACATAATTTTAAGCCATCGTACGATTAATTATTTTAAAAATAAAAATAAGCAAACCCCGCTGGCGCCTCAATTTGGCGTCATTTGAAGTTATGGGTTATATAGTACAAAATCGATACGTAGTGTTATCACAGGCAAGACACTGTAAATATTTAGGGATAAATTTTAAATACATCTTTCCGTATAGCACGACAGTACTGGTTAGGGGGTTCAGATTGGACAACTGAAGGAGCATGGGTATGGGAACCATATGGTCAATCAATAAACTACACCAATTGGTTACACGGACAGCCAGATAACAGTCACAATGCTGAGCATTGTCTCCTGTTGGACCGACATTTCCATTTTAAATGGTTGGACTCTGACTGCCATGTAGCTCTTCACTATATATGTGAAGATCCGTAAGTAATGGGCTCGTTGTAGTTTAGCATAAACATGACATATTTCATTCAGAATAGAAACAGTTTTCAAATACTTAACGCGGTATTGTTTTCCCCATTTTTTAGCTGACCTGAGCAAGTGGCGTTTGTTAGCCTTGATCAAAATGTGTTCTTTGTTTGTCGTCGGTAACGTTGTCATCATTTTTTTTTCATCTTCTTCTCTAGAACTAATTGACTTATTTCAAACGCATCTGGCAAATAGCATCATGGAATAAAGGGTTTTCAAATTTGCTACATGAATGGTTAGTCTTCATTCCAATAGGGAAATAGGAAAGAATGAAAATAGGGCCGGGTATTTAAAAACTGTTCTTCTCAAGAACCAAATAGCATGTACTATTTATTCTAGAATATATTTTTATTCCAGAACATGATGGCATCTTTTAGTCATTTCATCAGTACGAACTAGAATTAAAAATTACTTGTGGATTTATTACCGTATTTTCTGTGCAATGTATTTTCCTATGTAAAGTTATTGCCATGCGGGTGAGGGATGTGCCTTTATTTGTTATATTCAATCAAATATGAAAAATGATTTTTATGAAAATGTTGTACCGAAAAGAGGTTAAAAATGTCAAAATTATTAAGATTAATTTATTTTTCATCTTTCTGTATTCTGTTTTTAGCGATGGAGAGAATACAATCGGTGAAGTTGTGGGATAAGAATGAATTTTGCTATGTGTTTAGTTCTAATAAAGGAAAGAGCATGCTGACGAAAAAATTTACATTTCTAATGGATGTTGAATTTGTTCGGAAAATCTTTAATTGTAAAATGATTTTCCATATTTAAGTGATAAATTCCACAAGTAAATTTATGTAAAAAATAATTTCTCAAAAATATGAAGAAAAAAGTTAAGATTTTGCAATGTTAAACTATGAATATTTTTCGTCGTTTACAAACTCCAGCTGATTTATTGTATATGTGTTAAATTAAAAATTTAAAATCCATCACTTTAAACAGTTCTATATCAAATAAAAATTTATAGTCAAGTTTAAAATTAGAATTTTTTTCAAATTTCATTGAGACACTTGGATTTCAACAAGTATATCGTTTTGTTTTTTCAGCGAGGTTGTGCGACCTACATCTGATGAAGTTATAGGATGAGAATAAGTGTACCAGGGCTTTTTTTAATAAAAGTTATCAGTTATCTATTCGTAATGCGTGCAGTGTATGAGAAATTTGAAAATTCAAATTCTTCAAGTGTTTCTATGTTTGTAAAAATTGTTTTAAAAAAGTAATATGAATAATAGTTTTAGAACGATGGATTTTCTTTTTTTTTTAATATTTAACTATAGTAAAAGAAGAATCTGATAAATGAGCCGATGATACGATCCTTAGTATTGGAGGACATATGGCTGTGGCTGATGCCATGACACAACGAATGTTGTTAATTTTACTTCATTAACCCTGTGATGTTTACATTTAGGAGTTAATCAAATACTAAATAGTATTTTCCAGTCGGAAAAGCTCTATTTCCTAAAGCAGTTGGTAAAACAGTTTATTAAAAAAAACAACTCCTATCAAAGAATATTTTTGAATGGGATTGAATTGCTGAAGTTAATTAAGTTAATCAAAATATATGCCTCTTTTAAAATATATATACATGTAACTAGTTTCATCCCATATAATTATCTGCTTTCGTATATAATTATTTTTACTGTGCGTTTGAATTGTAATTAGTAATTGTGGGTGTTTTATTTCGATGGAAAAAACTGTTCGTTGTATTCTGAAAACTTTATTTGATTATGTTTACTGACGGTCATCGCTGTTGATCGCCTAATTAAAAGAAAAGTCGATCCAGATATCACACATAAAAATCAGACGTCAGTCATTAGCTTAATCCTGACATTAATAACCAGATCCCCTATATACATTGGATTTTTAATGCATAGTTACAAAGCCAAACAATACACTAAAATGTCTGGGCTTTCAAATTTCTCCCTCTGTCATTTAAATAATGGTGTACACGTGAAGGCTGCAATGATATTGTTATTTTTTTTTCTATTTCAATAAACTGTATAACTTAAACAATTTAAATTGATTTAATGCTTCCAGATTGTAGTACATTTATTGATCCTGAAAAACAGTGGGTTATTTCATGTTCGATGCAGTAGGTTTTCGCAATCATTTTTAGCTCACCTGAACCGAAGGATCAAGTGAGTTTTTATGATCACCTGTTGTCCGTCGTCCGTCCGTCCGTCTGTCTGTAAACTTTTCACATTTTTTACTTCTTCTCAAGAACCACTGGGCCAAATTTAACCAAACTTGGTACAAAGCATCCTTATGGAAAGGGGATTCTAAATTGTTAAAATAAAGGGCAAATCCCTTTTGAAAAGGGAGATAATTGCAAAACAGTAAAATAGGGTGCATGTCTTAAAAAATCTTCTTCTTAAGAACCACTGCACCAGAAATGCCAATACTTACACCAAAGCTTGTATATATAATGAAAATTCTAAATTATTAAAATCGTTACCGCCGGACCAATACTAGGGCCCCAAGAGGGGCTCAAAATTTAACATAGAAATGTATAGGGAACATTTTTAAAAATCTTCTCAAGAACTACAATGCTACAATTTGTGAGGTAACTATGCAAGCATCCTCAAATAATGTAGATTTTCAATTGTTTAAATTGTGACCCCTGGACCAATACTGGGGCTCCATAAGGGGTTCAAATTTTTACATAGAAAATATAGGGAAAATGTTTAAAAATCTTCTTCTCAAGAACTACAATGCTACAATTTGTGAAATTACAATGCAAGCATCCTAAGATTATGTAGATTCTAAATTATTTAAATTGTAACCCCTGGACTAATACTGGGGTCCTAAGAGGTGTTTAAAGTTTAACATAGAAATATATTGTTAAAATGTTTAAAAAAGTAATATAAAATGATACAAGGAACTGTTGTTCAGGTGAGCGATGTGGCCCATGGGCCTCTTGTTTGTTAATGAAATATGTTTACGAGGCTGTGGTGGCATAGTTCTGCTACCACTTGTCAGATAATTATTTTGACTGATCACACTTTTAAAGAGGTGTACAATCCCAATTATTGCACTCCAGTTATTATCGTATTTTTTTATATGTCGACAAAAAATCTGACACAGCAGCAACTGATTTGACAAATCAACATCACTTTCTTGAAAGTCTTTACAATAATTGATATGTCGACTTCAATCAAGCGTTTCGTAGAGGAGCGGATTTACAAGTCTAATTTTAATTAGATTGAGTCGACTTGTAAGATGATGATGGTTTTTTGATGGACACTCATGTCAGTTTGTCAGATATAACAATGCCGAAAAATAATTATGATAATCTTTAATCGATAAGTCCACTTGTCAGAACTTTATGAGGCCTTGTCTACGGAAACGTATAACCGCCTCGTGTTGTTGCGTTAGAACGCGATATATTCACATAAATATATTGTCATATATGATTGTTTCAAAGTTTAGCAATTTAATTATGACAACAAACTTTATTTAGTAACACCTTTTTGACATGATTTTGACGACTTAAGCACTTTAATCTATTAAAGTCGAATTCCGCATAGTCGCACTAAAATAAAGCATATAAACTATGCCGCCAAAATTAAATGTCGCAAAACTTATTGTGTATGGCGTATTCACGTAGGCGACTTATCTAAATCAGAGAAGATTATTCACAAAAATTTGAACTAGAATAATTAGTTTACTTAAAAATGCTATGATATGGAGAGAGGAGGGTAAACATCATGAGTATTGATATAGTCAATAGTCAATATATTCACTAGTCAGTCTCAGGTATGTTAAAATTATGCATTTTTGACAGCACTTATAAAGTGTAGAACACGCGAAATAATCATTCTTTTGGGGGTTTAGTTTCAAAAAATGTATGATTCTATAAAAAGAAAACACCGAAAATGTATTAGTTCTTTATTATTTCCTTTTCTTTTATTTTCTTTAATTTTGATGGAAAAAGTTTTTAAGGTTTTATTCAGCTTGAAGCAGCAATACCAAGAAGAATTGCTGTAGAAAATATAAAAATTATCGAAAACATGAAAAACATGTAAAAGTCAATTGCTGACGTCACATCTGTCCAAAGAACAACAATGGTGTCTCCCGTTTCTTGTTTCCTTTCAGGTTCTTTTTCATTGTTTTTATCGACTTCTGCAAAACTTACAATTTCCATTTTTGTGTTCTGACCCTCGTCGTTTTCAATCGAGATTTTCGGCATTCGGCGTTGAAACTTCCAAGAAAGTAGGGTGAGGTTTTTTATCCATTGAGGTATTTGTCTTTCCGGTGAGAACTGCTGGATTCGTATCGATATTGCTACTATGATGAGAATCAGCGTTCCGAGAGTCAGACCCAAAAGAAGATAAACTTCTAAATAAGAAGTTGTTGTTGAAGAACTTGGCAGCATACTAGAAACAACTGTCAGGAGAATAAATATCGACAATAATACAGCGACAGAGTAGGACATTTTTTCACCGCTGTCATTCGGCAATGTAAATGTAAATATATCTAGAATAACGAGGAATATCATAGGAAGTATTATATTAAAAATATACACCTTTGGTTGACGAACGAAATTTAGCGTATATATTATCAAGGAACTGCCATCGTCTACTAAGGTGTTAGCGGTGGGATCTGAAATGGTCCATTGACCGTCGTTCAATTCGTCATCTAACGTAAACGGACTGGCTCCTTTTGTTAGGTTAATCGTTGTACTATCGCTATTCCATGCAACAATGTTTATTGAACATTGCTGTCGGTCGTATGGGAAATATGCGATGTTTATCAAACACTTCGTATCAAACACTTTATACGGTTTCCAAGACACATCCCCAGTACTAAATACACGCACGCTCATGAAACTACCTCCCAGTTCTGCAAAACTAGTCATACCGTTTTGAACCTGCAGATCTGGTTTCCAAATCTTTCCTTGGGGAACGTCGATATAGGTCGCCCCGCCGTAAGATGACGGCGTCCATGTCAAGAATTCGTCCTTCCACTTAATGGTCAGAATCCCCATCGCATTCATCTGTTGCGTGGCTTCGTGGAGTCCATGGAACCCCGTCAACAGAAGTTCTACGGACACATCGGTGGCGGCAGTCTGATCTGATGCTGGTCGTATGTCCTTGTTATAACTGAGGGTTGTAAAGAGGTAGGTGTACAGGTTCTTAATGTCAGTTCCCGTCTGTGACGATACATATCCTCCTTCTATTATCAAAACATAGAACACCCACATAATCGTCCGTGAACGCTGCATAATTTTGCCACAAAATGAATCCTCTGTCACTTTGATTAAATCATGTTGAAATGCGTTACCGATCGATTACCTTTGCTAATCTGCAGGCTATGGTGATCAAGGCTGTTAATTCACTCGGATTTCGTTTCAGTACTAGTAATTATGAAATCATTTAAAAATAAATTGGCTTGCAACAATAGAGTGGTCATTTCATTTTAGGAGATTAAATCGCGCGAGTCGTCCGTCAATGCGTCACGAACACTTAGTACTATCAACACGAAATCAAGAGAATCCATTTACAACACGTAGCCTTTGTTACATATATGAGAGAGCGTTATTTAAAAATCTTTCATTAAACAGATTACAATGTATATTCATTTCAAATGTTTTCATTACGGCTAATAAATGTCGTGAACACTATGCAAATATTTATTTTTTGCTTACGCACAATTTTTTGGAATAATAAATGTACATCGGTTTTTGGGGTGTTTTTTTTTAAGTTAAAGTGTACAAATTAAAAAGCGAAAAGAATTAGATTTGAAACATGCTTCCAATATCAGATTAAACAATGCAATTAAAGTTGTGTTGGTAACAAATATGGTTTTTCTTTAAAAGAAATCACAGTAAAATATTCTTAGAGCAGGTATTTTCCAATATCCCTGCACACCACGGTAGTATTGTTATATGTGATAAGTTGGTAATTGGGTGTTATGTCTATCATAAAACAGGGATTTCTATTAGAAATTCATTTGGTGGATGGTATATATATGCATTATTAATTTATAGTACAATCAGGTCAAAAATTGCATCACCATAATTGAATAGGAATATCTTATAGGTTGACCAAAGTGTATTGTTAAATAGATTTTGCTGTACTCTCTCCGGCGCAAGAGACGGTTTTGATAAAGTAACTGTATGCATATTTTGTAAAGATAATCGCTGCTGTATTAGATGAATGTCCATTGATTGATTACATAAAAGCAAATTTTCTAATGCTAACAATATTTATGCCCATTTATTAAGCTCCGGTGTATTAAGTTATATGGAATTAACTATATTTGGAGATTGTCGATTTTTCACAGATTCACTATGATAGGGGAGAATTCCATGAATTTACTTGTATGATAAACGAAGTAATAGTGGGTTTTTTCATATTTCGTTCACGCTGTAATGTATTTGAATGGGAGCCTGATATACGCTAATTCTGAAGTACCACGATATTGAATGATTCACAATATGCAGAACTGACGGGAATGACTAAGCAGGCCTACCGTGGCTTTTTGTGGATAAAAGGATCGCCAATTAATGGAATGACAGAAAGGTTAATTAAAATTCAGGAAAAAAATAAACGGATGGGCGATGTAGATTACAGACTGATAAGTCAGCTGCATCATCCATATTGACACGGATTGAAATAGAGAAAGGTCAAAGTCCTTAAATCATATGGCAGGAAAAATTAACATTTGCTCCAGAAATAAGGTTAATTAAGAGTGATTTTGGGGAATCAGTCTCGATTGATAGAAGGGTGTTCCAGTGACATATCATCCTACGCTATAGTGTATCAGTATATATATATATCCATAAAACTGCCCTGTGCTACTATATGATTGTTTCAAATGGGTGAGTTAATTATCTTCTTATTCAGTTCTCTTGATATGGCAGGAACTTTTGTCTGATGTCGAATTAACTAAGTCAACGATGGTACCTTAAATATAAATTATCTAGGACGAAATTTGGTCAAATAGCTACCCAGATTCTTAATTTTCAAGAAATATAAAAGGATGATAACTTTAAGTTGAACAATAATTTTCGTTTAGAATCCGACGCACTGATAATAAAGAGTAGTTTGTCCAAAACCGTAGTGCGTTATGCCTTGTCAAACTTTCGAAATGTACCATAAGTCTCAAAGGATAAAAAAACACAGAGAGTATAACTTATTGGTTATTAGGAAATTGCCGTACGTGAGTAAATTAATGTATTATACAATTGACACGTCAGTTCGTGATTTAACAAGTGTGAGAGAAAAAAAAAATCTTTCGGATGTGCAACATTAAACAGTCTAATAAAAATCAGCTGTTCTGGTACGTTACCGTTTCGTGAGTGGCAGTGTGTCAGAACATCTTGTACCATTACGCAAAGAGATATAGAGGAAGGGACCAGAAATTGGTCTGTCAAGTGGGAGATGTGGCAATTGATTGAACAAACACAAAAAAAAAAAGAATTCTATTTACGATATGCTTCCAATCAATTAGGAAATAGAATATATTGATTTGACAAATAAACGTTCAATGTTAAATTCATGAGAGTCATTACTAAATAAGATATTGATTAAATAAATAGTAAAGGAAAACGAAAATTACTTCAAATAGTAAACAAATCATTATGCTGTAGAACTTAAAAAAGGAATGAACTGTTTAAGCAAATACTAGTACGTGATTTTCTAAATGAAACAGAAAATTCGTTAGAAAAAAAAGTTGTTATTTCAAAAAACAGTTAAAGTAATTAGGGGGGGGGGGGGTGATATATCGTTATTGGTTCGGTTTGCTTACAAGAAGATTAAAGGGTGTGTTCCCATTTCGCCTTAACTATGAAATGCAGGTGAAAAAAGGTGAAAAAGTAGTAAGGCGAAATGGGAACTACTGTACAAACATAACTTGTTTTGTGAGATGTTTTGATAATAATTAGTTAATTTTTTTAAAAGTTTTAATCAAGAATTGTTGTTTTAACCTGGGACTAGTGATTATGTGCATGCTATGAATGTTCAGTTTATCAGTTATTATCAAAAGTAATTACATGTAAAAGGTATATGAATAAACGTATTACGTTTACATGTTCAATCATTTTTTTTTCATTTTCAACATTCATCCATATATACATTTGCTAATAAAGTTTACACTAAGTCTTGTTCATTGATGGCCAATTCTTACGTTTTTTGTGGGGTTTTTTTTTTGGGGGGGGGGTTGGTTTGGTGTTTTTTTTTTGGGGGGGGGTTACTTTTTCTTACCTAGTGGTTTCGTAACTGATCGAGGCATTTAGTAAGCATTTATTACACTGAATTCAAAGAAAGACGCCATACTTCAAACAATTTTTTGTAAAGTTTATTAATATACAAGTCGTGTATTTGAAAACATTTCTTCTGTGTAGAATACTGATTGGTATTAAAAACGGTACTTTGCATATTTTACTCACTATGAATAAAGATAATTTTAGAGGAATTATCAGAGAAAATGTAAGTAAATATAAATTATACAATGCTTCCAAGTTGAGGTATATAAATGTTGCGATCATTACAGTTTATGTATTTTCTGCATCATACTTGCATGAACCAGCAAAGAATCCATATTTTAAAAATGATTGACATTCATTTACAATAAGTAATCACTTATCATATTGAATGGCAAAACCATTGGTTTGATCGAGTAAAATGAAGACTTGTTGATATTGTCATATCAGTAGTATTTGTACTGAAAAGATCCAAGATCCAATGAGATGATATAACGGACATTATGGAAGATCTACAATTAAGGGACAGCAAAATAAAAAGGTACTGCGACCATAGTACCTTTTCCGGGTTTTAGTTCAGATATCTGCTGTGTAATTCATCACAGACATTATTATCAAACGAAAACTACAGAACAATGTTAATAATCTCAAAGATTTCTTCACAATTAAACGAGGTACAGCAAAACACAAAAACAAAACAATCATGTAGAGAGATTGTTTTCAGATTCCTTGAAGGACGGATGCTAAAGTTCGGAGTAACATTACTCCGAACGGTACTATTTAAAAAGATTGTTTTCAGTTTCCTTGAAGGACGGATGCTAAAGTTCGGAGTAACATTACTCCGAACGATACTATGTAAAAAGATTGTTTTCAGTTTCCTTGAAGGACGGATGCTAAAGTTCGGAGTAACATTACTCCGAATGACATTTAAAGTTCCTCTGTGGATAAATCTTGATAGGGGTTAATACAAAGACAAGATATAATGTCCATGAACAGTGCTCGTAAAAATGTAAAACTAAGTTGGGAGAAACATTCCTCCGAAAAATCTTGGATCACTTCTATAGAAAATTTTAACTCTCACTTCGATATAAAGTTTTTATACACAAAAACAAAACAATCATGTAGAAAGATTGTTTTCAGATTCCGTCAAGGACGGATGCTAAAATTCGGAGTAACATTCCTCCGAACGACATTTAAAGTTCTTCTGTGGATAAATCCTGATAGGGGTTAATACAAAGACAAAATATAATGTCCATGAACACTTCTCGTAAAGATGAAAACTAAGCTGGGAGTAACATTCCTCCGAAAAATCTTGGGTCACTTCTATAGAAAATTTTAACTCTCAGTTCTATGTAAAGTCTTTGTACACAAAAAAAAATTATCATGTAGAAAGATTGTTTCAGATTCCTTGAAGGACGGTTGCTAAAGTTCGGAGTAACATTACTCCGAACGACATTTAAAGTTCCTCTTGGACAAGGCTAAGCGACGGGGTAACGGCTTTGTAAAGTTCTCTTGGTACAAAACTAAGCAATAGAGTAACATTCCTCCAGACGGCTTTGTCAAGTTCTCTTGGTACAAAACTAAGTGAAGTAGTATTATTACCTTAACGGCTTTGAACATTTCTTTTGTGACGAAACGAATCGACGGAGTAATAATCCTCTGGACGGCTTTGAACAGTTCTCTGTTGGCAAAAACCAGAGAATAGGAATGCTCTGCTTTGATAAATTATGATATACTTGGACGTACAAACATTAAAAAAATACGTTGTCCAGGTTTGCCAAAAAAAAAATAAATAAATAAATGCATACATGTATTGACAAGACTGCTTTCCTCCATGTACATTAACAAAAGCGTTGTAATTAATTTACATGTGTGAACTTATTCCAATTTAAACTGCTTTTACATTACTTATATCTCAATAATACAACGATTTAACACCGTGGCAAAAACCAGAGAATTGGAATACATTGTTTTGATAAATTATGATATACTTGGACGTACAAACATTTAAAAAATATGTTGTCCAGGTTTGCAAAAGAAAAAAATGCATACATGGATAGACAAGGCAGCTTTCCTTAATGTACATTAACAAAAGCGTTGTAATTTGTTTACATGTATGAACATATTCCAAATTAAACTGCATTTATGTTACTTACATCTCAATAATACAACGATTTTACACCGTGTCAAATAAAACGATATCTGTACTTTCATGTGACAGAATAAGCTAAAATTAATGAATGATCCTGAGGTTTTGTAAGTCTTCAATCGCGAAAACACATTTTGATTTTTTTTTTAAATCATGGCCATTTTACTTTCTTTTTCTGTTGACTGGTAATCTGTTTTCCTCTGCAATCTTCTTGCAACATCCTCAGCTCAGTCATATCACGTTGGCTCCATTCGTATTACATTGTTATATCAATCATTACATCATTGTTATATCAACCGTTATATCATTGTTATATCAAACATTTTATTTGGGTATTTTTCTCTGAGTCATCAATCACCATTCCACAGTTCACCTGTCAATGAAATAACAGTTCACCTGTCAATGAAATAATCACCATGTAGTTGGATCAAGAGTTACGTGTATGCATACTTATTATAAGATTTTATGTGCCATTAACGCCGTTGCCAACAGAATACATTTATATTGGGCGTGAGAGAAAGTATCTTTCTTCAGACATACTTATTGGTAATCTGTACATAAAACACATGCCACTGATTAACAAAGAAGATGAAGCTACGAAAACATACTTATAAGATAAACTATAACAATAGCAAATCAATTTAAGTCACAACAAACAAAGAAAGAAATTTTACATTTTTAAATGCATAGATGATTAGACTTACAATCTAAAATGTATCAATATCTGCATCGTACACTTTATTATTGCTTGGCCAGCTATCAGATTAATAAAAATTGTAGATAAACCATGAAATATAACAACAAAAACTTGCTGTGTATAGAAGCATGAATAAATAGCTAGTAGTACTCACACTGATGCAGTTGATGAATTGCACTGATGTCATTTTTTTCATAATACGTTTTAGTACAATATGTCCAACATGCTGAAAGAAGGGATTTAGAAAGTATGCTCCAAATAATCTACATCATGTTTGTAGCTTTTGTTATTTGCCAGCTGAATGAGAGAAATTTACGACGAAATTCAATAACAAAACGATAAAAGTAAAATCCAACCCAACGCCGAGGCGCGTTTGAAGCTGAAAGACGGAAAGATTCTGGGTAACACATTCATTTCTTTAATTCTGTGAAGCAAAGACAATCTAATTAAACAAGGACATTTCTTTTACTTAATACTATTATTTATCATTTTTTATCCAAATGAGATTAATGGGTTTTTGTTGTTTTTTTTTTGTTTTTTTTTTTTAGAAAAGTCAAAGAATAGATTTTAATAAAAATAAGACAAAAACACGCAAAAACACGCAGGAAGATGAAGAACAAATTTACAGACATTTTTCGAGTTATTGCTGGGACTTGATTATTTTAATCTATTTTTTTAAAATTGGTCAAAATAATCTGACTTGCCAGACAGAATAAAGCATGTCTCTATTCCATCGGACTTCATATCTGTTTTATGATTTTCGTACCTACATGGTCTGGGTTTTTTTTGAAGACGTGCATGTATGATTGCTTAATAAGTAGCTGCAGTAAATTATGGTAGATATGTCATCGCCTGCTCTACACGCAATACTTGATTCCTAAAAGCAATCCGTAACGCAGTTCAAACAATTTTGCAGACTTTTACATATATATATTTAGCGTCTGCGACCTTGCTGAGCTATGTGTATTATGATATGGCGGTAACCTTATGCGTAGAGTGAAATATGAAATAAGATATATCTAATATTAAAAAAGATACTCTCTGCCAAATATTTTGAAGACACTTCTAGATAGAAAAAACATGTTTGAAAAAGTCTATATATTTAGTATTTTTTTCATTTGAATGAGCTATACAGTTAACTTTGAACTTACAAAGACAGAAATTAATTGATTATTAAAACTAAAGAATCTTTCTTGAAATCCTCTACATGTCTTACACACACAAATACAATCATTAAAAAACTATTTAGCATTTATTTTGGCATGATGCTTTTTGTTGTTGATAATTTGATTAACAATGGACGGAACTTACTTGTTGAAAGAAAAATGGCAGAAAACACCTTAAATGAAGGCTTTATACATAAATTTAAATTACCGCTTGTAAAGAAAATGTGAAATATTTAAAGGTAATTTAAGAAGTTGCAGAGAGGATTTAAATCGAAGTTATTATCTTTCTAAAAGATGTATAAATTTTGAATTTGCACTAAATTTTTTTAATACCACATTATGACATTTTGCCTATAACTGTTTAATTGTCATTAAAAACTGGTGTCCAGTAAACAAAATAGGTTTTTAAACCAGGCCTTTTTTATTTATACATAAAATAGAGGGATTGCATCAGCCAATAAATCTATCACAGTTTATTTCATTAGAAACTTCTCTAATTTCTTGCACACTCGTGGGCGAGACATCAGATAGGTTTTGATTGGTACGGGGAGATTGTTGTGAGCGCACCTTCTGAGATGGGACAATGGGTGGTCTGGTGTTAGTGTAAATTACTAAATAAATAGCTGTAACAGATGAGAGATTACCATGGTATGCTCTGCATCGATACTCTAAACTCTAATAACAAACCATTACGCAATTCAAACAATTTCGCAGATGTTTGTCTATTTTCATCTGCAGTTCTAGCTTTCGTGACCTTGTTCAGTATTTGCTAGAGCATACCGATGGCAATTTTGGCGCGAAGTGAAAAAAAGAAAACAAAGGGATTTATACATAAACGAATAGTCCTTTTGTCCCTGTACCTTAATATTATTTGAGATATAACTCGAACTTACAATAAGTCCCAATCAACTTAATGTGCCCGGCATTCCGTGATTCTGTAAGAGTGGCAGTAATACAAGAACGCGATACACTACTCAATGAACAAACTACTTAAGATTCCGTTGTATTGGAAACAAAATATGCTTACGTTTTATAAATATAATAATTCAAAGAAAACGGCATTTACAAGAACCACTGCAAACCACAGATTTCCTACTAATATATTAAGTAACAGTAGACTCTACGTTTCTCATGATACTGGGGAGCGGAGTAGACCGAAAACCCTTGGCTAGAGAAGATGTTGTTACTGTTAAGTTTTTCATTTTATTGAATAGAAATGTGTAAAATGTGCCCAACCAAATAGCACGATTTGTCAGAAGTTATACAACTGATTTTACCATAATTGATATTGTTAAAGACACACCTTTGGATTATGATCCACGACAAACAATGAATGTTGTGCGGTGTTTGATCATAAAAAGAATTATATATCTACATTAATGAAAAAATCTTGCGGGCCTCTGCTTCGAAAAAAAATGAAGTAATTATCGTCGGAAATCAACGATATGTGTTTATTTATGTTTACTTTCAAGCAATTAATTTCTTTCTTAATCCCTAGTATTCTCACAGTTAAACTTTCTCCGAACATATGTTATTGTCCAAGAATATCATCTATAGATCTAATGTGAGCGCCGTTCAAATATTACGCAGATACTGCTGATAAGCTTTTGCGAGCGACAAAATTTTACAGAAACAGTTGTTACTATGATATTGCTAATCTTTCTGAGTGTACTGAGCTCTAAAATAAATAAATTTAAAAAAAAAGAAATAAATATAAATATTGTACATGACTGAAGAGAGAAATATATAAAAGGGTAAACCGGTATTATATCCGTACAACTACGTTCTTATAATTAATTTTCTATATATTTCTCACAAATTCTAACAATTTGATGTTAACGGTCTGTCAATCTGCCAGTCCAACATGAAAAATGTATTGTCAACATTTTTGAAAGAATACACCATTTTCGTTAATTTAAATATAAACAAACAATCACGTTGGCCGCTCCACATTTTGTCAAGCCTCTTCACTCCAAAAATAATGTTACGTGCCTGTTTGTTTAATTTGTTGAGGATACAAATAACAGTTGATGACTGGGATTTGAATGACATGAGTTTTGTTTGACATTCAGACAGAAATGCTGCCCTCAGTCTTTGGCAACAGTTTTTCTTC
>WFKH01006014.1:31934386-31992473 GCA_016163765.1 Magallana hongkongensis
CTGTAGCTCTTGGTCTGAAAAATCTGGAAGCTACAATTCCAAAGGTGTTATAAAGTTGCAATTTACGGCGCATAAAAAATTGCGCTAGTTTTGGACTGATTAATCTTATTTCCGAACACATTTTGTACAAATATTTGATTTCAAAAAATTCCTCCAGGGGTTTTCCTATTGTTATTAAACCGGGTCCAGGGTCTGTAGAATTGGAAAAATTGACGCGTAGACTGTTGAAATTGGGAAAATAATAAATTTTCTAAAAGTACTCCTAGTTTCATTATTATGCTGCAAAATATAAACAAAAGTGAAGAAAAAAGCTGTGTTGTTGTATTTTAATTATCAGCAAGGTTAAACATTGATTCTAATGACTTTATTACAATGATATTTTTATCGTCTTTAAAATAGTCAACAGCTCTTTTCAACATCTACATACACCTGATTCGGAAAAAAGGTCTTGAATTGGGAAAATATTGATGATTTTTCGATTGGGAATTGGTCCGGTAAACAGACCAAAAAATAAGCTAGGAAAATCCCTATCCTCAGACATTTTACTACAGATATCGTCACTTTACTTGCCTCTGCTATTCTTTAAAACAAAACCACTAGCCCCCTAAAGTGAAGTGGTGCAGTTTGTTTTAGTGTTTACATGTTAAAATGGCAACTTTCGATTTGCACATGAATTTTACATACCTGTGCTTACCGTAATTTTTCCTCATGTTTAAGAGTAAGTCTGAGGTATGAAAACTGACAGCATTAGTAGTAAACTGCATGAAGAATATATTGTACTAATTTTTTAACAAAATTTATGTGGAAGTCCAAAACTAGCGCAATTTTTTGTGCGCCTTAACTTACAACTTTTTAACATGTACAGAATTGTAGCTCCCAGGTCGTCCGTCTGAATTTTTTTAGACCAGGAGCTTCAAACCTGCAGCTATAAATTTTGCTAGTTAGACTGGGTTCTGTTGATGTATCCTTATTTGCAAAAATTTTTGAAATCCTTAATGTAAAAGTGTCTAGAAAAAAAGAAGTGACCTTTTTAACACATAGATTTCCTTTTAATGAAAATCCTTTTCAAGTGGTCTTATTGCTTAATTAGCCTCAAAGAAAGATGGGGTGAAAAGAATGGAAACAAGTCATTTGAAAATTTGACTTTATATCCTCACCTCATCAGCCAGTCTAAGCAGCATTCTGAGGAAACGGGCCAGGTGCATTTGTCTGGCAGACAGCTCGCCTCTCCCTGAGTAGTCAGTCCTGTACAGGGCTGTGGCACTGTCCACAATCAGCAGTGCATACCTGCACACAAAACAAACTACAATGTATTCTTCGTGGGGAATGAATATATTTAGAACTGTTATACTGCAGATGTAAACAATGTGCATTATGATTTATAAAAACAATGATTTTTTATAAAAAGCTCTTATTCCTTTAATGATACATATGTCAAATGCAACTGAATAACTTAATTTAGCAATATTCACTCAATCCCCTGATGTATATAGAGCACTGTGCTGTCATTACGATGTTAAAAAAAATGGAAAGTTGATTTACAATATAATTTGTTAAACGCTTAGGTATGCCTCAATTTCTTTAAAGGGACTTGGACACGATTTTGTATCAAAATTTCATTTTTTATTTTTTATATAAAAAATGCTTTACTTGCACATTTTGAATGATTGACCAAAATTTGAATTTTAGAATTTAAGTTATAAGAGAGATACAGAGGTAAGAGTTCATTGTTATGTAAACAAAGCTCGAGTCTTATATTTGTTTACAAATAATGTAAAGTATGGAATTACCATTTTTTTGACAAAATAACTCTTGGAAAACAAGGCAAACTTATTCAATGTGTTTATAAAATATATCAATAGAAGAAAGCAACATTTGATTGAAACTTATACTAATAAAACACTTATGTAAACAATAACAAGGCTTGAGCTTTTGTTTACAAAACAAAGAATTCCGAACTCTGTATCTTGCTTATAACTCAATATCTGACTTTAAAATTTTGACAAAGCATTAAAAATACCCATATTAGCCATTCTAAACATTAAAAATGGAAAAATAAAATTTAAAATTTTGAACTCAAATCGTGTCCAAGTCCCTTTAACATAGATTAAAATGTCCAGAATTATGCACTTCATGTTAAAGAACACTAAATAACTTATTAATATACAATACTTATACTAAGTACATGTAGGTTGCTTGCAAATGTGATCAATCAACCGTTTAAAATGTCAGCATTATTTTCTAATCTAAATCAGTAGTTATGTTCATTGCCTCTTTACTGAGGTTTACTTGAGTTTTAATCCCATTTTAACCTGCTTATCAAACCTGCCATTAATAAATCAGTACATGTATGTGAATAAACTCTCTGATACAGATTTCATTCAAATTAAATTACACCTGTACATGTCAATTAATTATGTATTTTAAAGTTAATTCTTTTTAAACTGTTTTTCCTTATGAGTTTTTAAAATCCCTGAACTCTTTTTAAATGGTTGTAAACGAATATATGTGGTGGTGCCAGAAAAGTAACATAAACTTAATTTTGGTCTTAAACATAAATAATAACAAAATTTACACGCATTATTATTTAAAGTTCATATGTTTGCCATAAAGCTGAGACAAATATCAACATAGAGAAAGAGGACAGTCTGCTCAGTACCTTGATTCTGCCATCATGGCAGCTGCCTGAATCAACAGTTGGGACTGATGGTCACTGTTGTATGCCCGAGCATAGGCCACATTGTCTAGTACATCGCTGCCTGAAAGACCATATCTACAAAGAAAGGATTTATAATCATTCCCTTGTACTAACACAATTAAATAATAGTTAAGTAAATATGAAACATTCTGTCTAACGTTTCTGTCATTTTGTCTTACGTTACATTTAAACATAACGCACATTTTGTTCAAATCTACATTGTTAAAACACTTCAAGCCTTGTGGTAGTCTGTAAGTCACTTTTGTAGCCAATTGACACAATAACAAGTAAATAAGTGTGTTGTCCTACACATGTACAAAATCTTCAGTGACATGTTCTTACTTCAACAGTGAACAGAGAAATTACGATCGTTAAAGAAGAATTCAATAACCTTTCTGCTACTGCTAGCAGGCGTTCTGGTCGAAATGTTCCCTCAGTATCAATGTACATGGCTTTACCTTCTCCACCACCCATGTCAATTGGTAGCTGCAATAGGGAAAAATTATTATAACTACCATGTAAATTTCTACCTGAAATAGAAAATAACTTTGGCTTAACAGTTTATGTTGCATGCATATATTTTCTTTCAAGTAATTTAATTCACAAAACATGCCAAGATTGCTATGTGAACATGTATCTCATAGGAATTAATTCAACGCATCAAAAAATAACTTAAATAATTCTTTAAATCATTTCCCTTAAGATTTTTTTCATGAATAAATGTTGAAAAAGAGGCATTAATTCAATGCATAAATGTCCATCAAGGAATTTGAAATTCAACATCTTTCTATTGTATTGTATGTTATATTCTACAATCAGTTAAATTCAAAATGAAAAGTTGTCAATCAAACCTGACATGTGACAGCAAGAGTGTGACAAAGCTGGGTCTTTCCTGTTCGGAATTCACCAAAGATCTCTGTAATGGAGCCTGTCTCTATGCCACCTGTGATAATAATACAAACAACATATATTACATGTAAATCAATTTTCATTAAATCGTTTGTATCATCTTTCTTCATCCTGCAATTTTAGATTTAAAGAAAGTAGTTCTTGAAGTTGACTTCGACTCGGAAAGTTATTTTTGGGGCCAGATTTGGGGTTAAAATTCTGCTTTAATCCCAATCTCCCACATTCTTTTTTTTTTTTTTCTTTTTTTGACTAAAATCTGACAAATTCCCAATATTCTAAGAACCCATTTTAAGAATAAATAAAAATATTTCTGATGATAAAATTTTAAGAACAAGTTACTATTCTAAGAACAGTTAGAACACTAGAAAATGAGGTAATGTATACAGGGTTATTTTCGCACTGTGTTATTTTCGCCCTTCTACTCTTGCAAAAGGTTTTGCCCCATTTTAAATTCGCCCAAACTCGGTTTTAATATAAGAGAGATAACTCTGTCTCGTTATTTGTTTATTTATGAACGGTAACTCTGACCCACATGCGTTTGCATTGGTATGTGAATATTACACAAACAATTATAAACATAACCTGTTGTAATACAAACCCAGATTTTACTTAGTACGGGTCACGTCACTGGCGAAGATGGCTTTACTTAAATATTTAAATGTTACACCAAAAAGAAAATCGAATTTATTACCAGAAACAGAAAGATGAGATTTCATGCAAGCAAACGAAGAGATCTTTGACGAAGCTATTGGAAGCAGGGGAAAAAAAGAAAACAGGGAAATTATAACAATTATAGTCCAGAGGTTCGAGCAAAGATGGCAAAATATGCAGTTAAAAAAGGAATTGCTATTGCTGCAAGGAAATTTTTTAAAGAACTTGGAAGTCCTGTGAATAAAAGCACTGTGAGAAGCATCAAATCTTCATTTTTGCGGAGATGTTTGTTTTCTAAAGAAGAATTAACAGAATTACCGAAAGATGACAGCGACGTCCCCTTTTATTGGGAAAATATGATGAGAATTTGAGAGACTATTTGAAGCAATTGCGATCTGAAGGTGGCATTGTTTCAACTCAAATTGTCATATCCGCAGCGACAGGAATTCTTAAACACCACGACAAGAGCCTTTTGCAGCGAATTAATCTATCTAAAACATGGGCTGAATCCGTTCTGAATCGCATGAGCTTTGTAAGGCGCAAGGGCACTAAAACTGGAAGAACAGTTCCAGCTGATTTCCCCGAATTGAAAAATAATTTTCTTGAACGAATTCATACTTTAATAGCCGAACATGACATCCCAGATGAGCTCGTTTTAAACTGGGACCAAACAGGAGTTCCCATAGTGCCCAGGGGTCAATGGACAATGGAGGAACGAGGCTCAAAGCAAGTCAACATAGTGGGTTTAAATGACAAACGTCAAATTACCTTTTTGCTTACAATCACAAAATCAGGCCTATTGCTCCCCCCTCAGGTAATTACCTTCTATTTGTAACGGCATTTGATTACTAAAGCAACATATAATTTACATGCTAGAATCGTATAAATGAGTCTCGTCTTCAATTTACGTTAATACAATTAAGGATAATTTGAACGAAGCTAGCAGTCTTGCTTTGAAATATACTCACGGCATTTCTCAGAGATTATTTACCTATGTACAAAGATATTCTAATTTGTATTTCAAGTGATTTACAAAGGCATATCTGATCAGTGCCACCCAAAGTTTAAATTTCCACGGGGATGGGATATTTTCCACTCATAAAATCTCTGGTCAACTACCGAGACAATGCTCCGATATTTAGACAAGGTGGTTATTCCATAAGTAAATGATGTGAGATGTGATCTTAACTTGCCCCTGAAAAAGAAAGCGCTAGCGATTTTCGATGTGTTTAGTGCTCACAACACACCGATGTGATGGAAAAACTTAAAGAAAGCGAACATAGCGATCGTATTTATCCCAGCAGGTTGTACCGACCAACTGCAGCCTTTAGATCTGAAAATAAATAAACCGTACAAAGATGCACTGAAAAAAGCCTTCAATGATTTTTATTCCGATTGTGTGTATCAGGCCGTGAAAAAGGAAAGTGACGCCGAAGCTGTTGATCTGCAACTGTCGGTAATCAACCCGCTTCACACAGAGTGGCTTGTTCAAGCACACGAAGCTATTCAGGACAGTACTCTCATAAAGCTTTTTGAAGCTGCTGGTATTTAAGTACCATTACAAGTGGCAGTGGGTGTGAACATATCTAGGTTTTTACTATCTGAGGATCAATGTAAATGATCAGCGACTTTTTTTATTAGTGATTACGTGATTTTAAATTCAATGTTTTATTTATTTATATAATTGACAATTAATAATCAATTGTGCATATTTACTTTCTGTGTGATTAATAAATCTTTTTAAAACATTCAGGTATTTTATAATGGAATATATGATAGATACATACTCTTAAAAAAATTCCTTAAAAACTGTTTTAAATTCGCTCAGTTTTAAATTCGCCAACTGACAATGAGGGCGAAAGGGGCCAAAATAAAATGGGGGCGAATATTTCCCTGTATACAGTATACTCATTTTAAACATGAAAATCTTGATACATAAACACTATCTTTCAAAAGTAAATTTTTATAATTTTCAAGTTTTATCTCCATTTTGTCAATTGTGTAGGCTTTGTGCCTCGATTTAATACTTAAATGGTGACAGAAAACCCATTGAATGGCAATTTTTAAATCATGTGAGTGTGCAATAGGTCATGCTTTTTGCTTCTGCTCCAACCAATATCATTTAGGAGTTGTTTTGGTATCATCTTCAGAAACCCCCAGTCTCTTACATTAAATTGAATTTGATGCAATGAGTTTTACTGCTGGGTTTGATTTTTCAATAAATTCACTAATATTACATGTATTACAGACCTTGGAGGAGTTTGTCTAGTTCCTTTGATCCAGATGTAACTTGAATTATTTCTGATCGTTTTTGGTGGAACTCGGTGGCTGTTGTGAAACCCATGGGTACCAGTTTAGCAGCTTCAGCCTACAAGAACAAGAATGAATTAGCCAACCACAAATGTTTTTCAAATGTTTAAAAATATAATCGTCCACTCATTTGTTTATTGTGTTCTATTGTATTTTTATTAACTCCAATATAAAATGGGTTGTATATGCTCAATATAATATCAGATATCTCAAGAAATTATTCACCAACAACTCTGAAAACAAATTAAATTTGTCTAAAAAGAATGTTTAAAAGAAGTTTGCAAGGTCATATGATTTTAAGTGCTAAGTTTTTCTTTCAATCTTACCCACAAGCTTTTATATTTAACACAACCACATACACATACTTAATGATGCCATTGCAATATTCACTCTGCAACAGATTGTGTGATTGAATAATGAACAAAAAACATGACACAAAGACCTTTATTCTTTAACACACATTCTGACTGTAATATTTTGAAAAATCTTACTAGAATCTTATCTGCTTTTGCTTCACTTATGCCTTTTATCGCCAACAAACTCTTTTTTGGTGCATATGCAACAGCTTCCACTGTAAAATATCCTGCCTCTTCCATTTTCTTAACATCAGCAGCACTGATACCATTTGCCTGCAAATATGTAATATTATCACATTCATCACATTTACAAAGGAAAGAATATCATTTCAAAGAGATAGAAATCATACTGCATTAGTGTAAATGCTGCTTGACAGCTTTACAAAACCAAAATATAAACTTATCAGTCTGATTGTTCAGACAGCAGATGTTTTTACCTCAAGCCGATTAAGTGGCATGGGACCAAAAGTCTCATCCTCAACTTCTACTTCCTGCTGTTGTTGTCTTGCCTGCATTGCCATCTTTACCACTTATTAAACAGTAAACCTGCTTTAACCTGCTGCAGATATTTCAAATAAAAACAGAGTTTAATTTTACTGTATTATTACTTGAAATAATAATTCAAATAATATTTCAAAAAGAATGCATAGTTTAATATTACTTAAAATTATTTGAAATCAAACAACTTCAAAACTCATTGGAGTTAATAGGAGGAAAAAATTCAAGTTTTACAAATCATTTCAAGGCTGAGGTGGCTATTAATATATATCAAAAAGCTATACATGTAATTAGTGTTGAAAAAGAAATAATCAGTAAATTTCAATTTTATACAGTTAGGATTAAGGATATGTCTTTAAAGTCATCAATTACCCTTGTGAATAAACATTTAAAAAACGTAGGCCTCCATGTGTTATTATTATAAGGCCAATGATATGTAGGATAAATCATGTACAGTCTGACGTGCGTGATATTTTGAATTTATAAATATATTTGACTACTGACACAATTTAAAATAATGAAGACTTGAGTAAAATTCAGAAGTATATGTAGTACCGACTACCCGCGACATTTTCAGCAGAGTGGCCACTCGCAAGCGCTCGCCCAAATATACGTGTAGGTAAAGGGGATTTGGCGACCGCTTGTGAGCACCAGCTCTGCTGAACATGCCTCAGGACTCTATGTTAGCAATTTCCAGAACATTCATGATTACTATGGATTTAAAAGAGTACAATATTTTGGTTCAAATGGAGACAAAATAGAGCTGTTCATCATTTTGATAACGTGTCGTATGTCAATTGTCTACGACCATATCCTAGTTTGTGGTGTACAATGTCACACTACGCCCAGCTTATGTGTATATCGTTACACGTCACCATGCGTCACGTTATGAAAACGTGACAAAAAGCTGGCTTCATCAAAATGAAATATATATATACGCAATTTTCCGAAAGAAGACGAAAGTAATGTCAATGCAAGCAATATATGCAGTCATTATCATTGATACATCTACAGTTTTGGTTTTTGTTTACATATTTTGAGATAGATTTAGAGTAATTTCCTTTTTTCTTACCAAAACCAATAAAATCTACCTTCAGGCGTCGCGCCAAATGTAAAACGCAATTTCCGGTTGCATTTAGAACCGGTATCGGTAGAAATTAGATTTCCGGAAAGGAGTGACTAATTCACTTATTTTTTTCTTTGGAGTGTCCTTCTACATGTTAATTGTCTTTCTTTTAAACTTGATAAATCACCTCATTAGCAGATTAGGACACAAGATGGAGTATGGTCCATCATGACAATGGTTTTTTTTGGCTTTATTAAATATAGTGGTTAAACTTGAAATGGTAAAATTTTTTGGTAAACAGGAAGATCTTAAGGTACCTCACTACACCCAGACTTATACTTTTTAAGACACTACGTCACAAGATGGCGATTTAAATGTTTTGTTAAACTGTTCATATCGTTCTATTGGGTGGTATATCGTCGTAGCTCAGTGGTTAAAGTATTCGGCTTCTGAACCGCAGATCATGAGTTCGAATCCGCCTGGAGCTTTTGTTCATGTTTATTAAATTAAATTTTCAAAAATGTAATTTTTCATCCAAAATTGCACATTTTTTTGCCTATTTGACTTAAATACTTCTTATCCATTATGGTATCTATCATAATCAAGTAATTTTCTGCTGATTTGAGAAAATATTTAAAGGTGTAGTGAGCCACCTTAAAGAAAAATGGAGAAAAAAAGTGTTGACTTATTTATTATGTGACAGTATACAATTTACAAGGTGAGGTAGGTATCAAAGATATAACAATTAAACACTTTCACAAACATTAGGAAACAAACAGTGTCTGCAGTAATATAGCAAAATCGAAGTTATCACATTTAATCAATATTAAACATGTTGTATTTAGTTTTTAATAATAACATAAAACACAAACAATTTTTTTTGTACATAATCAAAACATATATCATATTTTAATAAGTAAATCCACTAGGAAGGTAATTATAATTTAACTTAACTGATAATTAATTTACAATTCAGTACATTTACCTTTTTTTTAAGCCTTAGGATTTTTCCCCAGTACTTTCTATAGATATGTACATATGTACCTGAGCTATTAGACTCAAAATATAGATTTGTTATAATATTATAATATTCATAAAAATATTGATAGCCAGAAACATTTATGAGTACCATAAATAATTTACATGAGATGTATTTATAACTAATATGCTTAAAATCTCACACAATGTGCAAAATTAATGGCACTTTATACAATTGCACCAAATTATTCTCTTCTATAGAAAGGTCACTCCTAAATTACTCCTAGATCTCTCCAAAAATCAAAGGTACCTGGATCACAGTAAAACTGGCTACCTTACTGGGGATGTGTGGCCTTCCTGTCATCTCAGATGTAATATTAGCAAAACTAAATGTTAATTGGCAAGGGCTGCAATCAATCTTTAATAATTTATTCTATTCAAAACAAATCCTATGAAATCTAAAACTCCATTCAAAAACACATCCTATAAAATATAGAACTCCTTTCAAAAACATCCTATATTTCAAAAACACAACATTGCATGTAAACAAAAAAATGCACTATTTGCTGATTATATACTACCTACCAGTATGTACAAAAATATCCCAATTTTGAATACTGTATTTATATACCACATTATGAGATTACAACTCCTATTACAAATACTGATATTGATAGTCTAATAAATATTGGCACATCTTGTTTCTCAACTCTTTTGAATTACAAGCAAAGCACACTGTTGAAAATAAGTGGCAGTTAATTGCATGTTACTGCATGTTTTTTGATTTCTTTTTAAAAGTTTTGAGAGATGAAGGAATCTTATTCATCAATTTCCATGAGTATATCTTATATTGAGGCATTTTGATTCAGATTCCTTTTAGCGATCACTCCACCAAATAAAAGTCACTGATGCGTTTGGCAAGTATGATGCAGTTCATTTGCGGTGAGATGAGATGTCGGTGTAGCATGCGGACTGTGGCTCCTGCACTCTGACCCCACGACTGGAGGACATATTCAGCGGGATTCTCCACCTTCCACCGCCGCCATTGCTGAATGGTTTCCAGGGGAATCCCCACTCTTTCTCCCAGCATCCTCCAGTCAGCACCTGTAATTTTACAGTTTAATTGGAATAAATGTACGGTAACTCATTTGAAACTATTCTACACTGAATAATGGTCTGAAATGAAAATGAAAATTTTCACAGTTAAAGGGGGATAATTCAAATATTTGAAAATATTCTACACTGAACTGAAAGAGAGCAAAGCAAACATTCCACAGAGATTTAACTGAAAGAAAGATCACACCTGAGAAAGTATTTAATTGATTCAATATTTGTTTAATTTCATTAAAAGGAGTTTGAAAGAGACCAGATGGTCATTACTTATGGAGTACTATAGGCAGCTTATCACAACTATGTACATTAATTTTGTATACCAGTAGTAAAATCATCTTACCATTTCCTTTATACATGCTGAGGTTCTGGATGACATACTTCTTGAGATCTGGATGCATGTTCTTAATATGAGTGTCACCAGGTAGTTTCTTCATTGGCTACAAATTCCAAACATTAAAGAGATTTATTTCTCATATTCTTCACACTCAGCTCATTACTTGTGTATCTAAAGATACATATACCTGGTAACTGCATAGAAAATTGAAGTGAAACTGGCATTTTCTTCAATGCAAATTAAGCCAAATGAACCCTGGCATGCATATAATCTTATAGCAGAGTTCTCACTGTCCACACTAGTATAAAAGCAATATTGATAGGAGATACTGCATATACTCTTCATATATATTACTATCATAAATCTTTTACCGGTAATTTACTTAAAAAAAACTTTAATCTGTCTTTTTTTCAGTCTTTAAAAATTATGAATTCATTTACAAACTAAATGAACTGGATCTCCTCAACTTTTTTCCCCCAAAAAATTAAAGTTGTAGTTATCTCCCTTTATCACAATAAATCACCGCTAAACTGAGGCTAAGGTTAAAGAGAGATGGGGGAGGGACTTCACATAAAAAAATTGGAGAGGGCTACATTACTGCAGCTAAGTATTCACAAGAAGGAAGCTTACTGGTGACAGACTGACAGGTTGGAACTCCTTGACTAGGGACTGTTTGGGTGTGTCTAGTGGGGGTACTGTGGTGGACACAGGGTGATCAGCTTCATTGAGGGGGATCGTCGTCACATCGTAGTTCTCATCTTCTTCTTGTTCCAAACAGGAGAAGAGACGATTCCCCTCTGTAAATTGATGAATTCATATTATTAATAAATACTTTGCATGATACTAAATTTCTGTACATTTATTTGTATCTGTGTAAGTAACATGTATATTAGAAATCATTGACCAGTAATGAGAGTTTTATCGCCTAACTATCTACAGCTGATTCCATATCACGATGTTCTAGTTCTTCTCTGCAAAGCTTTTCCCATGCAATATATGTGTCTATCTATGTATAATTAATAATATATAATGAAAGCTCCCATTTCCCATGTAGCTATTAATAATTGAAATCAAAGTCAGTCTTGAAATCATTACACTTAAAATATTACATCATACCACAACCAAATTAATTTCTGCATTACTCACTACATTTGCTATGATGGGTTTACAAAAAATCACCTTTAATATGACTAACAGATTTTAATTAAGGCTGTCTGAAATTGATTCTACATTTACACAAACTCTGGGAGAGGAATTCATTTAATAAAACCAACTAAAATTTCAACTAATGAAAGCATGTACATGTATCTGTGATTTCCATAAATTCTATGAAAATACTGTAGATATTTGAGTTACATCTAAAACATCCTTTGAGGGTCCCAAATTATTTTTTTCCTACAGAATATGGCCAGGATTTGTTTTTCAAAAAAAAGAAAATTTACTGTAAACTACAAATGGGTTGTTAAACATAGAATTAACTTTGGACAGCCTTAGTATAAACAAATGTATGCAGCTACATGTTGTATATAGGTATTGGATTAATGCTGTAAACTTACTGAGTTCATATAGCAAAAATCTAGCCTTTGTTTTAGCATCTACAAGCGTCTCACAAATCTCTATATCCTCTAAACCATTTTCTAGACTCAGTCTTAATTGTACCATCTTTGCAAGTTCCATATTTAGATGAGTAATCCTTGTTTCAAGTTCTTCGACCCTTAATTCAACGGGGCCTTTCTTTTTACGCTTATCTCCATTTGTAATGAAGTCCAAGATCTGGTTCAAATTTTCCACTGACACATTTAATGGCATCTTGGAATTTTCTTCCTCTGACAACTTGTATCCTTTGCTTTGCCCGTATTCCACGATTTTCTTGCTTAGATATTCCACTTTGTCTCTCAGTTGGCCATTTTCCTCTTTGTATGTCTGAATTGTTTTCTGTAATTTTTCATTTTGATTGGTTAAATCCTCCAATTTTTCCTTACTGATGAGCTGCTCTTTTAAAGATGCAGAGATTTTGGCTGAATTTGATCTCGTTTCCTTCTTCATACTTGACTTCTTTTGTTTACTTGCCATGGATTATGAAAACTCTTGATATTTCCTCCAATCTCTGCCCCTCTACAAAGATAACAATACCATCGGGTCTGAAGAATCAAGATCAATAATAATATCCCAGCAATAAGTTGAAAACCATGAATAAAACACTTCAGGAAGTTTAAAGAGATGTGGATACACAAACACACTAGCAGCACAGATAATTGCTTTAAAACCTCCCATTTACATGTAAAAGCAGAAAATCAATATCAATAAACTTTTTGAGATTTTTTTTCTACTGTTCCACTGAGTAACCATGCGAATGTGTTTCCATTGGCAGCCCAGTAAATGAAACTTACATTGTGTAAATGCATACTTTAAACATTGGAAATACATGACAATCAAATGGAAATATTTGAACAAGGGACATTTAAATATCTCCTTTTTCTCTGCGCTTCTCTTGAGCCTTTAAAATGTTTGAATAATTGTTAGAAGTAGATTATTTTGATTCTTATGCAAATAGATCACTTAGAGTTTGTACATAAAGTCTTCCTGAAATTCAATGTGCTGAAACCTTATAGGAAGCTACTGGGTATATATATAAATTTAACTTTTATGTCTTTTTTTTTTAATCCTTCATTAAACATGGTCTTAATCAAACCATATAAAATACATTATGCTTAGGAGCTCCCTAATTTAATTGTGCAATAGCATTCAAAGACACGCCTTCTTTTGTACTGGAGAGATACATTAGATATTTAAACAAATTTTAAAATAGTTTAAGGTATAGATTTTTAAATGGTGTGGATTTGCCAACATTGAATTTTTTAAAGGTTTTATTTTTTCAATTGATCTCTGAATCGAACATTAGGTACGGTACCTTTGACTAAGTACCGTAAATTGTTAATACAATATAGATTAATTTCCGTAATTTAAGCACCAGGCACTTCTGGTGAACACTGAAAGGAATCTTGGGCTCAGAATGGCAGAGTTATTAATAACGTGTGATGAAAATCTCAGTTAATTACCGGTATAACTCTATATATTATTTTTAATGATCATAATGTAGACTTACATCAACAATCTCCAATAAGAAAACTTTATTTTGAATTCTACCTGGGCAACCTGTGAATGAAGAAAATAAATTTTAAATCACCCATTTAATATTTTAACCATGCAATGCCATTTATAAAAGTCAGGATCAGCTTAAGGATTTTCTAAGTGACATGTGCATGAACAGTTCAGTGGAAAGATCAAGATTTAAAATCTATTTTACCTTTCTGTACACCCAGAGAGAACTACAAGCATTTCTGTGCTAAATGGTTACCTCTTTTGGTAGATAGACCTGAAATATGCAGGGTACTTAAAGACAAGCTGATAAAAGCTTAGAAACAGAGCTTAATGGTAGTTAAGGTTGAACTTATCATCAACACATGACTGCGATATTAAGTTTTGATCAAATAAATCTTTGTGAGACCTGAACACAAGAGTCATCTTGAAATCCACTAAAGGAGTTGTTATCTCTAAGTGGATTTCTTCAACACAAATTATCATTGTGTAATATATGATAACAGTTATAGAGCATACACATGCATGTCTAATTTAATTACCCTACACCAGTAATTATGTCTATTAAAAATACTTATATGGTGAATAATATTCAATTAATTTGGAATGTCAATATTAAATAATATCTCAAGAGCATGAAGAGCTGTAATACATGAAATAAAATAAACTATAAAGTTTTGCCAAAAGAAATGTATGCCATTCAAAAGTACTTCTTCTACTAGCTCCCATTATGATATAGTTACAAATGTAACTTGTATACATATATGTACTATTATATAACTTGTATACATATATGTACTATTATATAGTTTTCAAATTACAAAAAATGTTACTTCAAAATGTATATATTAAAAATGTTTTTTGTATTTCTTGTATAAGTACTGTAGATTCCTTTAAAACGTGAGGAATTAATATCCGCGTAAAATCGCGAGATGACCGAGGGTTTTAAAATCTCGCTTTTATTTTCCAGACAGTTTTGAACTATATGAAATTATAACAAAAAAATGGTGCTCGCGATTTTATATTCTCGCGATTTGATACAAAACGGTGGAATCACAGAATTTATATTCGCATAAAATAAGGAATTTACGTAAATTACATGTAAGAATATATATAGAGACTTTAAATTATTTCTGATGGATGATTGCAATATATATATAAATGCATCACCATGCTAATCCGAGATTCCTCTGACTCTGACCCTGACCCCTGCTATTATATTGTGACATGCGTCACAATATAAAAGCGGGGGTTAGAGTCAGAGGAATCTCGGATTACACCATGCATGCTACAAATTGCATATTTTTGTTCAACATCCATTTGACCGCACATGATGTGCTCTTACTAGGTGAAATAAGTTGACGTCAGTCTAAAATAATCATTAATTTTTTTAATTGAGTGAAGGGGCAGAAAAATAAAATATATTTTAAATTCTACCAATACAATATATATAACGTTATATAAAGTACGTATTGTACAGATTTAACATTAACCTCTCTTAAAACTATTATTCAAACTATATATCACAGAAACGACGGAACAAAGAACGCAAAATGCATCTTAAAATTCTATGCATTAGCATTATATTATAATAATCAGATAATGATAATTTATGATTTTTTTGTATTTCCATGAAAGTTAAATTTATGTTTTCTCCTATCATTGTGATTTAAAAGATGTAAACGTTTATAAATAAAAATCATATGAAAACCTATACCTAAATTATCACGCTGCTCATTTGTTTTGTCCCTTGTTATCCTTCATATTTATCTGAAATGATTACTATAAAGTGCTAAGCACATGCACTTGTTGATAGGGAAGCTGCACATGCGCTTTGGCGCAAATTTGACACATCCGTAACGTCATTTCCGTAAACACTTTTAGCGGAAGACAGAAATGTCAAAAGAAGAAATCTTGTTAATCGATATCGCTATCACGATGATTCGCCTTAGACTGGGTTTGCGAATGAAAAGGATATCACACAGTTAAACAAATTTGTTTAAACATTGTTTAAAAGCTATGTGTTGACAAAATACGTTTTAGAAGTTTAGTCACAGCCCATTTCACATTTTGACAGATCAGTATCATCAGAAACTGAGCTCCAGGGTATAACGGATGTACTGCGCTAAGATATGAAACTAAATAGATTTGAAAATATCTTTAAAGGGATAACTTATGCAATGGAGAGGTGTGGAGCTGGCAATTATGGTGGATGACAACGTTTTTTATATTGCAAACAAGTGGCCAGGTTGATGATGAACAGAGGTCATTCCCATCAATTTATATGCGACAAATAGTATTATTGTTGTGATCGTTTCTCAGAAAGAAACCTCTGATCAATAACCTTTTTCACACCAGGAATATGTAAGCAAATGTTGTGATGCAGTCTAACTTTGAGTACATTATTGATTTCACATAACTGGATGTAGTTATATATAAATATGCATCCACTTGTGTGTATGCTTAGATTTCATGGATTTCTTTAAGAGTTATTTGTGGAAAATTTGCATGATCCAATATTGGTGTTCCGCCTTCTCTCTCTGCTAGGGAGCAAATTAAATTGGAGCATAATGCAGAATGATTCATCTCGGGCTCCACTGGCATCCTTTGATACAGTTGACCTTGGAGAGGAAGAGCGGACTTCAAGAGGTGTTTTCCAGCCTGCAGCAGAAAAACTTAAAACAAACAGCAAGCATGGAATTGACAAATCCATCAAAAAGCACCAGACAGCCACAGAAGAAACTGTGTTTGATGAATGTGATTCTAAGTTGCAAAAGAAAATTGGAAGATTTTTAAGTGCCAAAACATACAAAAAAATTTCAGAGACAAAAGGGGAGGAGAAGTCTTATGAAGGTGAGAAAGATACCGCTTCAATTGATAATAGTGTAGATGAGGCTTCTCCTCCAGGAAACAGTTCAGATTCAGATTCTGATAGTTCTGATTCAGATAGTGGATATTTACGTTCAGGATATGTGAAAGTAGAAAACAGGCAGTCAGGGGATTCCAATTCGGGAATTCATGTTGAAACGTCCTACTTCAAGCATATTTCCGATTCCATTCACTCTAATGACAGTTCATGTGAGCCCACACCTACATCCTCACCAATTTTACCAAGAGTGTCTATTTCAACACTGCTGGGAGAACTGCAGAATGAGAAAATTCAATCCAAACGAAAAGCTTTAGAGAAAAAGATACAGCGATTACAAGTGACCAACACACCTGTAGAGAGACCCAGAAGCACTACCCCAATAAATATTCATACATTTGATGAATATGTTAAAGAATTTGACTCACCAGAGAAAAGATCCATATCAGAAAGTGGAGAAAAATTACAGATAAAGCTCCCAGGGGAGGAATTTAGCCATAAGTATAAAAGTCCAAGGAGACAAAAATCTAGTCAAAAGGAGAACTTAACTGTGTTTAACTTTAATGAGGATCAGTTATTTTCTAGGACAAAGTCTGCTGTAGTGGTGCAGGATGATGGAGTAAGTCCTACTCCTTCCCCTAGGAGGGTGCTTCTCCCTCCTTCGCTTACTCCTACAACAAGTCCGGTACTTACAAGAGGCTGTGTACAGAAAGGTTCAGAACTCTTAACCAAATCTGCCAAAATCAGTGAAAATAAATCTTCAGATTGGGTGGCATTCGATCAAGCCAAAACGTCTTCTGAGGCAAATGACAGTTGGTTTAAGCAAGACTTAGTTAATGCTCAACTTGTTGGAGATCAGTCGGCAATTTCTAGCTCGGCCTCATTTAGTGCTTTATTTGGGGACAAACCTTGCAATAATGATGACGAGGACGTACTAACCGTGAATATTGAGGAAGTTGATGGCAGGAAAGTGGTTGATATTAGATGCCAGCAGCAGCATCAGACAAATGAACAGCCAGACAATAAAGACAGCCAAGCCTTAACAAACAATAAATACCAAAGTTCCACTGAACCAAAGATCGGTCTAGACAGCACAGACTCATCAGCAAACACTATACAGGTACTGTTGACATTGTATGATAAAGTGCAGGGTATTAGCTATGATGTTCATGTACTGTTGCTTTGAAATTTCAATCTGTCTAGATTCCTAATTATCATCTTTTCATTACAACTCATCAATATACAGCCATTTTTAAATTTATAGCATTTAATCAATACAAGAGAGTATTTAGATGAATGGAATTTTTAGAAATGGTCAAAAATTCTATTTCTTAAATGTATAATTAAACATAATGTTGAAGAGACTTCAAGTTGTCACATTTTCTTGTGTGGAAGGATCCATGGTATTTTTTATTTTTTTGCTATTATAAGCTATCCAGCTGTACAATTAGACCATTCATAATTTAGTTTACATATATGCTAAAATTTGCACAATAATACAATACCCCGGGATCTGTGAATGTCAAAATTCAGCCTTATTGTTGGAGAATTTGAATTTGAAAAATCAGATTGACTGGACTGTCTGGACAATATGTATCTGAATAAATGAATAGGTACAGTAAACCCCAAGGAGATATACTAAGAAATCCTTATTCATTGTCTTCCCATTGTACCTTATAAATATTAAGAAGTTTTCAAATGTATTCCAATTGTAATATTTAGCATATAAAGAAAGTGCTGTATGATTTAATGTACAATTAAATATTTTAATATTTAATTTAAAAATGCAAGTGTTACTTCAGAATTAAAATGATTTACAAAATGAACTCTAAAAATCCCCAATTGCTGAGTTATACATGTATTAACTAAAGGTACCGGTACAAATTAATTTATTTTCCACCAGATTTTTTCATGGTTATTTGCCTTTGACATTAGGTCAGTGTGACAATAACATTTTTGATAACTAATGTGATCTGGTTATTCAAACAATTACTGTCTTTTACATATGTTTCTTTAACCCTTGGTTGACATTATAGGGCCCTGTATTTATTTATGAAGCAGATTCAAGTCCATATGTACTGCATTACTCAGCTCTGTACATATCAGACATCTGTATACACATGTAGTCTGAATATCCTAAATTTTTGTTTCAGGCAAATTAATGAATTTCCATTTTGAAATTGTTATATACATATAAATATGAATATGTTTTTTCAAATGCAAAATTATTGTCATAATCTATTAAATCAGTCATGCTAAAAAATTATAGGCCCCTATTCACAAATCAGTTTGCTATCTACATGTTTGCAATGATGTGATTCTTTTTTTTTTTTTGTGGGTGTTTTTCAAGATTACATATGGGTCAATGCTCAACTTTGTTGGTTAGAACTGATTGTATAATGTTATGTTGTTGGGATTGTATTCTGTTAGCTTCATTAAGCAATGTATAGTTTCATTGGATTTTAGGGAAATATTACATGATTATTCACTGCATAATCCATATTGTTACATGAAAAGTGTTGGTCATGTCTTGTTGTGTAAGCTTGAATGGAATATGTGCATTTGATGCTAAAAAATGTGAGAGAGAGAGAGAGAGAGAGAGAGAGAGAGAGAGAGAGAGTGTTTTAATTTTAGTTTTCAAATGATTTGAAATTAGTGAATAATTTTTGCATTATCTTTCAAACTTATAAGACTTTAACCATTGATCACTTAATGATTTAACATCATGATCATCTCTCATGTTATATACACAGTAAGACTTGTCAGCAAAATTGAAATTCCTACAAAATGAAAAATCAAATTCAATCAGCTGCACTGCTGAACAGATGTCGGAAATTGACTTTTTTGTTGTTATATTTCTCTCTGTTTTTCATTTTATGCAGGAAGAAAACACATTTGACCTAATTCAGGAGATAGAGATTGAAATGAAGAAGAGACAGTCCAATACTCCACATCTAGACAACAGTTCCCGCTTGTCATCATCATCATTGTCATAGCCCAGTTAGTAAATAGCCCTCCATTTTGTTGTTGTTGTAAGTAAGGCATTGTATCATTCTATATTAAGCTTTAATAACTACTGTTAAAAGTGCAACATCAGTACCTGTGAATTATGATTCCTGGTTAGTCCATTTCTGTTGCCTTATAGCTGCAAATGAAATAGAAGGCATACTATACACTGTATTCTTTCTTAAGGTGATACCCAGCTAAATGAGAGTTATAAGCTAATGTCAATTCCAGCCAAGATTAGGAGCCTTTTAAAAATGGTAACATTAAGTCTCAGACCTTGTTGGTATAAAGGGATACACAATTTGAATACCATGATTTTGATGGGGAGTGCCTATAACTGTAAGGACTAATGGTTCCACAGAGTTAAATTGAAAAGTTGTTTGTTAAATTGCATTTCCTTTTTCTCTGTCAGTATACCGGTACATAAATATGAAACATTAAACTCTGATGCATCAGCTGCATATTATGAATGTTACTGGAGGAAATACAATAGGGGTTAGGCATTAAATTCTAGTACAGACTATATGGAGAGTATGGTAAATGCACTTGTCTTTAGAGATGATGTGTCTCAGAAAGGCCTGTTGATGACAGGGAAACAATTGAATTGACTGAATCAGGTTAAATAATGATATTTTTAGCATAATATTGTTTTATATGGTTAACACATAATAGAACTTATTGATGGAAGCACAGTGTACTTCAGTATTTAGACATCAAGATAAATTGATTCTCTTCTGCTGATCAAGCTAAAATATCGTGTGGGAGTGTCTAGTAGACCAAGCTTGTCAGTGGCACAAAGTATCAGAGATTTAGTCCAGAACTCCAACTGGTAATCTGTCATATACTGTATAAATAAATGATCAAAAGGTTTTCTTTTCAGAAAAATATATAATACACATTTGTTACTCTCAGAGCCATACAATACCATATTCATTAGAAGTTCAGTGGAGACTTTCGCCTACAGTAACTAGCTGAAGGTTATAGTTATGCAATGTTCAATGGCATGTTGTGTTCACAATTTGATAAATGTGTGTGGTATTTTTAGTCCAACTTGGGAAAGTTGTTTTTTATCCTCTATCACTTAATGAAAATCGATGAATTATGTCGGCAAATTTGATCAATGATATGAGATTAGCTGATGGATGAAGGTTTTGTCATCATAGAAATCTGTCAGAACAAATCAAAACACCACTGATCGAACTGCAGATTATAGCTATGGTCATGCAAAGCTATGAATCCTCTATATTACATTACACTTGCAAAATGGTATTCTATATATAGCTGCCATATTTCTGGTGATACTGATTGCTATAGAGTTCACTTGGTTTCTGACTGTTGCACACATTTCTTGAAGTTGATCAAGTTTGCAAGCCAAAAGATGCAATTTTATAAATGTTAAAAAATTCATATTTTAGGACTGAATTGTAAAATATTTACATTTTCCAGTGTCTTTGTCTACGATAACGCTACAAATCAACTTTGTAATATTATAGTTCAATACATTTCATCAATGACTATTTTAATCATCAATTGTACAATTGCTGAAATTTATATACCGGTAAATGTAATTAATAAGGAATCATTCTTTTAATATTATGAGGTGATTAATTGCTGAAATTTATATACCGGTAAATGTAAGTAATAAGGAATCATTCTTTGAATATTATGAGGTGATCAAATACAGTTGGGCGTGATCAAATCTATCATAAAGCCCTTTAGGCTTTATTGGAATTGATCACCCCCGACCGTATTTGATCACCTCATAATACTCAAAGAATGATTCCTTATTCCTTGAATATTATGCAATGTAAATATTAAGTAAATAAAGAGAAAATTAAATCTTAAAAATCTGAGAGGAGACCAAAAAAAAAAATACCTGGTAAATGAAAAATGTTATATAAATAACATAGAGTTTACTTCAACTATATATGTTTTATTGAAGTTTTGAATGATTCCATTGTTAGAAACTGTCAACCATTCTTGCATACTCTTGCTGACCATAGTCCAGTCATTCTATGGTTATACCTCAAACTAATTGCAACAGAAATGTTTTTTGTGGAAATCGTGAGAAATATAACGTATAAAAAACATATCAAAAATCGAGAAAAATCGAAATAGGGGAAAGTCGTCAATTTTGGCCCCCCAAAAATCTAGATTTTACTTCAAATATTATGGAACGATATGGCGCCCGTAGATTAAGAATGACGATATGGGAGACAATTCGTAATGGTCAACTGCAGACGACGCATCTAGGTTCCATCCTTTTCATTATGGTAAGTTAATATAAAACTTATTTATAAAAGTTTTATACGTATTCAACATTCTTAAGAGTTAACGCTACCATGCAAGGTATTTTGGATGTTTTTAAAAGGCGTAGATACACGGGAAACGTCAAAATGTAGTACGCGGCAGAAATGAGCTCATTTCGGTTTGCCGAGGTTTCTAAACCAGAAATCACATACAAAACAGCTCTGTTTTTTATATTTGGACTACACTATATACATTACATACAATAAATAGTCCCGTAAAAAGGGAATTTTATTCTTATTGCAAGGAGTTGCTGACGAAAAAAAAAAACTATGGAACGCCGATAGTGCCAAAAAGGTTACAATATAACCAAATTTAATTCATGGAAAAATGAAGTTCTACCGATAATCAAATACAAAATCGATGCAGACAAATTGTGTTATGGAGCTACCATTTATTTTTTCATGTTAGTATGGGGGCTAGGATGAAATAAAAAAAAAATAGGGAGGACAGGATGAGACAATTTCAAAAAAAATAAAATGATAAAAAATGAATATTTATTAATCAACTAACAGAGGGAAATTAATATTCAACAAAAATACCATTATACAATTCAATTGAGAACAGATAATACACCGGAATAATTTATTGGTTATAAGTCAACATATATATCTTTTTTAATATTGTATTCAAAACAAATCTTATATGATAAAAATAATATGAAAGCAAAATCAAAATAATTGAATCTCATCTTAACAGTTTGATCTTCTTTTTTTTAGGTAATGATGGATGCTTGTGTTTTTTGTCGGGTGTCTCTAAAAAATGGTAAAGAAATAACACAACTAAGAGAAAAAGGATGTAACACAGTTAATAGGACCAGCCAAACCAGAAATGATACAATCGTCACAACTCCAGGACAAAAAGTTCATCAGAAATGTCGACGTGATTACATTAATGCTAACTCAATCAAGAAGGACATGCGAGAAAAGGATGTATCGATAACCGAGCCAACTCGTGACTTACGATCTTCTACTCCTGATTTAGAGTTCCAGAAGAACTGTTTATTTTGTGGATATTTTGCAAAATTTTCAGAGAGCAAAAGGGGAATCGACGTGTTTCCTGTCCGGACAACAGATTTTTCTAACACCCTTAGAAACATCTGCAAAGAAAGAAATGATGAATGGTCCGAAATCGTTTTGAGGAGGCTCAACATTGCACCATCAGATTTGCACGCGGCAGACGCAATATACCACCAAACATGTAGTGTTAATTTTAGAACTGGTAAGCAAATCCCCGTCTCGAAGCAAGCAAACAAAGAGGTCAAACGAACAACACCAGGACGACCAAAAGAAGATTCATCAGAGAAAGCTTTCCTGCAAATAGTTAGACAATTAGAAGAAACACAAGATGAACTTGCATCCGTAAGCGATCTTGTTCAGGCTATGGAAGACATTTGTGGAGATAAGGCGTATAGTGTGGTACACATGAAAAAGAGACTGCAAACTTATTTTGGATCCGATATCATCATCACGGAAGTAAACGGAAAGCCGAATATAGTCACATTCAGGAGAACAGCATCATCTATACTGAATGAATTTTACAGAAGACCATCATCTAAGAGTCCAGAAGAGGAAAAGCTATCGATGATAGAAACAGCAGCTAAATTAATAAAAGCTGATATCATGAGTCTTAAAGATTCAAAAGCTGTGTATCCGTCTTCTGTTGATATAAACTCAGAGCAAAACATTATATTTGTCCCAGATTCGTTACAAACATTACTACGTGCATTATTTAGTCAAAACGACTCTTCTGTTAAAGTTGCATCTGTTGGTCAAGCTATTATTCAGGCTTCCCGACCAAGAACACTTATTGCACCTTTAATTCATGCTATCAGTGGTTGTGACACAACTTCAAGAATGTTCGGTGTCAGTAAGGCAGCGACCCTAAAGAAATTTGGAGAACATGACTTTCTCAAGACTTTCTCAAGGCACAGTTACTATGCAATGCTAACGCAAAGGATGATGTTATTTCTGCTGGTGAAAACATTATTTCCTCTTTATATAATGGTGCTCCATATGAAGGACTGAATGTTCTTCGCTACAGGAAGTTTGCTGCAAGAGTATTGACAAACAAAACATGCGTTCAAATTCATACTTTGCCGCCAACATCAAATGCGGCTTCATTTCATAGCCAGAGGGCTTAACTTCAAATGAAAATGTGGATGAACAAGGACAATCTAAATCTGTGTGAATGGGGTTGGAAAGTCGCTAATGGAAACCTTGTTCCAGTTACGTGTACAATGGACGCAGCTCCCTCTAAATTGCTGAACATTATTCGATGCAATTGTAAGACAAACTGTGACACTAAAAGATGTACTTGTAGAAAAAACGGACTTGAATGTTCAGTAGCTTGTGGCGAATGTAAAGGAACTGGTTGTACAAATTCGAGCAAAACAGTTGACATGGACGATTAAGTGACAATCAACTTCTAAAGATTTATGTAGAATACGCAAAAACATAATAAGCATAATTAAGGGGTTTCGGTAAAACAATTCCATGGTTTTGTCATCATACAAAGTAAATATTTTAGTTTAAAAAAAAGTATCATACCGATCAATTCCCAGTTTTTATCAAAAATACTAACATTTTCACCCAAAATTATCACTTTCTATACTTCAAAAATCATCATAGTTTAATTTTTTTTATCATTGTTATAAGATCTATTGACTTGATTAAAAATTATGTACGTTGCTATTTTCTTTTTTTAGTTACAACAAATTTCCAGTTTTCGGCGATTTTTCATCAAAATCCAAAGTTTTCACCCAAAATTTTCAATTTCCTGAACTTTGCAGTTCATCAACGTTGAAATAAATCATAACTGTAATAAGATCTATTGACTTTCTTAAAAATTTAGTCCGTTGCTATTTTTGTTTTTTAGTCACGGCAAATTTCCAGTTTTCGGCGATTTTTCATCAAAATCCAAGGTTTTCACCCAAAATTAACAATTTCCCTTCATCCAAACATTCTCGATTTTTTTTATGTTCAACAGTTCACCTAAACCAGCTTGGAAAACTAGAAGAACATTCTGTTGCAATTAGTTTGAGGTTTGGTCATATTTTGGCTAGAATGACTGGACTACCATGCATTGGGTCAACTCACAGAAATTTCATATTTTAGTGTATATGAAACTAACTTTGGGTTCCCCCATTTAAAAGTATGACATATTGCATTTAACCTTAAATACAGAAATCAGTTCTTCAGAAAGTAGAATGGCTGGCAAACTCGTAACTCTCTCTCTCTCTCTCTCTCTCTCTCTCTCTCTCTCTCTCTGTGTATATATTTATACCTTAATCTATACTCTTACCCATCTAGACCAATTGATTCTCATATACCCAACAAATTTGAAGTGTCAGTTTTTTTGCTTTCAGATTTCTTCATCAATAACAATCAATAGTACGTGTGATAAGAGGTTTCCTTTTTACAGTTGAATGAAAATTGCTCAATTATTGAAATCTGCAAACATTAAAACAGAATTTAATTTTCTCCACACACTGAAGAAATAATGATGTGTTTCATCTTCAAATCTGTAGCAATTTCCCAATGAAATTATTGTAATTATGACTACAGTATTGTGTGTTAGAAGCAGAAGATGATTTGCTCTTAATGATGCTATTTGTCGTATCAAGGGCCTTGCTATTGGAGTGTCGTCGAAGCTAATTTTCAGATTTATGAGTAGATGCTTTGGTGACAACAAAATGGATGGTCATGAATCTTCAACAAAAGATGATGTTCTTCAGGCCATAAGAGAACTTCTCTTCAATTCTCGCTATGGAATACCTTAGAAACAGACAAGTTTTCAGATTATGCAGAGCAGACTTTAAATTGCATGATGTGTGTGGGTTGTGATGTTTGTAAAACAATACATTGTACTATGGGAAATGCTCTGTGATCAATACTGAAACAAGCTCAATATTATGCAGCCAGTACCACAGGGCACCGGTACTTGAAATTGAGACTTCTTTCTATTCCAAAATTACCTGGCTGCAAAGACAGTGAATCGATTCATTATTAAAAGGGCTTGGAACATCATCTTATACAGGAATCTCTCTTTGATTACATTGTTTTCCAAATTTCTGTTAATTAATTAACTTATCTGAATAATCTTCAAAGATAATTATCAACAACAGTAATTGATCTGTTGGTTTATTACTTTTCAACAACAAGTTCATGTTCTTCAATAAATGAGTGAAGATTTGATTTAACCTGTTTCTGAATGTTCTGAATAGATCTCGATCTTCATATGAACAGGCAGCATTATAAAAAAAAATCTTTATTTAAAATTGGTCTTCAAAAGTATGGTATATCAAAATATTTAAATTTTAAATTCTAATAACATATCATATAGTTAAGTGCAGATAAAATAGAAATTGCAGACATCATGCGTAGAAATGCATGTACACATTTTTTTTTAGAGAATTCCATTTCAATAACACTTTACTTTATTACAAAGAAATTTCCATAAGTTCAGTTAAAATGTTTTGTATAATCGATCCAGTATTGACACCTTCAAGTGCAGATGTTTCCAATATTGTTTTGGTTTCTCATCCTCATTTATTTACTGTTCCAATATCAGCTTTTACTGATGATCATGTTTGCTCCATTATAAAGTACAATCATTCCAAAATAATTTAGGGGATTATTTTGCTATTTGTAGATCATTGTAGAACATGACTCTGTTTTAATACTCATATTGTCTAACATAGGTCAGGCTTCTTGCATTTTCACAAAAGCTTCCTAAAATTCAATGTAGGTGGGCAGATCCATCAAGTTGCTTGATGTCATTTTGCTGGGTTTTGTTTTAAGGATACACTGGAGGATATGTTACAAAATGTTTTGGTTTACACTTGATCTACATAATGTTATGGCAAGAGTTCCACCTTTAGCATTTTTTTATTCTGGGCAATTTATTTCATTTTGTCTATTCATAAGATCATTGACTCTGATTTGCTCTCTATCCACAGTTGTTAATGATCAATGAATAAAATGCACTGCAATTTAAAAAAAACCTTTTTCAATCTTCTGAAACAGACACCATTTACAAGTGAACTATGATGATCAATTGATTTTTCTTTTCATGGGAGCACACATGGCTTTGGAACTATGATGAGACTAATATGAATGGGATAATATGTAAATACATAAGTTCTATCTTACATTTAGGTACGTGTATATGTCGCCTTATATCATATGGCATAATATCAGATGTAATTGGAAAATTTTTGGCTACATTTTCTCTATTAATTCACTTTTTTATGTAACAATGCACATATCTCATGTTCATTCTCCAGTATTCATATCTGCATCAATTTTTAGGTCATCTTAGTCACACAGATGACCTATTGCTATTGGTTTTTGTTCGTTGTCGTGCATCATCTGTTAACAATTAAATTTTTGACTTCTTCTTGAAAATTTAATTTTTAATGAAAAGGTCATTTGTTACCATTTTGGGTTTCAAGCATCTCTAGGATAAGAGGAATCTAAATTGTGAAATTTATTACCCCACCACCCCTGGGGCCTCGTGGGTATGGCCAAATATGCAAAAAAAGGACAAATTTTTAAAAATCTTCTTCTCTACTCCCACACTTGGGAAAAAACTAAATGCACAGTTATGTTGTCCATGAAGCCCTCTACCAAAGTTGTGCAATTCATGGCCCCTGGTTCAGGGGTTCAGGCCCTAGGGTGGGGCCGATATGGCCATTTTGTCAACATGTATTAAATCTTAGAAAATCTTCTTTTCTACTCCTATATATATTTGAGAAAACTAAATGCATGGTTATGATGTCCATTAAGCCTTCTACCTTATTTAAAATTGTGAAATTCATGGCCCCTGGATCAGGGGTTCAGGCCCAAGGGCGGGGCCAATATGGCTATATTGTCAACATGCAATAAATATTGTGATTAGGGTATAGACTCCACAATGAAGCTTAAATGCAAACATAAGACTCCCTGATAGGTCCATCTAAGGGGTATAGCACTCAGGTAACCATCAAGGCCTGTATGCCTCTTGTTTTATCTCTAAAACAAAATATAGTTTAAATATGTGTTTGTTTATACCATATCTACCGGTATGACATTCTCCTCATCTGCTTCACTTACACTGTGATGCATAAAAGGTGTGGCAACTTGCATTTTGGAAAAGTACTACTCTTTCTGAGGACTTTTTCTCTGAACAGTACTATATATTTTTATGCCTTGTTGGCACTTTATGAATTACGTGTATCTAGTTTACCATGAGTGAATTACTAAAGATTTTAAACACATGAATTTTCTTGTGATAAACATTTGATATGATCCAATTTATAGGGAACAAAATGGGATCTGATTATGTACTATGATTGAAAGTACATGTACTTTTGGGATATTGGGACCAATATGCATACTTAATATGTCTTGGGAATAGGCGTGCAGAAAGGATTGGTTGAGGTGACCCCAAGTTATACTGCTATATTTGCATGACTGATACATGAACATCAATAATGACCATGGTAAAGATGACCCCTGAGAAAAATTCCCTATGTACTAATTAATGTGTTTTTTTCTCTTTACCTTTTCTCAAGTTTGCCAATACTGTACAGCAAATACACAGTAACAAAACATTTCTGTATGAAGATGCATTATATATATAAAAATTGGATACATTGAGTATAAATCAGACGTCACCCTCCTTCTCATTAGACTTATTAATCATGGTTCTTGAGAAACTATTTTATGTAGTTGTGAAAATTAAAGCGCAATGGTTCTTTCTAATAAGTATTCAACAATTTTGATGGAAGGATTTATAATTGCAACAGACTCTTCTGTCAATTTCAGAGGAAATTTAGTGCTGAATTAATCTTTTCAAGTCACTTACTCTATTTAGAGTAGAGTTGTCTCTCTTTTTGCAGAGTATTTCTTTCATTGACATCCACCCACTCGTTTAAATTGATCAACCAATAAACCCATTCTGAATTATTAATTAATTGATATTATCAGTGTCAGTATTTTGATCCTAGCTGATGTTACCATGCATAAACAACCTACGGTATTTTAAATCATTGCTAGTGACATGTATTGGACTGCAAGAAATTTATTTGAGTTACAGAAGGATGCTCATTTTCATGTAACTTAAAGTTTTCTAAAACATGATTTGTGCATTTTACACAAAGAATTATTTTTATTATTCTGCCATGAAGAACAATTTTAATTAGATCAAGCAAAAACTTGCCTGCAAGAGACAGATCTATTGGTATATAAGGCTTCATGCTGAGAGAGAATCGATCTCTGATCACAGAATATTGTTAGGCAATAAAAATGAATTGATTACATTAGATGTTGGAACAAACAAGTATGTCAATTTCCAAGCAAAATCAATTATTTCCTTTGCCATGATAGTCTAGATATATTGGGTCTCTTTGGTCTGAGGGAAGACATGTTCTGAAACCCCAATATTGTGGATGGCATCGCTGAATCTGAAAATACTGTGGATCAATAGAAATTGATTTTGTGGTTTTACTCAGGCTAGCTAGCAGACATTTTCAAGGGAAGAGAGACTAACCGAATAGAGTATTAGAATGTGAGATGAAACCTAGTGAGGAATTTTTTATTTGTGTAAAAATTGCTATGGTTTAAGAGAAATGATGCATCAATTTTTTGGTACAGTGAGAAAGACTTAGAACTGCAGTACTTGTTCAAGGGTTTCAGCTGAAATTTGTTCATTGGATTCGGTATTGATTCCAGTGTTAGACCTCCATTTATTGTTGAGTTTGTCTGGAGCCAACAAGGATTCACAGAAACAATGGCAGGCTGCTAGGCCATTGATTTTTGGTAAGGGTTTGTTGATAGATAATTGCTTAAATGCTAGAAGAATATTTGCTATTTCCTCAATTGGTATCTCCTTAAATGTTGATTTTTTGGGGGGACATTATCAATTATTTGTTTGGTATGCATTGGTTTTGTTAACCACATTCTAACTGGCTTGACCCAATGGTGACCATGTATTGTCTTCCAATACATTGTAGCTTAACTCAATGTCTCATGTTTATGTATGGACCAGATATGAATCTGAATAGAGAGGCTTTGCATGAACTATTGATCTCTTATGAGTTTGTAATCAGACTGTAAAGCAAGAAGGATTTTCTCCAAGTAAGTTTGTTTGGTCAAATCTAGCCATTTGACTGTCTACAGTAACCAATATCTTATTAGCAAAAATGGCTTGATAGTCATCTTATAGGTACTATACTCTAGTTGGCCATGACCAGGGGATGACTCTGATTTGTTAATTTCCAGAATATTTTAACAAGGATGATAATTATATACTTAATTAACAGTAGTTTGTGTAAGTGCTGCACAAACATTGTCTCTAATTCAACTTATGTTTACTGTGCCATATATTATATTTTATGGGGAGAGGGGGACATTGTTGCATGTACTGGTTGTTTAGAACATATTTTTTAGAATAAACTGTTGCATGTACTGTGTTTAGAAAGTTGTTATAAAGCGCTTAGGATAAAGTTATACCACACTGACAGAGTCTGATGCACAACTGAAAAAAAAGATGGATTTACGAAAAACTAAGTTACTAGAATTTAATCCATGTGATGATATAATTGGCACATTATTGGCCACATCAACTACCATATGTAATAGAGACTACAAGCTTGATAAAACTGTGAAATGTCAATTATCGTTGGATTTGGTCTAATCTACATGATTCAATCTCTTTGATGATTTAGCATTGCAGTGTTTTGGACTGGGTTTATTATTTTGCTCATCGGACCACGAATATTACAGTTTTTAGTATGAGCCTATAAGAACCTGACATCATCTCAGTTTTCAATTAGAAATATGATTTATTCACCATTCCGTTGTGGGGTACATTTTCAGTAGGCTTTGATGTTTGAAAGCTTTTGCAGGATTTTCTTAATGAAGTATAATAGTCCATAGAGACAATATTAATCTAATAATGACCACAGTTTAAACATTAAATGGCTATTTCTGCACTGTACTGCAATGGCTCCCAGCTTAAGGCCCATTTCTAGTACAAAAGGAATTCTTCAATATCAATGGTTGTTTTGAAACTTTTGCATCATTTCATGGAAAAAAAAAAGCAGATCAATAATGAGAGAAGCACTAATGCAGTTTATACAGAACATTTCCGCAGATTTAGACCTCTAGACTGCAGGCTTCGTAAGATCAATGCTGTAACCTAATATAAAGGCTTTGTAAAGACTATAGAGAGAGTCATTGTCTGACAGCTCAGATCCACCTTTTAATGCCAATGTAATGGTTGCAATATACACTGAATGAGCTAGTTGTGTTCATGGAGTGCTCTGTACCAGCGGTTATGAAGCAGGTGTTGCTTTATAACGGCTGCTGCTGCTGCAGCTAAATGCTTGGACTGTTAGCTGATAACTGAGCAGTTTCACAAGCATTGATTTTCAATGAAAAATTCAGCCAGTCTTGGCCAACAAATTAACGGTGACTATAAGTGTTTACTTTGCTTCCAGGTTTAATTCTCCACTGACAGTACAAATTGTATTTGGCATCCTTTGGATGGGTGATAATGGCTGTTGCACCTCTTGAAATGGCTTTTTGATGGGAGATTTATAGAGAAGCAATTTGATCTTAAATTTTAATGCAGGTTTCCATTTTGTCTATGTTGTGGTATTAGTACTTAGACATGTATTTCAGCATATCTTTGTGGGGGTTTTTATGGTAATATTACAGTGTATTGATCAACTTTGATAATTTTTTTTCTTTATCTTTTTCAGGTAGTTAGCCTTTACAGACATGTCATCACAATCTTTTGATGAGTCCTCCAACTTGGTAATAGAAGTTACATCTCCCACGGAGCCACATAGCACAGGTGCTGAATCCACGGACTTTGAGGACACAGAAAAGTCAAAATTCAAAGAAAAACATAAAGGAGGACTCCATTTCATTAAAAAAAGAGCTAAATCACCTTTTCGCAGTCCATTAAAATCACCCATTAAGTCGCCTTTCAAGTCCCCCAAGACATCATCAAAAGCATCAAAAGCTGATGAAGAACTTTTAACAGAGGATTACAAAGACATTGAAAAGAAAATCAGTGAAAAAAAATCAGAAGAATGGCAAATGTTTCAACAGATGCAGGACAGAATCAAATTAAATGTGTTAAAAACTAAATCCAGTCTAACAAAGCTAACTTCGGAATCTTCGGAGGAACATTTTGATGACATGGAAGGAAAAAAATCCGCAGGGGATGATGAAAATAATCTTCTGGGGGGAGAAAACTCTAGTGCAGACAATGAAAACTCTTGTGATACCGACGAATTGTTAAATTTAGAATTACAACAGCTCTCAGTAACTCCAGTCTCCTGTCCAAGAGGAGTTCCAAAACCTCCCGCAAATAGTTTACGAACAAGCATGGAAAATCTGAGTGAGTCACAAGGCCCTTCTACTGACACAGAAGGGGATTTACTGGGTTTGTCAGATGACGTGGACAACGGCAATGTGGAGCCACAACCTGCTGCAAACAGTGCTTACATCAATCCAGACCTCTTGGAGCTAGATGGTCTGATGTCTTCTACTGATTCTCCCTATGAGAGTAGCATGCACAGCAGCTTTGATGAGTCTGACATGACCTTCGGAAGTAATATGCACAGTGCCAGATCCTCAGCTCGAACAACTCCCCTGGGATTTGAGCAGGGCTCCTGGATTGGAACATCTACACAGTCTAGTGTAATGACTTCTAAGTTTGTCAGTGACTTGGTGGATGAGTTTCTACAGTTGGATACTATGAAAGAGGCAGCAGCATCTGCTGAGGTTAATCCATTCAGCACAACTCAAAAATCAAACAATTTATTGGACTCCTTAGACCCATTTTCATCAGTATCTGGTACCTCGATTACCTCACAAACTTGTGCAATTGTTAGTAATGTAAACGCAAACACTACATCATTAGATTCCACAACCAGCAGCACAATGCAAATGCCATCAGAACAAGTTTCATCTTTTGACCCATTTGTATTTGGCAATGTTGAAGATACCTCTGCAGAAAAAGAGCCACCTCAAGAAGACACTCTAGAAACAGGAATACCTACAGGACTTGATGGTGCTCCAGTACTATTTGATCCTTTCAATGGCTGTAAAGACAACACAATTGGTCGCTCAATTTCTCCTCATGTGTATGACAATTTTGGGTTTGGCTTGTCAAATGCTTCAGACGCTAATGAAAACAATGATGAGGATAGTGTTGATCATGCAAATTTACAACTTGATTCAGAAACAACAAAGGAGTGTGGGAATTTTGATAACCTTAATCCATTTTTAACAGATGAAAACCCCTTGAGGGCAGACGTATTTGAAGAGAAGTTTTCAGAACTGGGAACCAAGACTAATTCATCCAATGTGGACCTAGCGTGGGGGTCTCAAGGTGAAGATTCTGTAGAAAAGCATTCCATCAATCCCTTCAAAGATGACATTTTTGACTCTGCAGTAGACATTGCAAATGATCCAAATAGGACAAGAAACAATCCATTTCTTGATGATACGTGTGAAGTAGTGATGAAAATTGACAATGCTCATAATCCTTTTCTAGATTTAGACACAGACCCTTCCTATACAGGGGATTTGACTGATTTTGGTTTTTCAGATGCTAGTGATATTTTAAGCAGTAACAAGACTTCAAAACAAAAACTTTCAGGAACAAAAGTGGATGATTTTGATCCTTTCAGGACAATTGAGGAATCTCAAGAGGACTTCATTACATATGAGAAAGCAAAGGGATTGTCAAGTGAAGCAGATATAAGTAGCTCACAAGGAAATGAAGCAGAAGTTGCAAAAGACAAAGACAATGAGGAAGATGATGAGGATGATGATGATGATATTTTCAAGTTGAAAATTAAACCCATTCCTGCAGATCCCAATAAACCGAAGGTGCCAACAGACTTTGGGCCAGTGCCCATGCTAAAGCCACCACCGAAAATACCCAAGTCACCACAACCTCCCAGGGTAAATCCCTTTGACAGGGACTCACCTCCAGAAGAGGATTTTGCCAAATTTGAAATCATGCATGAGAAGAAAGAGGAAGAGGAAGCAACCATGCCGGAACAATCTGTCAGTTTCTCCACCACTATATCTACAACAGGAAGTGTCACACCTGAAGAGGAACAGAATTTGGAACCTCTGGAACCATTTTATGTAGAGGAAGTCAAAGACGGCTGGAAACTTATGCTCAGGCAGCCAACCAAGAAAAAACTTACCACAAATCGCTTCTGGAAAGGTGTAATTGTACGGTTAGTTAAAACAGAGGAAGGCCCAGTCATCAAAGTGTTCAGTGAAAAAGACAATGGTGAGTGCTATCATGAGCTTCCCCTTCAGCCCTGTTATTCTGTGTCTGATGTAGCACAGCAACATTATGATCAGTATGGAAAAATCTACACTTTGAAAATTCAATACATCTTTTATCGAGAGCGTGTAGGCATAAAAGCAGATAGAATAACGCCTTCATTTGTCAAAAAACCAAAAGCAACCATGATTTTGGACCATGCCCCACAGGTCTCAGAAATGATGAAATTAGGTTCTTTGGATAGAAATGAAATCAAATCTTTCGGAAGGGCAATTGAAAATGCTCTGATGCACCTGGATGCCCATAGAGAGAAGACACTGACTTATGTGAAGGAAGAGGTGTGTGCAGAAGTAGTGGATGAATATGAAGCAGAGTTGGATAAAGCAGGTGTACTTCAAAAGCAGAAAGCAAGGGTCAGGGTGTTCTTCCTAGCCTTTGTGACAGGGATGCCGACATGTGAGGTTGGTCTGAATGATAGAAGAAGAGACGGGAAAGAAGTGGTGGGACGCCATGACATCATTCCCATCAAGACGGAAGAGTGGATCAAACTAGAGGATGTGGAGTTCCATTGCTGTGTGGATTTAAAAGAATATGAGAAGACAAACAACATCAAATTTCATCCTCTAGATGCATGTCATTTCGAAGTCATGAGATACCGTGTAAGGCTTCGCCAGAACAAAGAACTTCCTCTCCAGCTCAAAATTCAGCAGACATTGTCAGAGAAAAAATGTGAAATACGGTGTGATTTGCTTGTGACAGGTTATCATTCCTTCAGCAAGAAACATGGACAGTTTCCTTGTGAAGACATTGAGGTGCATTTTCCTATTCCAGAACAATGGATCTACCTGTTTAGATATGAAAAGAGGTTCCGATATGGCTCATTCAAATCTTCCACTCGGAAACCCGGCAAAATCAAAGGACTTGAGAGATTGACCATGATTGCTCAAGGACTCTTGACGCCAACTCTGATGGAGGCTGATGTGGGTAGTGCCAAGTACGAACATTTAAACAGGGCTGTGGTATGGCGTATTCCCCGGTTGCCAGAAAGAAACGAAGGTAACGAATTATAATAATTCTGTATGAATTATGCTAGCTAGTCTTAATTGGACTATTTATCTGTTTCCTAAGGATATGCGTATTTGGAGATTCCGCTGCTCAAAAAATGCTGATCAATATTTGGTTTCTCATAACATGGCCGCGAACTGTCAAGTTTGTTATTATGCCAATATTGTTCAACAAAGCAACTTCGTAATTTGTTTGTGTCTCAAGAGACATGGAAATGGTCTATACATGAAATTATTCTGATTGTGTATTCTTACATCTCTCCCTCTGATTAACTCAATAGTGACTGTTAGCAAAAATCATCAGCTTAGCTTTGAAGTAATGATAATAGATCATTTATTGATCCAACAACTTAGAAGTTTTTACATAAAGTGGCAGACATAGTTTTCCTGTCTTTCGCATTGAGACAATTGATACCACCAAAACAGTATGTAGGAAAATGGTAAAAATAGAAGTACTCTGTTATATTGTGTTTCACATCAAAGAGTAACCAGAATGTACTGGGCTGCGTTCAAGATCGTAGCTGCTACATAGGGCTACGTAGTAGCTCGTTGTTGAACAGTAAGCTAACCTAGCTTGTACATAGATATTCGTAGCCTAAATATTTTGTGCTAAGCATCAAATTCAAGATGGCCACCTTAGTTACCACTTTGTAACAAACATGAAATCTATTTATTTAGTGATATTTTGTTCATCCTTTAAGTTATAATGAATTTTAACATGTATATTTCCGCTTAAAATTAACAAATTATGTCGATGTAATGTCTTTAGTTGAATATTTCCAACTTCAAATCAGAGACCTATCGGCTAACCTAGCGTCCGTTCAATAGACCTAGAAATCTATGACCTAGCGGCTAGGCTAGCTGCTACAATCTTGAATGCAGCCCTGATCTTTGTTGGGTATAATTTGTCTCTCTAGTACTCTAGCTTCTTTTAGTTTAAAGAAAATGGGTTTTTCTTTTATTCTTATACATGTATTTCATTTTCTTGAGTTCAGTATTTTGCTGTGTTCAAAATATTACTGATATTTTACTATATGACACCAGTTAGTCCAATCCACACACATATTCAATGCCTGTTTTTATGATATGTTCCGGGTTGTATCATATTATGTATCACAAATGTCGAGTTGTTCTCACCATGCCCTACTTAGCCTTTAGGGACAGTATCAGTTCCATAGGCGTACACACACATACATGAACACAAGTGCATCCCCCACAGGCCAAGCATATGAATCTTTGATGACTAGGCCTATTAATATGTTTTAACATGATTTCAGAGCATCAAAGTATTGATTTTTTTGAAAGCATTCCCTCAGTCATTCACTATTCATTTGTATTTAAGTTTCATGGTAGGGAAGAGTCAGTGACAGCTTTTAAGTCTCAAAACTGCTGGTTGTGTATAATTGTATCCTATTAATTTTTTTTCTATGGATATAAATATTAATTAGCATTTTCATTCCTATATTAAAAATTAACATTTCAATTCTACGCATTTCATCTTTTGACATTTTTGAAGTGATCGATGACTTGAATAATATTTTTGCTCTTGAAATCAAGTACCACCCTGCTAAAAAATCTACACTTGCAAAAAACAGTAAAAATTTCAGAGGAAAAAAGTTATTCTTACCTTATTATATAAGGTGTGACATTTTTTTTTTCAAAATTATTTATAGAGGATTGATAAGCCCACAATGTCTAAATTGATACTTTAAAAGGACTGTTTAAATTAAATAAATGTAAATTCATAGATGGTTGGTTTGGTTTGAACATATTTTATTCAATCCAAATCATCCAAACATCTATAGAATGTCATTCGAAAATGTCAACCTATCATAGATGTATGATATTTGGACTGTATAATGTGTAACTTTATGTCTAACAGGTGCTTATACCTCACATTTGTTCAAACTGACCTTGGAGTTTGGGGCGCACGATGAAGTTCCCGAATCCTTTGAGCAGTTCACCACCGTAGACTTCACCATGCCATCCTGCACTGTGTCCAAGTCTCAAGTCCGATCCATCTCAGTGGAAAACCCCACCCCGCCAGAAAAGTGGGTCAAGTACATCGCGAAATACCACTACAGGATCGAGATAGACCATCGAGACGAGAGGGCTCAATCTTCTAAGATGGCCACCAAGGAATCTCCTGCTAGTGACAGTGAATGACAATTAACTGACAATTAACTGACAGTGTCTGACAAGTTGTGTACTGGTGATGTTTATTGATTGAGTACCTGATTTTTTGAAAACTCTGAGACTGGATGCTGCTTTTAATTGTTGGACCAAAAGCTACAGTAGTTCTTGTTGCTGTATAGGTTTTTCAGTGTTGATTTGTAGGCACACACAAAAGTTATTGATTCTGTCTTAGCATCAGTTGTAGGTTTGTGGTCCTAGCTTCTTTATTCCTTGAAATCCCCAGGATTATATCTTTGTAGAGAAAGCTGATGCAGCTTAATAAATGTAATGTGTTTGGTAGGTCATCCACAAAATGACTGCACCTCAGTTTTAGTTTCTGTGTTAATGCTGATTGGATATTGTTTGACATTTTAAATGCTTATAGCTCACAGCACATCATTTACAAAAAGGTTGCAAATTTATTTACTTTAAACTCCTGATGATATTACATGTAATACAGTCAATGTTCATTAATTAGCAAGTTTATGACTCTTTGAAACCTGCTTTGGATATATGAACACAGTTTATTGATAAAAAAAAGTAACTACCCCGGTATACATGTTGATGTGTATGATATACAGGGTTGATTCAGAAGCAGATGATACATAAATGGTCATTCTGTGGTTTGTCAGCCTCTTGCTCTAAAAACAAGAATCATCATAGATTATTTACAAGGCATGTAGAAACAAAATACTGCATGAATAATATTTATACCCACAATACTCTAGATCTGGATTGAAACATATATACTTTGTTGTCAAACATGTTTGCTTATTGATGATTCTATTTTGTATGTTTGATAAAAATTAACTATGTTGATTTGCAACATTTTTTTTTTTTACTGATTTGACTGTAAAATTAAATAATGATTTAAAACATTATTGAGATTTAATTATTTATACATTTTAAACATAATTTATCAATTTTGTTGAATCATTTTCAAAATACAGATTCTGTGATAATAATTTGTGTCCACACATGTACAATAAAAGCACTATTTTGTTTCTTTATTATTTATTTTTAAAATTATTTTTTCTTTGTTTACATATAGAATATTTAGATCTGCCAATGTCTACTTTTTGATGCACTGAATGTTAAATATCTGTTGCACAGAGTTTTGAAATGTAAGAGAGTTTGCTTTTTGTTTTACATGCATACATATATTCAGATATTTTTACGTTCATATTTCATTGATTTTGTTTTGTTTTTTAATATATACTCAAAGACAACAGGGACTGTTAAACTACACGCATATATAAACTTGTTTATGTATACATGCATACATTTTTTTTTACACTTAAAGTATATACATGTAAATGTATTTGCTATATAGCCAAATAGTATCATCAGTATTTTTAATCACTTATTTAGTACATGTACAATATTCTATTTTATTTACTGTAATCATTTAACATAAGCCAGTAAATGTTTATCTGCATAGTACACAGATAAATAGATACATTTATTCACTTCATAAACAGCTAGTATATATATAAAATTTATATTGATATTTATGACTTAATAAGGGTAGGGTAAAGTTATATGGGTTGGCAAACAATTCTTAATGCAACTCATATTATTTTATATTTATTATTTTGCATTTATGATATTATGAAAGAACGCAGCATGAATTGTGAATAATATGCATGAATGCAATGCACATCTAATGTTAAAAAAATGTTCCACTCAATTTTCAGTATAAATTGCACAGAAAATGGTTTAAAAGGTAAATTTCTCAATTGCATCAAAAAAGATATTATTACTAATTTCTGACAGCTAGTGCTTGCTAGTTGCAAGTTAGCACTGTTCAAAACACTGTGAAGGAGCTTTTTTTTGGGGGGGGGGGGTCCATATTTTCAAAATACAGTCATCCAAGCACACTGATTTTTTTTATTCAAGCTCATAAGTTGATCAGTATCAGAAGATTTTTGCCCTCAATAATACATATACAAATTTAAATTTAAACATAATTAGCAATACAGTGTATTTTGTACCTTTAAATTCACTTGCTATCAGAACAGAATACATATTTGATGCCTTTTGTTGTTGCCCACCAGTAGCTAAAATTATGTGAGTGTAGATTTTGTACATTGAAATTATACTCTAGCTTCTCTTACCTCCAAATCTTTTAATTTTTTTTTTCTTAATTTTTTGGGTTTTTTTTCAAAATGAAAAATTGATGAATTAATTGATACAATACAATTAAATTTCATATTTTTCTCACCTTAGATTAATTGAGATGTGTATGCATGAGTAAATTTTTTACACACTGATTATAGAATGTGTAGAAATCGCCATGCAATACATGCATATGATACAATATGATTTATAGAACCATTGTAACATATAGTCTACTGGCACACTTATTAAGTCGTGTTGTACATCAGACGGGCACACCCCTTTGCCCAGCCACTTCATTCAACATGTACTAGTCTATTGATGTGTCTTTAAGTGATTTAATTAACATGGCTCAAGCCATTTCAATGTTTGTTAATTTTTTTCACATATAACTACTGTTTCCGTTAAAAGTTAGTATTGCTTCTGGACCCAAACAAGTTCTTGGTGCTTGCAGGCAAACACACTTAAGACTGCATGCTCATTTATACCAATTAGCTGCCAAAGTTTTGTTTATTTTCTGTTTAAATTTTTTAGGACTGTTTACAATTTTTTTATTGACCAAAGATTTATTTCCTAAAAAGCAAGCTTCGGTAATTTGGGATTGTAATGTTCTAGCAGTATTATGATTACTTTTTTTCTTTTTTTTTCTTTTTTGTTCTTAAGACTTTATTTATATTGTACCTGCTTTGACACATATGGTATATTACATATTAAGATACAGTGTTGTCCAGTATAGTTACCTGTGGTACGCGAGTTCTCATAAAATGTTATGTGCAATGTGTGCAGATTGTTGAGAAAAGTAGCAGATTTAAAAATAAAATTGTTGATATCAAAGAAGTTTACTGTTTGCTTATATATTTTAAAGATAGCAAAGAAAAATTGGTCAACTCAAAATCATGTGTAAAGTTTATAGTTGTATGTACATTTTGTACCTGAAAACTATGGTCAAAAGATCATTCAACAGATATATATGTATACCTTATAACCCAGGTCATGTGTCATGATGGACATTGCACATTATAAAGCATATTATAAAGAATCTTCACTTGGCAATATATATGATGGCAAAGTCTGTGTGCCAAAACATATATTGAAGTCTTAATGAAAAGGCAAGACTCTTGGGTAGAAAGAGTTTTGGGTATCTGATGTCAAAGAGATTATTAAAGGGCCTCACTCCCTGAGTGCCCTATAGTGATCAGTCTGTCCATCAATCCATCTGTGTCTCAGTCTGTCCAACCATAATCACTTGGTCGGACATATTTTTTCTCCTCTTGGCCCAATCTGGCTCATTCTTTACCCACAGAGCACCTTTGGGTAAAGGGTGTGTAGTGACCTTGAAACAAGTCGAAGGTTAAGGTCGTAGCAGAATTATGTGAAAATCTTGTCTGGATCATGTTTTTTATCCCCTTGGTCCAATCTGGTTCATATTTCATCCACAGAGTACCTTTGGTCAAAAGGTGTACAGTGACCTTGAATGAAGTTTCTAGGTCAAGGGTCAGTGATTATCAGACCATGTAAAAAATCCTTGTCTAAAGCAGCTTTTCTCTCCCCTTAGTCCTATCTTGCTCATACTTCACATAAACAGAGCTTTGGCCTTGAACCACGTTTCTATGTAAAATGTGAAGGTCCCTGATATCTGATATCTTTAAAATCCAGTTTTGGAACATAAATTCTTTTCAATTGATTTTTAATTGCACAAATTAAACCAAAAGAATGCCTGTGGGTAAGGGGTTTGCAATGAATTTGAATTTATAGTTTTATGCCAACTGGAAAGTTTCTGAGTCATAGCTTAAGGTCAAAGCAGAGTTCTTTTAAATGTTTTTCATTCTAATGTTCATTATATAAGTTAGCCCTTTTAGACAGTCAACAGCTCAATGATATCTAGTTTTATTAGTACTATCCTTGACAAACTTGTGAATAAAATTTTGAGATTTAAATTTTTTACCGGAAATATCAAGTAAACTATGTTAACCATCAAATGAATTTCATCGCTGTGATTGCTAATATACATTAGCAATTAACATTGCTTAAGCTTTGAAGATAAAGTTGGCGGAGTCTTACTCCTTAAAAATTGAGCAGAAGATCTTTGGGTCTTGGGTTCGATCTCATGTCGCGACAGATCTGTCATTTAAAAAACGAATAGCGATTGATGCAGGGAAGTAGAATCGTTTTTGAAAGTGTGTGAATTGGGGGGTGGGGGGGGGGGGGCACAAATGATAGTGGGAGGGGTCTTCTTTCGCCAATCTCAAAATCCTAATCCGTGGGGTTTGCAAAATGATATATAAGTTAAGTTACGGTTAACATTGTCCAAAAATGTGGGGAATCATTTGTGTTTTAAATAAATCCATAACACATAAATTTAAATAATTTTCAACCCCCTACCCCCCCCCCCCCCCCCAGCCTACCATGTTGCTATGTGCCTGTGAACTTCTGTCAAACGCTTTGCAGAAGATTATTTGAATGAAGGGTGTGGTTCTCTTTTAAAGGTCGAAACCTTAAAAATGACCTGTATCACGGTATGCGATAGCACGATTAAGAAAAAAAAATTCTCGCAGAATCCTTATAATATACTAGATTTCTAACGTTCATTGCAAATGCATATCCATCTAATGACGATCGTATGGTGTCCGGATAGGGCCATTTGCGTAAGCGCGACATCGTTCAGATAAACGAGACATCGCGCTAGCACACAACACGCCGTCGCGCTAACGCAACTTTGCACAACACGCCGTCGCGCTAACACACAACACGCCGTCGCGCTAACGCAACTTTGCAAGTTTCACAGTCTAGTAGGAAGTCGTGTCCGGAAATATCAGACTGCGCATGCTGAAATATGTAGGCCTGCACGCAAGCATGGGTGAAAAATAAATAAAATGTACTTTGAAATATATATATTATTTTCATTTATTATCAATACATATTAATAAAAATATTGTTACTAGTATGTCTCTGTATAAGGATATGCTAGCATGCATAACGGCGTGTTGTGTGTAAGCGTGTTGTGCAAAGTTGCGTTAGCGCGACGGCTTGTTGTGTGTTAGCGCGACGGCGTGTTGTGCAAAGTTGCGTTAGCGCGACGGCGTGTTGTGTGTTAGCGCGATGTCTCGTTTATCTGAACGCGATGTCACGCTTACGCAAATGGCCCTATCCGGACACCATACGATCGGGATCATTAATTGCAAAATTACATACATCGTAACTCAATTTTGTTAGTCTTTTGTTGTTGTTTTTTGGTGAAAATTGAAAGTTTTGATTCCAAAATTACAACTTTTCCCATTTTTGTCTGGGCGTGTGGGAGAAACCTATGCAGACTCCGGACCGTGGCTTGAGACGATATTCTGTCATATTAGGCACCTATAATTTCAATAAAGTTATTTTGCGGCTAAATTACTTTAAAAACTGATGAAATCAATATTCTAATCCTAAATCCATGTTATGCTTGCCCACTAAAGCTTCTTTATACTTGCGTAGAACTATGTGATATGGAATAGTATTCCGTGTGTTTGGAGTGAAATCTTGTTTGTACAATATTCTATGTCAAGTATTCATTTTTTTAAGCAATTTTTATTACCTTTATTCTGAAATCTGGTTTCCTTCCAAGACAGTTCAGTTGACGGACCGTCAACCCGAATATCACGTAGGCAAATTCTCCACTAATATGTTATATTGTTAAAAACTATGTCACACTCTAAAAGTAAGCATATCAGCTGTATTGAAAAAGTAAAAGTTGTCCTAATGTAGAGATAGTGACCATTTTCAAAGTGAAAGATTACATGTCTGAAACTCTAACTTGTTCATATCAATAATTCGAATTATTGATATCAAATATTTATTTGTTGATATCTGAAAATAACTCAAAAATATTAAAACGGCGCCTCATAGTGATGAACAGATAGGTTACCGCTATTTTCATTCCATCGATAGATGAGACTTTTCATCTATGTTTGGTTATTTTCACGCTTTTTAGAGTCGCAATAGGATATCAGAATGATAATTAACTTATTATATACCACGTGCTTTTCAAATAATATCTGGTCAAGCATTAACGATTGGTAAATATATAATACTTAATAACTTTTTTCTATCTAATAACCATCTTTAAAACATCTAATAATGCTCTCATACGTTATAATGATGAAATTGTGATGTTTCCATCAGTACAACCAATCAATTATCCAATAAAGTTGTAATAACGTACCTGTTTTGGGTGGTAACGTATCTGCTTTGATTTCAATTTTGAAAAATCTACAGATTTTATGACATTCTACATGTAATTTTGGTTTGCTATTTTAAAAAAAAACAAGTATCGCTGTATTAATTTTAAATATATTAATTTTTATTGTAAAATCTGTACTTCTGGCATCTCTGTGTTTCATTTGAATAATTTTTTTCTTTAAGTGAGCCCCCGCCCCCCCCACCCCTTTAGCTTTAAAAAAATTTAACCCCCCCCCCCCCTTTACCCATTTTCAGAAATATCAAGTAGTCTGATAAAACGAATTATATTAATTCAACCTAATCTGTATTTTTAACATAGAGACCTTAAATGTTCTTAACTGATACATGATTTTATCTTTCATATTTCTGCAGCTGGAGAGATAATGTTTTCAGGGCAACAGATTGAAATCGATAAAGTTGTAGCTGCAGTGGTACATGGAAGGAATTGATAATATTTTGTTAAAGTGTGTGATATTAACAATTTAAGACGGCAATGAGGTAGATATTTCGTTCATGGAGGTGCGCAAAATTTAGTGCCAATGCCCTCGTAGACCAAACAAAATTTATGTGATCGTGTCCGAGGTTATTTGTGAAGTACTGATGTACCAATTACACTGAAATTCCTAGCCGCATGTTCAAGCTCGTGGATGACACCAAAATTGATATAATTCAACATTTGAATAAAAGAATACTAAACCATAAAAAAGTGAAAACTGACATAAGTTACCAAAATTTGCTTGTACTTTGAATTTAGGAAAAAAAGATATAGTTTCCTTTTAATTTTCTAAACAGATATTGTAATCATTTCATAATTAAAATTTACATTTTGACAAACAGATGAGGAGAAACCAAAAATGATCAACAAATCATTTAAGTATAACAGATGATTTAATTTTGTGTGGTTTCCATTATTATCTTTGTTAATGTTGGTACCATGTTTGTTATTTTTTTCCAACATGATATATATTAATATATTTGATCACTAAAAATAGTCTGTAGCTCGAACAGATACGTTACCATTTCTCGATCCGATTTAACTTGTATATCTGTTACATCAATGTGGTACTGTATTCCAACATTTATTGTGTCTTTTATGTCTAGTGCTTCGTTTTGAAAATGGACACAGTATTCTAATCAGCATCGTTTATAAACTTAAATAAATGTTTTAGATTGCATACTACGAATTCTTATTTGAGCGACTTCTTGTTATGTTGGAGAATGAGAACTGCGACCTATATTCTAATGAAATGGTGCATAAATTTGTTAATTTTACAATTAAAATGATAGAACAATGAGATTGCTCAGAACTTTCTACCACAGATGGGTAAATCTTGTTACACAATTAATAAATTGTGTAAACCCACTGTAACGTATCTGTTTGACATATTTTTTTACTACCCATGTTAGGAAAGCTGTATCTAAAAATCTAAACCTGACAATAATCGTCCACTTGGTTAAAATAAAGGTATAATGTTATATTTTATTTTAAAACACAAAACAATGAAAACGGGAGAAGATTAATTTTGATATTTGAATTCTTGAATATAGCAATTTACTGGAGAATTTGCCCGTATAGCTACAGTTCTGCACCTAGTCACGGAGTTACTTGCGGTTAGAAGCAAACTATGGAACGCCAAATTAACATATATTCAAATATTTGTACCTATCTTCAAATAATTGGACCTATCTTCAATTAATTGTACCTATCTTCAAATCATTTGAAGATAGGTACAATTGAATTAAAGATAGGTACAATTATTTGAAGATAGGTACAATTGAATTGAAGATAGGTGTAAATAATTATACCTATCTCTAAATAATTATACCTAGGTACAAATGAATTATACCTAGGTACAAATGAATTATACCTATCTTCAATTTAATTAAAGATAGGTTCAATTGAATTATGCCTATCTCTAATTCATTTGAAGATAGGTACAATTGATTTGAAGATAGGTTCAATTCAGACATATCTACAAAGGATTTGAAGATAGGTACAATTCAATTATACCTAGGTTCAATTCGTTTTGTGTATTGTTGAAAATAATGAACGCTCCCTATTTTAGTAATTGAAGATAGGTTCAATTCAATTGTACCTATCTTTAATTCAATTGTACCTATCTTCAATTCATTGCATTTGTACCTATCTTCAATTCAATTGTACCTATCTTCAAATTGAATTAAAGATAGGTATAATTGAATTGTACATATCTCTAATTCAATTTGAAGATAGGTACAATTGAATTGAAGATAGGTACAATTGAATTGAAGATAGGTACAATTATTTGAAGATAGGTACAAATATTTGAATATATGTTAATTTGGCGTTCCATAGCAAAGAGTAATATCTATAGGTAAAAACTGGCAGCCTAATTTACATAATAGTTTGCATTCTGAAAAATGAAATTTCTCCAATTTTGTTTCAACTGCATAAATTACAATATTCTTACATGTTTCTTCTTTGAACAATTCTACATTTGCCTAAAAGTTGACGAAATATATGCGCGGATCCAGAATAATTGTTAAAAGGGGGGCCCGGGGCCTCAATTCGGTATTTTTACTAGACCTATGCGAATTCAATAAGTTTTTTAAGTCTGAATTTTCCAGAGGGATCTGGGCACCCCCCCCTCTCCCACCTAGATCCGCGCATGATTTATATGCGATTCAACAAACAGGTCTCTTAGCAAGAGAAGGTGCTTAATTAAGTAAAGAAATTGTTGTTATCCCATTTAAGAGTGAATAGATTTACGAGTGTCTTGTTAATTTTTTATTTATTTTTTTTTTACAGTTTTACAAAAATTACAACATGATCGATAACGTTAGATTAATTTGGGTAATTTTGTTCATAACAACCGTCTTAAAATACTTTTTAAAGATTTGGAATGGTATACTTTAATAAAAATGTATTACGAGCTTTTGCAGATGTCGTGGATATCAACCAAATATTACTGTACGATCTGAACAAAATCACGGGATCCGCGCCGAGAAAGATCGGGATCGACCTCCGCGCTTACTTCTTAAACAACCAATTAAAAACCTCCTTTCATGTCATGTGATCACGTAAGCGCGAACGTTGAAGAGCGTAAACAACAAGAATAATGACTGCACGTCTGCAAGAAATTCAGAGCTCGTATGAACAAAGGTAAAGAAAATATGGCTTCTATGTGTTATTGAATTATCTGTTCCAGTATAGTATATATGTATTTTGTGTATATACGATGATGTCGTTTTATTTACTATATCGGGTCTTTGCCCTCCACATGGATCATCATCATGCGTTGTAAACAAGGGCAGAACTTCCTTAAAATTGTACAACATTTGATTCATGTAAACAGTATATGGTTTTGGGTAATGTGATATTTATCGATGTTCCAAATTCCACGAGGTAAGATGGCACATTTTCTTACAAAATGCAGCAATAAATACCGAAGGAAATTGAGTAACTGCAGGTCAGGGAGATGTTTTAGTTTTACTGCAGATAAACAGCTGATAAAAGAAAATAACACACACATATTGAATTGAAACACGAATCTTGTGCTCCGATTAGCTCATCTTCCCAAGTCAAGGGTTTCAGTTCCAATCCTATACTCGTAAAGAGGCGGATCAGAACTGACTTGGGGAAGATGCTTTAATTTGGCTCGTCTTGCAATCTTTGACCAGACAGAGCTTCAATTCTCCCACTGCTCATGACATAATCAAAATACAAAAATAAATGCAGCATTGGCGAGTGGGCAGTTCAGTGTAGTGTTGTTACGATAGTCGCCGACTATCGAAAAATCGTCGCTGAAGGCAGCAAGTCGGCGACAATCGATAGTAAGTTTTTATCATCGATAGTCGCTAAAATTCAGTCACGTGACAGATGCATGACCTTTTACTGCGTAGCAATATCCATAAAAAGACTAAAGTATTATCAGAGACATAAATAACATGTTATTAATGTCTCTGGTATTATATACAGTGACCATCCTAGGGGGCGACCTGCTTTGTGGTCGGTAACTTCGCCGGAATTTCCTCCGAAAGAGAAGTTGAAGTCGCACTGTATTCTGAGTTTACGATCTTGTTAATTTAACCCAAATGCAATAAAATGATAATTATCAAATTCATAACACGTTTTCACAAGCTCAGTTAGACCCTGTTGTGATTAGTAACTTGCGACTGTCTTATCTTCATGTGTTATAAAAACGGGTGATACTGTGCATTGAAAATTACAACCGATGTTTATTACATTTCATGCCGATATTACAATTATAGTTTGAAACTTGTAATTAGTTAATAGTACTGCCAAATTATTGCTAAAATAATCATAAAACGTTTGTTTACAGTTGTCTTCAAAATTAAACAGATCTGCTACATAACGGTTGTAATTGGGTTAAGGGTTGCACTAATACCTCCAAAATACACAAAAGTACATGGACTGATTTTATTTGTCATTTAACTTACAGAAGTACAAAACATTTAATGTATAAAATGTGTGAATGTATCAGTAATGTATAAAATGTGTGAATGTATCAGATCAATTAAATTTAACAAATTGGATAAGGTTTTACAAATTTTAGAAGTTTTATTTTTATTATCATGCTTCTAATCCAATATCAATAAAAATTTTGCCCTAGGTTGGCCTCTAAGTATAAGGCTATTTAATTCATTTGAAAATAAGTTCATTAAAAAAACTATTGATATACGAATTATAAATTTAAAAAAGGTATTTTCTTTAATGCTGGTATCTTTCACTCATTGACAGGATGAAAAAAAATCTTTGCTGGAATTTGAAAGTTTACATAATCGATTTTATAATCGATTGTGAGCTGCCGATTCAATTTGATAATCGATAGTAAAATTGTTCCGATTTTACAACACTAGTTCAGTGAGATGTTATGACACAAGTCTCTTCAATTCAAAACTCATCCTATGTTTCTTTCTTTGTCTCAATCTCATTTTCCAAAAAAGGAGGGATGTGTAGTGCCCATGCTTAGTTTCCTGGGCTAAATTCATTATCTTTAATATCATCTTATGTACCCTATCAGTGTCCATTCTGGTATGATGTTTAAGGAAGGAAAACCACTGCGCATATGGGATCTACAATGGTTAAAATACACAAGTTGATAAGTTGATGAAGTTATTATATATACTCATAAAATTTTTACATTTGCAAATGTTGTGAGGTTTGGTATGTTCAAAAGATCTTTAACTCTGATATTTTTATGCGTTGGTGGACATTACAAAATTTGATTCTAAAACTACAAAGTTTCCTTTAAAAAAAAGCTTAAACTTATTTTCTTTATGTTTATTTCACTGATTTGTTATCTTTCATGTTTTAAGACCCTTTAAATTATTTCAGATTTAACTGTATGATATGCCTGTGTCCCAGGCTTCAGATGGTCAGTGGTTACTGTCAGCACAGGATTTGCACACAGTGTCTGTACAATGAAGACAGCATACGCAAACCCAGTCTGGACAAATGTCCTACCTGCCAAAAAGAAGAGGCTTTCCCAGTTATAAGGTACTTTAGTGACTGTCGAAGCTGTAAAATTTGAATAATTCATTGTACAAAACTACTTGATGTAAACTTGATATGATATTGGTTTAATCAGTTCTTTTACTTCAATAGGCCAGCAATTCCAGAGGATATTATAGAGATTCAGAGATGTTTGGGAGTGAGAGCCTGTCCCCATTCTGGATGTACAATGGAGTGTTGGGAATGGGAAATGGAAGAGCATTTAAAGTGAGTGAGCTACTGAATTGTCTTTGTAAATTACAAGAACCTCAAATGGTTGAGTGTGTATGTAGAGAAATAAACAGAATTGGAATTGAAAGTCAGTTATATGGGAATGGTTTTAAATTCAACATTAAAACTGTAAAAATTTTGCAGATCGTGTCCAAATCGTCAACCATCACCACCAAAACAAACGCCCAGAAAGAGAAGGTCATTGATGCCAAGGACTGAGGATACCCCAAAAATGTCGCGTGTGACTAGAAGTAGTACCTTTAATTTGGGTAACTCAAGACCTGAGGACTTTCAGATGGGGAGACGAAGGATGAACTTACGCAGAAGTACACAGCAACAGACACTTAATAATCACTGACGTTTGTAGAAATGTGAATGGTTTAATTTTGTTTGATGTGCTTTGATGGATCTCCCAGAATTGTCTTAAAAGGGTTATTTATTTATCTGAAGACAAACTGAGTGTTTTCCTTGTGGCAATATTGTCTGTGATGAAGATTTTGTTGTTTTTTTTAAAATCATGTTTAATTAATGCACACAGTAATTTGCATAGTTCTTTAAAGTGTACCGGTAACTTTATGTGCAGTGCGGCAGCAAATCTTATTTAAATGTTAGGGATCTTTCACTTTTTATGACTTTTAGATTTACTTGTAAACTACTTGTACATTGTATGTTGAATGTCAACTTTTATTTCCATTCCGTGCAATTATTTATGTTTCCATATATTTTATGTTATGACACATTTAGACAAAATATAAAATTAATGTTAAATGTCAATACAAAGTTTCTACTTTATTTCCTCGGCTTAAATACTCTTTTGTGTATGTGTTAAAACTTTTGTGTGCATTAGTTCATTAAGGTGACTTGAATCATTTTGACTAAATCACCCTTTCTGTTTTATTTATTACAAAGTTATTATAAATCTTTAAAAAATGTTAATTCAAGAGTACAGAAGTTACATGTTCAAATAGTTTTGAAGATAATTGCACTTATGTTGATGTCCTTGTATTAATGTTAAAAATTATAAGACTTTAGAATAAAAGAGTGATAATTTTGTCCCAGTATGCTTGTTTATTGAAAAGTGTTTTTTGCAATTCCTTAGCATCTAAATGCTCTACCAAAGAATAATGTACATGTATATGTCATGTATATAGAATATGATTGTGTGTGTGATAGTTTAAAATATTTCTTGTAACAAGTATGTTTAGTTAAAAAGTTTTACTCAGTTTAAACTTCAGGTTTGGTATCATTTACTAGTGCTGTAATGGTTGAAAAAATAAGTTCGATTTAAGTACTGGTACATGTAGTACAAAAGACTTGTATGACTATTACAATGCTGTTAGTCTTACAGTGAAATTTTTGGCAATGATGAACAGTTGTCCATGTAATAACGGTGCAATCAGATTACATGTGCATTGTAATGCCTGGTCAGTACAGTATACTGAAGTTTTGTCACATACGTGTACTCTGTGAGGCGTGACCAATGGGGTCTATATAATGACTAATTGAATTAAGCAAGGCATTTACTGTGAGTCAACTTGAAAGATTTTTCATGTGCCACATCATGTTTGACCAATCTGCCTTTGTGTAAATGACCAAAAGGTATAGTTTAAGGCATCTTTTTGTTTTTGTGAAGTGACTTATCTTTTATTTTTTTGACATTTTGAGAAGAGGATGTACATTTGCATTCAGCCTCACAGTGACAGATGATGACTGTGTTTTTAGGAGTACTGTAAATTATGAGTTATGGCTTGACTTGTTTTACAGTTGGACTCGTGTTAAAAAAAAAAGTGTTCATTTTGTTACTAATTTACACAATTGTAAGGTTTTGTTTAAGAAAATAAAAAATCTATATAGATTAATATGTTGTTTTGAATTGACACTAGAGTGAAATTTCTAGTAATATTTTGGACTTCGATGAACTGATGCACTTTTTTGCAGGGAATCAGTCTGTTTAAGGCAATTTTCAGGGAATCAGCGAAATATATTGAATTATTCTTATATAGTGAAACATTAGTAGCGGTATAATAACATATTATGTTCTGATAAAGCAACTCATTTCATTTGCCCTCAACATGTGTATCACTGAAACTTTGTGGATTGTGTCAACAACGATGTCATATTGCCAAGACTGGCTGATAATTATAACTGGAGTTCATATAAATAATCAACATCATTGACATCAAGGTATCTTTGGTTATATAATTTATTCTAAGATTTAAGTAATTTTTTTTTTTGAAATACATAACATCAATTAATAATTTAAAACAAAACTTTTAAAGAAGAATAATAAATGAATTCTTCATTGTTGAAATAACAGGACATACAATTGCAGGAAATTGTTTCTGTACATGTATGGAAAATAAAAAAAAATTAAACATTAAGAGAGAAAAACCCCATAAAATCCCAAGAGCTTTCTAAAGAATGAAATACAGTACACACAATTATCACTATATTCAAATAGCATTTGTAGTCGAATTAAAATGCGGCTTTATCTAGTATTAATAATCTTGCAAACACAAGGAAGACAACTATGTCAATGTAAAAAGGGGGAAGCAAGTCCTGTATACTGTCTACATGTACATGTGATTTTCAGATACAAGTTTATACATTTACACCATTTCTCTGTATGTGGATTTGATGGCATTGAATTATACAGCATGACTAGATCTATCTTATATAAAATATCCCCCCTTTTTTGGGGGGGGGGGGGGGGGGGGGGAAAAAAAAAAAAATTTTTTTGTTATTTTTTAAAATTAAGGGCAAATTTTTTTTTTTAACATGACATACATGTGTGTGTTCAAATACCTTTGGAAAATAGTCCATTCATTGATTTAGTTATATATTTGGTGTCATCTTCATTGAACATCGCATTATATATATAAATAAGGTGTACCGGTATTCATCTAGATGTTTACAATGGAAATATTATCAAAATTTACATATTACATGAATTACAGTTATACAAATGTCAAATGTTAGTGTCTAAGAAAAGTAATATGTAATCTATACCCAATAAGGAAATTAAATGAACTAACTGTACATGCATATAAAATACCTCGAATAGCAATTAACTAAGGTCACCGAATCTACACATATTTGATGGCACTACATTGAAAATAATTTTAACCTAGCTGTTTTGACATAGATATGTAGTTCTACAGACAAGACAAATACATGTATGACTGACAAATTATTGACATAAGTATACCACAGTAAACATGCACGTACCTATGTCAATATATGAATATTGATAAAGAAAATTTCATGAAGTACAACACAAATGTCTACACAAAAAGATTGACAGGAATCGAAATTATACCAGCTGCCTGCTTCTAGTCACAGAGCCAACAGAATTAAAATACGAGCAGCCAATGGATTCAGAATTCAAGAAACAATAACCTGGTACCTATGGAAATGTATTACCCTATCACAACTGGTAGAATGAAAATGTTTGGTGGGTTTTTTTTTTGGACCCCTTTAAAAACCACCACAATTTCTAGATGCTGCTGTTCAGAAAATTGAACAAAATTTATTTGAAAACGATGACTTAATCCATCTGGGCAAGGATTATGATTTTGGACAAAACAATGCAACGAAACAAAAACTACCCCTGAAATTAAAAATATCATATTTCCTCATGAATCACAATTTCGTACCTGTAATTAGATTAAAAAACAGTGATATCTATCATTCAGCTATGTTCTCGATTATCTAAAGACATACCATATTTTAAAATAATATAAACATTTTTGACAACTTGTTTTATTGCACAGATGTTCTTTACTAAACAATGCACATACCGTAAATGTACCTGTATCAAACTGTTAAAATGGTAAAGTGGTAGGTTTCCTGACCTCATTACTAGAGAATTGTATTCAACAAGGGCTTGTTCTATTCATAATACATAAATACAGTACCTTAATACATTTAATAATTTTCTTATACATTTTCTTAATAATCATTGATATCAAAAGTTCTTCCAAAATTAATAAAGCAAAAACTTGTACAGATGGTTGTATGGATATACCTGTAAATAAGCTTGGGTTATCACCAAAATTTTAAACACATACGTCATGTGTAATGCCCATTCTCAAATTTTTGCCGAGTAGAGTAGATTCTGTTTCAAATGCCATGTACATGTATGGAACCAACAAACATTCAAAGCATCATGAGATTGTCAAGTACATTATCTAATACCCGGTATCTGTATATACTGCAATGTGACATTAATTTTGATTACAGAAGCTGAAAAGAAAAATGATGAAGCATACAATCTATAAGTAAATAAACAAACAAATGTATTTATGTTGGTATTGCTCTAAGAAACTTTCAATACTGACACATTCATACAATGATACATATAATGTATATAATACATGTATTATATTAATAATATATGAGGAATGTGTTTATCTAGCATTACATTGCACCCATTCAACCAAACATTGCAGCATTTTCTAAATAGTCCAACAAACAAACAAAAAGGCTTCTAAAATAACTTGCTATATTCGACTCTGTCTTCTTCAAAACTTGCATAAACAAATACAATTAAGTAACTTTAAAATCTTTGTTAAATTTTTCCTACAATTTGGTATTAACATCGTTTGGTACTTTGTCACTTGAGCTCTTTGATTCTGCATTCGCTTCAGGAGAAGGACTCTTTCCAGCTGACACTTGGCCGTTATTTTGCTTCGCCTTCTCAAGATCTGCACCCCCACAAACAACAACTCCTTTGAAATCCAATTCAGGAGCCGGGCTGCTCTTATCCATAACGTCGCGGATGTGTTCCGGAATGCAGCCAAGAAACTTTCCATGGTCGGCAACTGTGGCAAGAACTCCTCCTGTGTTTTTGCGTTGAACATCTGCACTGTAATTCATTCTGATGCCATGGAAGTCTGTCAGCGTACCACCCACTGCATGTAAAATGGCCTCAGGGGCACAAGTGTCCCACTTCTTGCACCCCTTGCTGGCAAATACATATGCATGTACTTTTCCTTCAATTAGTAAAAGAACCTGAAAAAGTATGAGAATTTATATATACATGTATGTGTGTTACTAATGACAAATTAGATTCTGTTGCTTTAAAAAAACACAGTAACACATTTCATGAAATGAAAACATCAAGAGGAGTTCCCATGAAAATTGCACATACCGGTATATAAATTTTATGAAATTTTATCAGGTAAATATTATTTGTCTAGACCAAATCAAATATTCATATTGATTTGTCTAACTATCATTAATAAGTACAAAGACTATTTGTATACCTAAATCATTGAGAAAAGAAAATTCTAAAATTCCTCCTTTAAAATACATGTATTCCCTATTTCTGGGTCATACACTGAATCATCATGTGAAGGAATAGAGTTATCCCCCTTGTTCAGCACCCACCTTGTGACCTGCTCCTCCCACCCTGACCACTTCGTCGGGCTTACAGGCCTCCACCGCCTCCGTCACCATCCTGTCCGAGTGAGATCTGCTGGTCGTTACTATCACCTTGTTGGGAGGGGGCGTCTCCCTCTCAAATCCAAAGGCACCTGTTGATATGAGAGTGAGGCAATAATAACACAGCAAGACATGTTTAAAGCAAAGTGCCAGGGATAAAAGATATTGATTCGTTTTTAACTTAATTTCTTACATCCAACAATATGTTTTAAGATTAGGGAGAATGTAAATGACTTCACCATAGCGTGAATTCGTTATAAGCTTGCTGTAACCATGTTTTACTGTAATGTACATGTATTTCAATAACCCTTCATGCAAATTAACATGCATTCATAAATATCTGCTAAAGTATTTTTTGATCATCAAATACCAATGACCTATTTATTTTTTAGTGTAATGCTCTTAAAAAACTGACCAACATTACTTTTTATTTTAATAAACGTTTCAATGTTTCAGCACATATCCAGGAATTCGTTTCTTATAAAGTAGTTCTATTAAATTCAAATGATTTTTTACATTATTGATTTTTTAGGGGCATAAAAAAATGCTGCACGGACAAACCCATATCTTGGTGACAGTTGTCGTGGGTAATTAATATGAAATTATGGTACATCAAAGACGTGAGTCAATGCAAATATCCTGGTAAAGTTGACCCCAGTCAAGATTAATCAAGAAAGGAATTTTTCTACAAAATTAAAGTATGGGTCATGTTTTTTTAAGGTGCATTTTTTGTAAGAAAGTTATTTCGTAAACTGTGCCCACCTAGACCAATAACGCCCCAAATACACCTCCCGAGTGGTAATCCAGGCTTCTCGAAGTTAAACCAGGGCTGATGTACGACTCCGGCCACGGCGTTCCCTTTGACACTTATACCAATCAGCACTGTCACATGGTCCAGGAAGCCTGTAAGATTAATACCGTTACAATGTATTAAATATTTCACTTTAATAACAATTTATATCGACATGATCAGATAAATTTTTTTATTGTGTTCATCTTTTTCAACAAAAAAAAAATGTATTCACAGCTTTGTATTTGTTGAAGATATGATCAACAGATACAAGCATCAATACTTGTACCGTATATACTCGCCTATAAGTCGGATTTTTGGGAGTAGAAAATTGAGTGAAAAGTGGGGGTCCGACTTATAGGTGAGACATAGTAAGAACATTTTTTACAAGAGAGAAGTAATATTTTTTTTTAATAATAAATAGATAAATGCATTGAATCTGTGTTCATAAAAAGAAAATTCTAGCAGTCAATTGTTCACACCTGAGGTGATAATAGCTATAGGGGTCATGTCACCTAAAACAACACAAGCCAACACCCCAGTTTAAGGGGCTAATTACCAACCTAATCAGTCAGTAAGGAAATAAATCACCATCATCAAATTTTCAAGAGGACTCTACTTAAATACCTGGTAGTTTTGAAGCAATTTAATTACCAACTTGTAATTTGTGTTTTAAAAAATAATGGCTTAATCAGAAGTTATTCACATCAAAGACCCATGATAGAAATAGAGTCTAGAAGCAATTATGGGCTGAACCAAGGACAATTCTTTTAAAACTCAAAACATGTATGATAAAATGTGGTTATTTTATTGAGAGTATCTGTACATCAATTGTCCTGAAAAAAGTGACCCGACTTATAAGGGGGTCAACAGCAAAATCTTCAAATTAAAGCTGGAAAAGGGCAACCGACTTATAGGTGAACCATACTTATAGGCGAGTATATACGGTACTCAATACTAAACTGATGATAAAGATCACAACCACACAACCAAACCCATCCCATATTTCAACTGAGTTTTAAATTGAATTTTCTACCTAAATACAAGTACAGTAAAACATGGTTATAGCGAACACGCTTATAAAGAATTGACGCTTACAGCGAAGTGATTTTCATTCCCGGTGACTTTATTACTTGTTGTAAACTTGATGGATATAATGAATTACGCTTTTAACGAAGCAAAATTGCCCGTCCCTGACGCTTCGTTATAACCGTGTTTTACTGTAGATATACATGTATATCGGTAAGAGGTAGAGTTTGGATAATTTAGAGTTAACTTAGCAAAGCAAGTACAATTATTATTCTACACTCTTATATGTGTGACAATCTTACCTTGTGTAAATTCAGCAGTTCCATCCAAGGGGTCTACCCAAATTACAACCTACAAAATCAAAAGATCAAAAAATCATTGTGTTACTAAAAATGCAGATATTGTTACATCTAAAGCTCCCTATCTGTCTGGGGTTTTTTAAAGATTGATCAGCAAAATCTTTCTAAATTTTCACACACAAGGTACGTAATCACTTTCTCTGTACACTATAAAGTGAAAGCAATATTGAATAAATCAAAAATCTAGCCCTGAAATTCAATATGCTTCATAAATTGATGGTTAAAGGACATATGAAATTCCATTTCACAATCAAGTATTAATTTTATAGATATAAACAGAGGAATCTAATCAGCATTCAAATTATATAGCAAAAATGCTCAACAGAAATCTCCTGTCATCTTGATAATACATGATTATAGGAGATTTTATATAAATGTAATTTTAACTTTTTTTTACAGGAAAGATGACATTTGTATGAAAGATTAAATTAAAATACAAACTCACATCTTCATCTTTGGTATCTTTGAGGTATTCGGGACATGTGTGCTTCAAGACTTCTTCATCAAAGTTTAACTCTATAAAATCCTTAGGAATCTTCTCTTGAGGATCCAGTTGCTAAACACAGAGATCAAAGAATGCAAAACATATAAATCTAATAATAGGTATGGCATTCTTATGAGTATAGATACTATGAAATATAGTGCTACCAGCTTCATTGCAACTATGGTA
>WFKH01006014.1:31992873-32030165 GCA_016163765.1 Magallana hongkongensis
GGGAAAGTCAAAGAGATGCTATTGTATATAATCTTGGTGGTGGAAGAGGAAACAGCTAAATAAGAAGTCTTAATTAACTTAAACTGAAACCAAATTTCATACTTAAATAATCTAACTATTGAATTTTCATGACTAACCTAATAAATGTAAACTCATTTGAATTTGTAGGTACTCCTTTACCCCAAAATTTACAAAATAAGTCATTAATTTTATAATTACCGGTATTCAAGAAAATTATATCCCAATGAATGCCAATTAATTAGAATAATCAACCAAAATTGGTATCTTATTCAAAGACTACATAGATTCTCTCTTATTTTTTTACCTCTTCGCCAAATATGGCCACGTTTGGGAACTGCTTGTGTAGGGAAGCCACAATACATCTCTGGGCAGAGCGGTCGGCCTCTGTCTGAAGGTCATTCTTACCCTGGAGAAAAAACAAACAAACAAAAATTTAAAATTCAATTCATCTGATTTATGCAATGTTACTGTAAACCTGGTATTTTATGTGTTGGATAAATATCAGTCAGATTCACTAGCAACCTCTGTTCAAGGATATTTATTATTATATTTAGGAAATTGATCAAAAATACTACTAGCTTGTGAAAATCAATTGTTGTGGCTTTAATAGTTGTGAATTTGGAATTTGATCACAAAATGACTGGACTCCAAACTTTTTATTAAATTTTGGTAGCTGATATTTAAAATCACTCAATAAAAAATTAATCCCATCAAATATCTATATAATGCCTTTCAGAAGTAATGTATTTTTAATGAGGTAACTACAATGTAGAAGTTTAATGGGAAAATCAATACCTGTGTCTCCAGTGAGACCCAGTCATCTCCCCCCCCCTCCCATCATATATCATATTAGGTTTCAGGATAATACCCTATCATAATGGTGGTTTTAAAGTAGTGTAAATTGTAAAAGATAGAGAGAAAGCCTTACGTACATTTTGTCATCATCAAACACAAGGAACTAGAATACACACTAGGATTTACACGATTGTACATTTTGTCTAACGATCCTGCAGTGCAATATTAAAGATCACGGTATATATGTGCTCTTATGTACATATTTTGTTGAATTATAAATTTTGCCTTTTTTTTATCCGTGGTAATACTCATTTTTTTTATTTAATGCTACTGTAGCTAGGGTATTCAATGTCTAAATAGCTTTTGGAATGACATAAAAGCAGCAAATTGTTTATACCGCAATGAATCACAATGGTGAATGCATACCGACTTATATGAAACAGTAACTTCATTGTTTCAAATCAAAACAATGAAAATTGTGTTTATCAAAGTATGCAGTCACTTGAAATTCATTAAAAACCAAATGCACAAGCTTTTTACTTTATGAATGAAAATTTTGGATTTTTTTCTATTACTGGTAATATTTCATAATCAGGTTCAAAATCACAACTTATTTCTCTCCAAATTATTCAAACAAATTTGCAATAGTCGATAATACTAAATTGGGTCCCATCTTGGCCAAAAATAGAGAAGATGTCAAGGAACAGAAGATGTATGTTATAAATTACATTGTGAATTTTCTCAGAAAAATAATAGAGGCATAGTTCAAGCCATCTACTACAGTACATGTACGGTAACTGAAACACTTCACATCAGTCAAACAGAGAGTACATTCTTGACATAATGAGAACATATTATTTGAGTGTGTATGATACAGTAGTTAATGCTTCTTGACCTGAAAATCAACAGAGATCATCAAATATTTATGACCAACCAACAGATGAAACATATTTTGTGTACCTGTATTACTGGTAAATATAATGCAGATTGTTCTTAAGATATAGAGAGGACAACAAGGAACTACTGTGTGTGTCGGACTGACCAACCTTGTACATGTACTGACACAGACTAACTGATGCAATATAGCTGTACCAGTACATACTATAACGTACTCTTGTTTATAGGGGCAGGGCACTGTGAATATTTGATGAGACAATGTCACAAATGATAAAGCAGACCATTCTCCTGTATGATGAAACTAGGTCATTGTTCTAGTTTAAGTGCTCATTTTACACACCTCATTCTATTTTCTGAACTTGGCATCAAGTTCAGAAACTAGAACTGTGCAAATTGTTCCTAGCAAAGATAATATGTTCGTTATACAGGTATATTAATAATAGTCTAGTGTTATCATGCTCTCTTAGGTAATTCTTTCAATTTTGCGAAGAAAATAATAAAATTCTACTGGATTTGTTCTCCTAACCTAATAACCTAATAAATAATAGGTGTATGTGTATGAAAATGAACATATAGGCATTGTTTACCATACAAAATAAATGTATCGGTACAAATAACAGTCGACTTCTTAAAAAATCACAAGTACCTTTTTCGGATTAAAAAAAAACGATTTATGTGTAATAAATTAGACATTTATAAAAAGTCCCTATAACTCAGGTTTATTAGTAGTACAGAAGTAAATTAAAGAAGTACAATAATTACGTTGTAACAAATGAAAATTAACCAGTAACTGATCCATGCGACAATAACCAACATTCATATTACACAATATTGGATGCATATATTAATGTATGATTGATAAATTTTCAATGTTTCAGAGCTGCATCAACAATGCGATCAATTTTAACATGTAACAAATGCCTTTAAGTAAAGAAAGGCAAATACCTTTGCAAACTTTTAGATCACTTCTAACATCTTTAAAAAATATTCTGTGGTAATTAAGGTGAACATCAATTAGTTTCACATATTCATTTGTCATTTTTACTCTCAATTTTCTTAATTATACTGTTACATCATGTTTTACCAATATGATCTGATTTTTCGGGATTAATTTATTTATTGATTCATCATAGATCTGCATGGCTATATATTTGCCAATACATTTACTATAAATAAATGTAATCAGTGAGCTATAATCATATAGTTTCAGTTCCGTCTTTGGCCATCCTCACAACATCCAAGTTCTGGAGTACACTAGTGGCTGTGAGTTGGCCACAAGTGGACTCAAGATCCCCGACTTTTTGAGGATGTCATTGGGCATGCAAGTTTATTCTTACCCATCAAATGTAAATAAAATCAAATTGGGATTCTAAGTTTCACTCATTACGGTAAAACACACCTATAGCAAGCATGCTTATAATAAACTGAAGCTTATAGCGAAGTGATTTTCATTCCCAGTGGGTTTTAAACATATTGTGAAGCTAATGGATATAACAAATTACATTTATAACGAAGCAAAATTGCCAGTTCCTAGCTGGCACTTCGTTATAAGCCTGTTTTACTATATTATGAAATCCATGAAATTTTAACTTAAATTAATCCACTTTGCAAGAAAAAAATTATTAGATTTACAGAATCAAATAAAAATTAATAACATTTAACTTTATCTACTCTGTGAGGCCCCTTTATAATTGCATGGAAAAATAAATCATAAAAGGTGATAAGAAAAACAGATGTTCTCAGATGTGTCAAAATTTCAAAATGATCTCAAGTCTTGCAACTGTGACAAAATCAAAGGTTCTAAGAAACTTCTATCTTATTGTAATATATGTCTATATATAGGTGTGATATATGCATTACTATAATAGTACTGTACATAAGCATAAATTTACAATATTTTTTATAAAGATCGAAGAACATAATGATGAGGCGAATCAGTGGGAAAAAATGTTGTACTGATAAGTTTCTTGTTAATGGTAAAAGATCACGGATAAATATGTTTAAGTAAATTAAACGAAAACAAATAAATGCTTGTAAACAAAACATGTCTAAACACAGATTAAATTTTAAACTTATAATTACATGTGCTATTCCAATGAAAATTGAATTACAAACCTTTTCGACAATTCCAAGATCTCCTTTAGTTAAGACATTTCTTATTATGTTACTAGCGCGATTTGAAACTGCTACAGAAGCAGACAAAATTCGCATCACCAGAGAAGGATTGGAAGCCATGTTTGTCATTGTAAACAACCTGCAGTTGTCGTAAACTCTGAAAACTCAAATTTATGTTGTGTCTCTTTTATTAACATGTTATTTAATCAATATCAAAGACCAATGTCGATGAAATTATATATTACGTATTTATCTAAATTTAAACATAGATAAGCATTGATTTTCGTAGATGCATTTTACGACAAACCGTAAGTGCGCATGTCCAAAATTTTGACACGACTCCCAAAAACACGCAATGAATGTTCTTTTTAATTTTACAAATAATGTTCTATATATTTGTATGAATTTAGACGTATAAAATTTTGAAGTATGTGGTCATTTTTCTCTCGCGACCCCGCGAAAGACTTCCACTATGATATAGGAGAGAAGATACCAGGACTTGAAAACAAGTCAATTTGGTCTCTACATCATGGTAAAAAGAAGGTAATACTTTACAAAGGAGTATGAGTAGCGCCTCTCAATTTCCGCACATTTCCTTTCTATATATGAAGTATGCAGAAAATACCCTCTTCTGTTAGATTAAGGTTATATCCCTTTAAAGAATTTTATTTCAAAGGGTATCCTTATCCTTACAGTAAAGCAAATATATAGTATATATGTAGAAAGTATAATCTTGCCGTGACCAGGCAAAGCTCAGGTCACACCTGGTCTGTGGGACATCTGTCATTTTAACGATAGAACATTCTATCTAACGATGACCCATCTCGCACGTCGGAATTTAGTTTTTAATGTTGGCCAACTCATGACGCTATATATTCTCAGGTTCATGAATAATTCATACCTTATTTTAATTGATTTCTTTACACCAGGGACATATATACTAAAGGGATAGGCAACTCTCGCAAGTCTCACCGAAATCACACGGTACATGATTTCGTAGGTCATTTTTAACTTCATATATCTATGATGTTGTGGTAGAGTCAGGAATGTGGCATTCCTACTAGCTCTGGCTAGTGGGTTAACCCTTTAGCTGGATTGGTAGAGTGCTGGATTTGCATGCCAGAGGACCCGGGTTCAAACCCCAGTAGAGGCAATAAGTGTCTCTGTTACATTTGGCGCCCACGCTGGGACCTGGGTAATCTCTGGCGTGTAAGAGAGACTGTCTCCAGTACTTCGCCTCATAGGTGTTGGCACTCCGGAAGAGTCAAGGATGACTCTTTCCTTGGAGTGGGACAATGTGGTAGAGTCAGGTATATGGAATTCCTACTAGCTCTGGCTAGTGGGTTAACCCTTTAGCTCGATTGGTAGAGTGCTGGATTTGCATGCCAGAGGACCTGGGTTCAAACCCCAGCAGAGGCAATAAGTGTCTCTGTTACAATGTTACCATATATATACATGTAGTTATAAAACCTTTAAAAAACTATCTTAAATTTATTCTAGAATTGTTATTTGTACTTTATAACCCTGATCTGATAATAATTACAATGGAGTTCTTAAAACCCCGAGACCCGTTTTGCCCCATTTCCGAGATTACTTAAAAATCAATGTTTATTTTCTTTATATCTAAATTAGTTTACAACGTATGATTAAAAATGTATGAGAAACCTATCCCTTTTAACAAGAGGAAATAAATAATCTAATAAAAAATGACATATTTTACTGGGATTGAACAGAGTTTTAAAAACTTGTCAAGGCTCCCGTGATAGTTTGGGAAGTAAACATGGCGAATGTAGAAGTTGCCTATCCCGTTAGTATATACGTCTGTGTTTACATTCTTTTGAGTGTAATAGGATGGTAGGAAACATGACAATTAAACCAGATTGAGATTCAAACCAAGACCTCCTGAATCTCTAGTCAGGTACACAACCCCCTCTGCTATCTGGTACTAAAGAATAAAACTGCTTGACCTTCACACCTTTGACATAAATTTATAGCATATGTAGTTATACATGTAGTTTAGTAGAGGAAATATACATGTACTTTAGTGGAGGAAATTTCACAAATTTTTTTCCATTGTTTTTAGTGATTTAAACATGTTAAATGCATACATAAGTATTTAAAAAAGACAGCCTGTCTAATCCTCTGAGATGGTCTATTTCTTAGGTGGTTAATAATGATGTTTTTTATGAAAACCTGGTGGTAGGGCTGATTTTTACAGTCATCCCTTTTCTTACAACCAGATCTCGGGTCTGCGATATGAATAAATTTTATTTCTTTCCACAGTATAATTACATGTATTTGAAAGATTGAATATTTATATTTTTTTTCAAAGTGCAAGTATTTGCTTTCAGAATTGTTTTTGACAGATGCTTTCATGAATCTGTTGTAGGGAACTGGTGAGCCTGTTACCATTTTTGCATTTGATGTCAAATCAAGCAGTGAGTCACAAGTAAGTTTTGTCATATAAGGATTTAATTTTTATTGAACATGTATTATAGCTGTATTTTCAGATAAATATGCTTAGTATGTACATGTAACTGTGAACATAAAACACTTTTTCAACTAAGGCCCCTTTGAATCCTTTTAATTGAACTTTTCTTGATAGAGATAGATTTGATATGAAAGGGTGATTTAGCAGTATCATTGATTTTGCAAGAAACAAATATTTAAGGTAAACCCATATTATACGTAAATGTTATACAGGTAACTCTCGATGGCTCGAACTTCGATCGCTCGAAGTTCTTGATCGCTCGAAGTGAGTCTAGGGTCCCGATTTTTTTCCCTATATAACTAAGCAAATTTACTCTTGATTTCTCGAACTCTTGAACTCTCGAAACCCTTGATCCCTCGAAGTCAAACTGCAGTCCCGTTATTCATAATCTATAGTTTTTTACTCTCGATACCTCGAAGTGGCTGTGTATATCCAAGCGTTACCTAATTAACACCTACTTGGTCATTTAAATGGCTCCAGGCGTTAGACGCGGGACCCGTGTCACGGGTTGTTTATTCAGGCGACACTTGTCCGGCCAGGTGATAATTGTTTGATGATTGACCATACCAGTACCTAAACTATAATTAACACCGACCGTTTTACGATAATTTTAAGGCGCAGTGAAAATGAGAAATTAATTGAGACAAAACGATAATTTTGAGCCATGGTAAAAATTTTAGAGGTATTAAACAGTAGAAATTATGCTTATCAGCATCATTGTCATTATAATGATATTGCTGAACAAGTTCTTACAGCTGGTGAAGGACCCGTAAAGTGGGAACAATGGGTGATATTCAATTATCTAATTTACGACATGTCGTCTCGCAGTCCAGTAGTACTGAGCAATCTGATCACAATATGATGCATAAAATAGATAATTAAAGTGTATCATGAATTTATTCAATATTTGTTACTATTTAGTTTTTAAAACATCCAGGTCTGTATATTTAACTGAAAAGAAAACATTGTTTAAACTATTAAGTTTCAAGTAAGAAATATTTGCTTTAAAAATTTGAATCAACTACCCATGCAGTTTCAAAGTTTCCCAGTCAGTGCATTTCATGTATCAAGATTCACAATCATGTGGACCCTGGACCAAGTTTGAAAAAGTTGAGAAAGTCATTGTTGTTGAACAATTTAATACTGAACTGTTGTCTTGATAAGAGCATATGGTTATTGGTAAGTACAAATATTTTTAAACTAAAAGTTCATATATTTATTTTAATAGGTGCAGGTGGCAAAAGGTGCTTTCAAAAGGATCAAAACTTTGAGACATCCAAATATAGTGTCATTCTTGGATGGCATTGAGGTTTGTAATCTGTCCATCAGAAATGGTTAATTTGTATGATTTGTTGAATTTCAATCAGTGAGGAAAATACTTAATCAGTATTTATGAAAAGAAAGTTGATAGATATTGATAATTATATTCCAAATGCTTTTTGCAGACTGAAAAAGTAATCTACTTTGCCACAGAAGCTGTTGTACCCCTGGAAAGTTATTTGAATGAAAACGACGAAAATCGAAATTTGATGGCAATATCATGGGGCATTCATCAAGTTGCAGTTAGTTTCAGTGTTTTATGGAAACTTGAAAGTTACAATATACCTTACTGAGTGGAAAAAGTGAATTGTCATTTTTCCGTTTTTTCTTTTTGCTTTTCAGAAAGGTTTATCTTTCCTCATCAATGACTGTAACCTGATCCACAACAATGTCTGTTTGTCCTCAGTGTTTGTCAATCAGGCGGGGGAGTGGAAGTTAGGGGGTGTCGACTATATGTACCCAGCCCAGGGTCATGATAGCGTGCCTCCGGTCAAAATTCTTCCTCTTCTGGACAAGTATGATCCTCCGGAAAAGGTTGAAAATCGAAGAGGTGTCAGGACAGAAAAATGGTAACTTGAATTAGGAAATACAGTAAATACCAGTTCTATAGAAAATTGGTTTAAACTGGAACTAGGAGTGAAAATTTTACCGACCTTAACTGTAAATCAATGTACAAAAAATGTTGTTCTTTTTCTAGAGCTTTTGTAAGAATTAAATTAAAAATAATGTTTTTAGAAGGCATGTCAACAAAGCATGTAATCAACAGATAAGTATATGTCTTCTATTTTTTTTTTCCAAATAAACACATGTCTAACAAATAGATTTGGGATTATCTATAATAGGTCAACAGATATGTGGGGATTAGGATGCTTGATCTGGGAAGTGTTCAATGGCTCTCTGTCACAAATAAATTCCCTGAAGTCGGTCGGAAAGGTAAGTGCTTGAATGATCAAATCAGATCTTCACTGTGACCTTAGTTATTGTACTTGAACATAACATACACCATATGTGTTGCAGAATGAATTTTTTCTATGACGATAGAGTTTTCATTATAGATCCCTAAATCCTTAGTGCCAAATTATTGTGAACTTGTTGGAGCCAATCCAAAGTCTCGTCCAAATCCTGCCAAGTTCATAGAAAACTGTAGAAGTGACAAGGGATTCATGCATAACTCCTTTGTCAAAACAATGCTCTTTTTAGAAGAAATTCAGGTATTTAAAAAAGGGTAACAAAAGATAATGTGGCAAAGTTTCTCATCATTTTTCTCTCTCATATTCAAGTCATAATACACTTTGTTTAATTGTGTGGTTTCTTACATTAAAATGAAATATTAAAATGGACAATGGTTGCATTACTTTATGAGGCACATAAATTTCTCAGTAGTTATTTAATTACATGGCACATTATTTATCTTTAGTTATTTTTCTTTTTAGATTAAAGACCAAGCAGAGAAAACAAAGTTTTTCACAAACTTGGCACCATCCTTAGACGATTTTCCAAAAACTTTCTGTAAAAATAAGATTCTTCCCCAGCTGTTGAATGCCTTTGAATATGGAGATGCTGGTTCTCATATCCTAGCTCCTATGTTCAAGGTAGGAATATGCAATGCAAGTATGAATTTGAGTTTAATGTTAGACTGTGTCCAAGAACTACTGTTATCAGGATATCTGGACGATGGTGTGTGAAATTTATTTCCTGTGGTTTAAACATGTATCCTACTGGCTTTAGGCTTCAGCAGAGTTTATTTTACAGTATATGAGTATATCAAACACATGTCCAGTAAAAAAAAATCTGATACTTCAGTTTTATTCTCTGAATTAGAATTTTAGCAGATTTCAGAAAAAAACAGATTTACAGTAGGAACCTTATAACTTAGGACATACATGTATGAAAAATCAGTAACTATATGTTCATGTACAGGTATAAGTATTCAGAAGAACAGGTTTACAGAGAGTTGCTGGTTATGTGTTGCTTTTGACAGAATGAAACACAAATTTTTTTAATTGTGCTTTATACAATGTAGATTGGAAAGTTTTTGGATGCAGAAGAATACCAGAACAGAATCGTGCCGTGTGTGGTCAAGTTGTTTACCTCCCCTGACAGAGCCACAAGGGTCAAACTTCTACAGCAGGTACATGTAGCTGTATTTCTTGATATGAGTCTGTAATTTAACATTCATTGATTTAAGCAACATACAGTCTAAGTGTACACACTTTCTGTGTGTAACAATAAAGTTTCGGCTGGAAATGATTATTTTTTAAACATTTTGTATTCAAAACCTGATCAACAATTATCTACAACGTTCTAGTATTGTACATAACAGTACATTTGATTTCATTTTAACTTTTGTTTTTGGATAGATTGACACATTTGTAGAATATCTTCAACCAGCAACAGTAAATGACAAGATTTTCCCTCACATCATCCATGGATTTACTGACACAAATCCTGTGGTTCGGGAATCTACAATAAAGGTAATGTAATTTTAGAGTAGTTATACATGTAGATTTGTACATGTATATTGCATCCTGTATTAATACATGTAAAGGTTTAAACAAAAATCACATACCAGTAACTTTATACTTAATTTAATGGATGCCTCAAAACTTTAAAATGTATTTTGAAGAACATTAGGACTTGAATTTCCCAGCTAGTATTCTTATATCATAATAATATCAAATTATTTTGATGATTTTTATTTTATGTAGGCCATGGTCTTCATGGCCCCTAAACTAAACTACAAAAACTTGAATGAGGAGGTGATGAAACATTTCGCAAGACTTCAAGCCAAAGACGATCAGGTGGGCCATTGTTGAAAAGAAATGTGTGATTTGGATACTGTAAAATCATTTGAAGGTTTCCTTTAACATTTAAAAAATGTTGAAATTTAAAACAGTTTATCTTTAAATGACTAGAAATCACTTAATGGTAAGATGTTTATGATTGCAGGGTGGAATAAGGACAAACACAACTGTATGTTTAGGGAAGATAGCCTGTCATCTCAACCCTCAGGTAAGATAATTGTATTAGAAGGGACAATTGTTTTGAATTTTTCAAAGAAAGGAATAATATTAATTTCTACAATTTTTAATGTGACAGATAAACACATTTTTACAGTATGCTTCAGAGAGCTCACATTTATATCAATAAACAACACTCGTGTTATGCACACAGCAGTACATAAAATGGATGTAAGTTATCTCCCCTTCGCATAATAAAAATATGTCCTGTAATAATTAAAAAAATAATAAAGCTTTTCCATTCCTTTATGGTGATTCTGTTATAGGTAAGACAGAAGATGATATCCTCAGCTTTCCTGCGGGCACTGAAGGACCCCTTCCCCCCAGCCAGACAGGCAGGGGTCCTTGGCATGGCGGCCACCCAGAACTTCTTCACCCTGAATGAAATAGCTCAGCGGCTACTGCCAGCAATGTGTTCCATGACCAGGGACCCAGAGAAAGGGGTCAGAGATCAGGTATGACAGGCTGTCTTTTTCAGGTTACTAATGGAGATGTTTCTTCAGGGTTCACCTTTCTCTTTAACTTGTGATTGTTTATCGTTATCATAGGTGCACAAGTTTTGAATAGCTGGGTTGTTTTTTTTTTTGTGTAGGCTGTATGGTCCATTGTCCTTATTTAGTACTTAAAAACTTTATAAGTTACTGCCAGTAATAATAATTATTGTAAATTCAGCAAGTTTTGCACTGTAAGGTTTTAAGGTTTTAGAACCCTTAAATCTTTGCATATTCTGTACTATATATTCGACTATTTGTTTTTCATTGGGGTTTATATTACATGTATATGCAGCTTGGACATGTTTTGGTAGATTATGTTTTAAGTTTAAATGTATAAATACGGACTTGTGAGTTAATTGAATAATAAACTAGACAAGTTTTGAGATATTTGCCTTCTATAAAATTTTCCTTTCACTTTTCAGGCTTTTAGAGGAATCAAGTGTTTTGTAGACAAGTTGGAAAAGGTCTCAGAAAATCCAGATTTAGAAGCAGAAATGGGTAAAGAATGGGTTATTTCTATATCATTTCCAGCTCATTTTTAAATGTAATGTACTGTTCATATTGCAAACATACATGTATATTGCATTGTTTCAACAATAAAAAGGTGATATACATGTATAAAAAAAAAATTGAATACAAAATTCATAGACAAATGAGGCTAAATGTGAAAAATGATGAAATCTAATCCTACAATGTACATGTTCCTGTAACCTGGTATTTTATTTATTATCAGTAGATAAAGATTAGTAATTCTTTGGAGTCTTCAGGTTCTTTTTGATTGTTTACAGAAAGAGATGTTTTATCGGGTGGCTCTGCGGTGTCAAATAGTGCCGCTAGCTGGGCGGGGTGGGCAGTGACAGGAGTATCCTCCCTTACCTCCAAACTGTACAAAAAAGATGGCACCAGACAGAATCCAAATGGTATGGCTTGTTAATTGTACATATCGGAAACCTCTTGATCATTGAAAATTGTTCCATAATACCCATAAAATCAATGTAGAAAATGAAAAATGTTAGTGGTGAGAGGGAGATTCAAAGACTGCAGATGAACAAATTTGAAACAAAGCTGTTTAATATGGTGCCAAACACATGGTTCTTAAATTACATGTAATTATCTTGGGCCTTTTCTGGCTTTATTTATAGGATCTTCCAAGACAGCACAGAATGTTGGTGAACTTCCCAGCAAGCCTGTTTCTGCAGCATCACCCAGCGATAATCCATCAGAACCACAGCCAGATAAATCCGAAGAGTCAGGCTGGGAGGGGGAAGGCTGGGGGGAGATTGAGGTCAGTGACAGGGGTTTATACTATCAAGTTATTTATAAATATTGGCCACCCATTTACTGACAGTTGATAGATAATACAAGGACATACATTTATGGACGTGTAGAGGATTGATATAGATGTAGGACCATGCAAATACACCTGTCTTTCATGCACATACTCATTCCTTTTTGGTCAGAAATGAAACTTCTTCTCTATGCAATTAATGAATTTTGATTCTTTGGTAAACCTATTACATACTGGATAGATATGTATTTGTATGTATACATTTGATAGAAGACTATTGAATTTGATTGAAAAAATCCAAGCATCAAAGAGTAATTCCTTCTCTGACAGAAGAAAAATAAGTTCTGATCAGTGTATAGTGTGTATACTCATGCTAGTTGACTTGTTAATAGGACGGCCCTGATGTAGAGGAAGAAGGGACCAGTGAAAGCCAGCCTCAAGCCACAGACGGCTGGGACAATGATGATGAAGACTGGGGCAGCCTGGAAGACACAGCTCCTCAGGTGAAAGCAATGTCAAGAATTAATCACTGAATCAATTAACCAATAAACAGAATGATTATTGTAATCAAAGTACTGATATCCAGGCTCATTTGATGCGTATTGAAAATGTTTTCATGATATGCCATGACATTATTACAGACTAAATAGACACATTGAGCATTAATGAATTAACTGAGTTTATAAGCATGGTAATACATACCTGTATTTATATTAATATCGTAAATATAATAAATCATGGGAAGGTAAGATATTTAACACCTCAACTGAGATTAAATGTTGTACAAGCTCTTAAAACAATCCCCGCAACAATTAGTACTCTCAGCTTCATAACGGGATCTCTAATGATTCAAGAAGGTGTAAACAATGTATTCCCCCCCTCAGCAACTTTTTATTGCAAACTCAAAGTATTTAGAATGTTATAGAGAAGAAGATTATCATGTGATATTTAAATATATATCAGATGTAAACTTAACACTGACTAACTGACATGCTATACTTTCCATGTTTTAAGTTGGAATTACATTCTTGTGTGGAGAACTATTTCAACGGTAAACCGTGCACCATAGCTATAGCCTGGCCATTGTTTACGCAATGAGCCCAGTTAAAATTACATGAAGCTTAAAGCAAACTGGTACAGACAAATGAATTTGATTTGTTATGAATGTAATTTGTTAGTATGTATATGTATATGATTAGTTTATTATATGTTTTAAGATTAACATGCTTTTCTGTAGTCATAATTCAAAGATGATTTTGCATCAGCACATACATGTACATGACAATGGCATGGTGTCTAAATGAGCAAAATTTTTCATTTGCTACAAATTATTACACAATAACTGCTAAATATGTCATAAATAGCAATATCATGGGCATGTAAATGCATTTTGTTATATATTTATAAGAAATTTCTTCTGTCAGAGTGGTCAAGAGAAATCAGGAACTGTCATGAAGCTTGGTGCCAAGACCCCCAAACCAGTGGAGGAGGACTGGGGTGGGGACTTTGGGAACGAGTTTGTGAGCACGGAGGACAGCGGGCTTCCGATGGCAGGGGAGTACAACTGGGGAGGGGAGACTAATCAGGGAGATTTCTTCTCCTCGGCCATGGGACTTCCTAAAGTAGGTGTTTGTTGTGTGAATATTATACAATGTATGTTATTGTTTGTAGATGTTGCCATTTTGTACTAGGCTTTAAGCATGCAATGTAATAAATGTCAAATATAGCAATGATATATCACATTAGAAGAAAAGTTTCCCATGGTATTGGCACAGTCATGAAAATATGTGAGAGATTATAATTATACATGTAAATATACCCATATATGTTCTTAAAATGTCATAAATTTTTTTTTTCAAATCAGCAAAAACCACAAAAATCCATGCAAACAAAACCCAGGTCCGACTCGTCTGGTTCACGGTCTAGTCCAGCGCCCTCTGGTGGCATGTCCAGCCAAAGTACTGCAGCGAGCGGGGAGTCTGGGTGGGATGTGGAAGACTCAGGGTGGGGGGCCGATGACTGGGGAACCATAGGGTCCACAAACAAAACCACAGTTCAGGGCCGACCAGCCAAACAGAAGAGTACTAGTCCCCCCAAAGAGTCGGGCTGGGACGACCCGGGGTGGGGTGAGGTGGATGACTGGGGATCAGGTATGTGTGATGATATTCATATTCATATCTATGTCGTTAAATGTATTTATAAAAAAGAGCTTTGATACAAATCCATTGGAGTCCCATTGCTCAAAACATTCATGAACACATGCATGTACAGTACCCTAAATCTAACATAAACCTCTGTATTAAAAATATTCTTTTTAAGATTGGCAAAACAGATTGTAGAAAACCTCTTAAGAGTTTATGTTATGTTTTTGGTACACATCATCCATTTTTAATTTGTAATTGCAAAAATTTTCATCTGACCAAATTTTAATAGCTGCATCTCTAAAAGCTTCAGAATCTATTTAGTTGTAAACATGTGATATGATCCCTTTGCGATGATTGAAAAGTCTACATGACATGTTGTACATGTATATCCATGTACTTATCTTTCTTGAATTACTGTATCAAAACTGGAAAATATAAAGGTAAGCTTTAATACCTGTACATGTATTTATGATGCTAGTTTTTAAAATACAATTTTAGGCTCAAACAAAATAGATGAAGCAAGAAGAAGAAAGGAGGAAAGGGAAGAGAAGAGACAAAAAAGACTGAAAGAAATAGAAGAGAAACGGGCTGCCAGGAAGGGGGGAGGGGCTCTCAAACTGGGCGCCAAGAAAACGGCCCTAGACTGATTACTTCCTGTTATGTTAAGCATGCGTGTGATCAAACAGTTTGGAGTACCCTATACAATATACATGATGTGTGCAAAATCATTTATATTACACATGACTAGAATCATTCTGATTTCCAGCATACAGTTTATACTGGTATGGTAAAAAGAAACATTATTTTACCTTATGTTTGCCTTGGTATAAATGTACTGGTGTGGTTAAAAAATATTGTTACATATAAACATTTTAAAATTTATTTTGTTTGAAGCTTTATTTTGAGTTTTGGCCATGATTAAATTCAAAATATACAGATTTGAATTGTTTAGGGATTTTTGCTCTATTAAAGAATTTGCATTTAATGGGTTTTTTCATATGTTAGATGAAATGGTAAAATTTAGTTTTTTTAATGTTAAACGATTTCCCATTGAATTTGTGACCCGCTTGTTTCAGTTCTCTCATTGGCCGATTGTTATAAGCTTTGAAGAACGGGTTTGTTTCAAATTCAATTGATCTGCTTTTATGTCTGGTTTTTGTTTTTCCTTTGTAAGGAAATATTTTAAAACATTTTCCAAAATGACACCATTTACAATTTGTTTCAATGGGATGTGGTGCAATAATATTTACACGTAATTACCAATTGTATTAAAAGAGAGCATTTTACATGATTTGTGTGAAAATATCAGTTTGACACATACACTAAATAAAATATCACTGTTGGATACATGTACATGTATTTAACTTAAATCCAGTATTACAAGCAAGAACTAGAAGAAAAAACAAGTTTTGAGGACATTTTATTGCACTCTTGTTTCATAAAAGAAAAATAATAAATTATTTAATACTTAAAGACTGTGTTATTTTTGTACTCTTTAAAAACTATTTTGATATGCTTAGTACCTACATGCAAGATGAGCAGTATAATCTTCTATAGTATAACAGCTCTTGTACATAAAATCTGTTCTCCGATGATATGGATAGAACATGTAAATAGATTATTTTGATGTCAAGAATTCAGAATAATCTTATATATAATAACTGATTCTTACGATGCTGAAGTGCTCAACTGCTCATTATTATTGAAATTGTTATACAATATACTTAGTACCTGTACATTAAATATATGCAATGATTATCAGTACATTCATATTCCAGCACATGTTGATTACAGTCTAATATAAAATTTGGCACATTGAAGCACATCACTTTTATTTACATGCATTTTGAATCTTAAGGTCCATGTACATGTTTATGATCTGTTGAATAGACTGAATGATTTCAAAATGCAGCATCTTTTTAACCAGTATAATATTAGCTGTTAACCAAATTGTATTTGTTAAGTTCATGTACATGTACATGTAATACAATATCATCATTTATGAAACTGTAAAAATGATAAATTGCTTCACATTAGATAACGGTATATACACGTCCATCAGTACATGTATTTAAAACCTGCGTAAAAGTTATGTTGAACTTCATGTTCATTTACATGTACATGCATATACAAGGCATGTACCGGTACATGACTTGACAGCAGTATTGCACAGATCAAACTTTATCCAAAACACACCAAAGACTAGGTGACACTGTTCCACCTCACTAATTACTGGTAAAGTTATGCTGATATGTTTAACATCACAGAGTTCTGATAAGGTGGACTGTTTTCTATGGAACATCACCAAGTTCTGTTAAGGTTGACTGTTTTAAGGTACATCACCAATTGCTGCAAAGTTCCATATCACTGAGTACTGATCAGTTTGACTATGGTGTCGATGATTTTACTTCCCTTAGGACATGTACACAAATCCATGTGTGGATTCTGGATTTTATCCGTCAGCAATTGGTCAAGTTCTAGCCGAAGCTCACGCACCAACTCCGCAACCTACAGGTAATTGACAGCATAACTTATTCTTGTATGTATTTGTCATACTGATTAAAAGCTAATACTCGTATTGCTTTTTTTCATTAAAATATTGTCAAGAACATGATTCGAAACCCATTGATATACTCAAGACTGAATACTTTGTTGAAACAATTAGATTGACTGAATTCATTGCACCAAATGTTTTACCTTAATCCAATTTTTAATTAAGTACTTGAAAACCTTCTGACATTTAATGTTTAAAATCAAAGGAAAACTGTTATTCATGGACTACAGAAGTCAAGCATGGTGTTGGGTGAGTTATTAGAAATGAGAAAACGGCATTCATTTACATGTAGTTGAAGAAAAACAACAACAAAAGTATACCTTGGTTGAATCAGCCAGGAATCTGATCCAGCCATCGTCTATTGTGAGGACAAAGTTTCCCTTTTCTAGATCGACAGAAATACTTCCTCCCCCAAACAGCAGTAGAGGGTACATGTTGACCATGGTGCAGTCTCGTATGTACACCTGCACAGTAACAAAATGGACAATCGTAGCGATGGACCAACATTGTTCAATTATTATACAACTCTTTGTCAAAAATTTTTTTGACAATTTTATTAAGTAAAGGTACATGTACCATTAACTGAGTACAGTTTTGCTTCAGTAAACTGAAATAATAATCGGTAAGATTCACCTTCTTCAATATAGGGAACCAATTTTCTAATTGATGAAAAATACATGATGATCATACAGGAGATTCATTCGTCTTGATGCTTCATTAATTTGGACATTTGATGGGGGTTGGAGATCAACAGATTAACAAGTTTTGCTTTAACATATTTAATTATATACATGTATTTAAAGAATATGTATACATACATGTACACATCCAAAATGTGTTACAAAATGTACAAATATGAAGTTTCAGCTTCTGCATACATGAATTTGTTTAGACATAAACTCATCTATTAACCAGTGGCAGCATACTGTACCTTTGTGGTTTTGATCTTTTCATGGTACACTAGGTAGGGACTGTCGTAATGATTGACTTGGAAGTTCACTGAGGACGGATGAATATAAACCTGCAACATCAAGAAAAAACCATTATTTTGAAATGAAGAAAAAAAAATTATGAAGCACTATGCCTGTTATTTTTATTTTCACAAAATATGCAAAATACGATCTCAAAAAGTTTACATACATAGCCATCAGATTTTGTTCTGAATTTTAACTCATCAGGTTTTGGTGCCTTGTAAACAGCACCTAGAAAGTGAAAAAAGTCACACAATATTTTAGCTGTGCTACAATCTATGTAACATTGTATATGTTTTCATTAGGAAATCATGTACATGTAACTGAGATAACTTTTTCTATATATAAATATGTACATTAGAGAAACAATTACTTTGCAAACATGTACAGGGATGTCTTACCTGTGCTACCCTGACTGAATTTGGATGACGGTTTCATGACTTGTACAACATTTGGATACAATGCTCCGACCAAAATGGCTGAGACCAGCTTCCAATTAGTGGAATTGATATTTGCCTGAAAGGTAAATACTTCCATAATAAGAAATATGTACATGTACATTTAGTATCATAATTTTACAATTTAACATTTCAAATTGTACATTATATATCAATCCTTCAAGTAGTCTGCTTCTCACTGCATATTGTATCAGATAGTTTAAATTTGAAAGAATAAACTTCACATGCTAATCTGAATGTGTATATTTGCTAGCCCATGTTGATTACTGTAAATTCCTAATTAAACGCGAGGAATTAATATCCGCGTAAAATCGCGAGAAGCACCTCTCGCGGATTTTAAAATCTCGCTTTTATTTTTCGGACAGATGTAAACTATTTGGAATTATGATAAAAAATCGGTGGTCGCAATTTTATATTCTCGCGATTTGATGCAAAACTGTTGACTCGCGGAATTAAGTACTTGCGTAAAATAAGGAATCTACAGTATCCACTTTTCCTATCATGCTCTTGAGAGAAGCAGTTTAACACAAAAGGCTAAGAGAATGGCTTGTATGCAGTTGTGTGTAAAAGATATTTGATTAGCTCATGTACTACCTCGATCCCTGTGACATCCACCACCCCATCGGATCCACCCCTGGCTGCTCTCTCCACATCACGGACCACGATCCCTTCCTTCACAAACCCGATGTCTGACAGCAGCTCCACAAACTGCTGCTTCATGCTAGCCAACATCTATTAAAAAAAAATGCTGTATTACCTGGATAACTGCATAAAAAATTGACAGGAGTTTTAAGAAGTACATGTACTTTGTTGAAAAATTTTCAAAATATCTACAATGATGAACCAAGCCATACCTGTAGGGATTTATAAGACAGGAAATTTTCAAAGCAGAATCTGTAGCCTTCATTATGTGACCTCATTCTAGCATCTATCCAACCCTGCAATGAAAACAGCATCCCATTCATTAGCATATTAATTTTTTTTTCGGGGGGGGGGGGGGGGGGGGGGGCGAAAAAAAAAAAAAAAAAAATTTTTTGTATTTTTTTTTCACAATTTTCTTTTCATAAGTCAATTTATTGTAAATGTAAAAGCATACATGTATGTATAATGAATATACATGTACATGTTTAAACTTGAATTGGCTGATTAATATTTCACGTATTTTTCCCCAATACAATACCTTGTAAGCATTGAGCATCGTTAAATGGTCTGAATTCCCCACAGCAAATTCCAGCTTCTTCTTGTCTGCTTCATCTCGTTTGTCAAATGGAGATACCTAAAATACAGTACATTTGTAAATGATATCATAATCTTCTGACCCCCCCCCCCCCCCACAATATTAAAAAAAGAAATAAGGGCTGTACTTACAAATGGTGACTTGTAACTTAGAGTGGCTGCTATAGTGAGTGCTGGATCCAGACATCTGAATATTGCCCCAAACAACATCAGTTTGCCAATTCTGGGTACCGGGGTAAAGCAATCATACATTAAATACTGTAAACCAACTTTTATTCATGAGCGAGAAAATTTCATGACAACCTTATCATAAAGAATATTTCTTGCATCATAGCAGTACTAGTACATGTATTTCAATGTCTGTTTGTAATGTTTACATTACAAAAAGTTTGTCTCTTGCAAATTAAATGGAAAAATTAATTGTAAATCTTCTGAATGACATGAAGTCTGACATCCTCCTTACCTGACATCTACTGGTAAAGAACCTAAATGGTATCCCAAGGGAGTTAACTCCTGATTAAATGAAAACAAAATAGGAATTAAAATTTCACAAGGCACTAAGAACAAATCTCTCTTTCAATGTTTAATAATTTTCACTCCTGCTATCTACTTCTATAAATCATCTAAAGCTCATTTTTGTTTATTACTTAATAGTTGTGATGAATAAATGATATAAACAATCAGCCAAGGGAATCCAACAATGTTTCAACATTATCATACAAAACAAGAATATCACATTTCAGAAGCCAACAAGGAAGATTTTCTTATTCATAAACAAAGATGAGTAATCAGTATAATGAAATCTGGTTTCTTACATCATTCTCATCGAGAGCCCCCAGATCCTGTAACCGTTTGAGTGCTGCCAGGGTTGACTCCTCCGCAGGGGGCTCAGGTAACTGTTCCAGCACCTCCTACAATACAGATCGCTTGTTAGAGTTTCAAGAATTTTTGGCACCATCAACAGTAAAGATAAGGAATTTTCTATTAACTAATTCATATATCATTGTACTACATGTACAAGTACCGGTAAATGTACACTCATACTGTATTACCTGAACATGAACTTTTTTGAAAATGTCCAGCATCTTGATCCTCAAACTGATCTGCTCCAATGGGGCTCTCTGAATTTCTGTCAACAGAAATTTAAAAAAAAACCCTGAAAATCAAACAATATTTTGCATCAAACTATCACATTTTGCATTAAGATACAAACATCTGAATTTTATCACATGTAGTAACTTGCTACATCCATGTAAATAGTTTTACACATATCATTAAGATCATAGGCCTATGCTGTAAATCCAACGTAAAGACAACGACATGAAATTGGCTGAATCTAGATATTAACTTAATTGTCATATAACAAGTTTTCGACCAATTAGATCAAATATCAGTAAGATCTTAGGCCTACAGTATGATGAAAATCCAATGTTAAGACATTGACCTGGTATGGGTTGTTCCTGGAGGTGGTAGTCAAAGCGGTGCCTGGTGAACAGATGGAAGCAGACCCCAGAAGCCACCCTCCCTGCCCTCCCCCGCCTCTGTAGGGCGTTGGCCCTGGAGACCCACACTGTGTCCAAACTCTCCATTCCCTTACAAGAGTCGTACCTGAAAATGATTACAGGTATGTTTAAACTTATCAAATATATACATTGTTTCTATATGTACTGGTAAACTATAATATTTAGATGTGTTTTGACAATTTAATGTTCATGTACTTGATTTAAGGTACATTGAAATGGTAATGTTTGATTTTCTAGCTTAAATTATACAATAATATTGCACTAAGAAATAACCTCTTCTCCTTCATTTTCCCAGCATCAATTACAAAAGTAATGTCATCTATGGTAATGGATGTTTCTGCTATGTTGGTTGCTATGACAATTTTTGTTACTCCTTCTGGAGGCTTCCTGAAATTCATAACCATATTTGTTTACTAAAAGGACATACATGTACCCGTATAGTACACTTTACATGCATTGGAGTATCAAAAGACCTTTAATACCAACTTACAGGATAACAATAGAATTACTCACAGAAAAACAGCATGCTGGTCTTCACTGGACAGTGTGGAGTGTAAGGGGATGATTTTAAACCTGAACAAAACCAAATTAGAATAATGTGAAAACAATTCTAGGCACATTTTACAAGCATTTGCCTTGTATTGTTACAAGTCAGCTCTCTGGCCATCAATTCACATATGCTTACAACTTTGCAAACATAGTACATGTACCAGCATGTACTGTAATGGCTTGTACAGAGGGTCATGACCTTAAAATATTCCAACCTGTTAAATGTTAAGGTTGATTTTATCCTTTAAAAATTAAACTTTTACCCATCTTAAATATCCTAAGCACCATATAACATTAAGAGGGCTGGATGGTCTTGGCCATTTTTAGACTTTATAAATCTCCTGAAGAAGAAGAGTTCCGTATAAAGATATACAAGTAGCAAAAAAAAAATTCAACCTCTGAAGTTAAAATTCATGGAATTTTTCTTTTTTAAATAATAGTTTATAGCTGAACAAATCATTTTTAAAAATTTAAGGTAGATCTGATAGTTAATTTTGTTGACCACCCAGCCTCCTTAAATACTTAGGTGGTGATTTCGTCTTGATTGTACGAATTACTGACCTTCCTCCGCTCCTGGCACCAAACACTTTGTGAGAGGTCAGTGCCTCGTACAGCTGCTGTATCTCTGCAAACCCTGGCAGGAACACCAGCACGGCTCCCTGGGGAAACTACTCCATAAAACAGAACTAGATATATAAAGTGTCAGTCATGTCAGTCAGATGTATATCCCAAGTCTTAGAACATAAATACATGTACTACATACAAAAGCTAAAAGTATGAAGTGAAAATCAAAAGTACCATAAATGTACTAAAAGTAAATATATTGCTCTTCATACTTATATACATGTTCTGTTAATATGGTCTGTGTAATAAATTTTAGGTTCCTGGTAAACTAAATCCAAATGCAAGTAAAAGGTTTTGGCCAGAAAAAATATACAACTGTACTACATGTATTCCATTTAGGAAGTCAACAGTATAATACGTACTATAGTCTGTCCCAAGATATTTTTCCCGCATATTTTCTTAAATTATTCAATATTTATAAATACCTCATGGTTCAGACGATGTTCATTCAATAGTATGAAAAAATCCCAAGATTTTCCCTTTGAAACGCCCCCTCTAGCTTGTCGGGTATCAATACACGGCTAAAAATAAAAAGTCTACGGGGTTTTTCCATTGCTAAGGAGATGAAGACGCCCGGATGATAACGTTGAAAAATTGCGCGAGGTGTCCCGAGTACTTCTGAATGGAGAAAAGATGTCAACATTCCCCATTATAAATCTCCGTAGGAAATCTGTTTTCGTTCCTGTGAATTTTTACGAGGGAAAAATGATAATGTGTGAATGAAGTTATCTTGGAAATTTTCCCTTTCATCTATTTCAATTGCACTTCTTTCACAGGTATGTGTATTTTTATTAAAAATCGTCCAAATGTGCAGCATAAATATCTTGGGACAGACTATAGTATTTAAATTGTATTTTAAATTCATAAAATCATTCAAATCTGAATGGAACATTATTTATAAATCTCACCTGATGTTCTCCATCAACAATCCATTCCAGAAGTTCTAAAATCAGGTCGTAGTTAATCTTGTCTAGGTCCATCATTGACAGGGCTTTACATGTAGACTTCTTGTACTCTGCAACATGCCAATATAATTTGACTAATTAATATGACTGCCACTTTCACATGGAAAACCTTAATGGGGCTGCTCAGTTCTATATTATTACACATTATTGACACTAATGTAAGCCAAATATTGGTAATGCATGTCTACAAATGATTTCCATGAGATTTGTGTGCAACCTATCCTTGCAGATTTTAATTACTGTGGTTTCATTAATTTTCGTGGGTATCAATTTTTTGGGATAAAGTGAATATCACAGTTTCAATGATATGTAAATTCGTGGCCAATGATCCTATCAATACAAACTGTTAGTAGAAATTGTACTTCAATGAACATTTAATTTCGTGGATAAACATAACAACGAAATCCACAAAAATTGGTATTCAACGAATATTGATGAAACCACAGTATCAGATTTCAGTGTTCTTTTCTGTAGGAAATACTGTAAATTCCTTATTTTACGCCAGTACCTAAATTCTGCAATTCTGCTGTTTTGTATTAAATTTTGAGAATATAAAATCGCGAGCACAATTTTTTTGCTATAATTTTATACATGTAGTTCAATACTGTCTGCAAAGTAAAAGCGATTTAAAATCCGCGAGGGTTGCTTCTCGCGATTTTATGCGGATATTAATTCCTCGCGTTTAAGAAAGAATCTACAGTAAATAAAATGACAACGGTTACTTGCTCAAAAAAATTAATTGTAGCATATCATTTCTCAACCACTCATGTGCAAATAAGAAATGGTACATGTAATACATGTACATGGACACTGGTGGTTACAGTATCTGGTCTCAACTTGTACATCAAAAGATTGAAGAATATGATGTTCACTTTCAGTGAAAATTATAGTATATTGGGTTTTCTTGAGTGATACACTTTATCATAAATCTTAAAATTATGATTATTGTTTGAAATCTCAATTTTTTTACAGACATAAATGACTATTTAACATGTATATATTAGTACGTATGTACCGGTCCATAAGACTACTGTGTGGATATTCAGTCATCAATGTCGGAACCTAAATATCTGTACATGAGCTGTCTAACCTGAATATCTGTACGTGAGCTGTTTGACGGTCAGGTTCTCGTCTTTGACCCTCTCCCCTGGGGGTTTCCCGGGGTCAGAGTTGTAGTCCTCCTCATACGTCTGCCAGGACTGTCCCTGCCGCACAGCATTCATCTGCTTCAGGGGCCTGGCATATGGTGATTTCTCCTCCATTACAAAATGTGTGAACTGTACAGCATCCTCAAGGAAGAAGGACTGGACGGGAAATGTTTTACCTGAAATAAAATTACATTTACCATGCAGATAATAAGGAGAGTTTGGTGTCTAAATATTGTAAATGTATTATATTTAGTGTGTACAACATTTGGCAGAAATTAATTTTCAGTAAGTTAGTGTAGATTTGAATTAGTGTACTTCTGAATGTTCCTATTCTTACCGGTTTACAAATATGCGTGGCATTTTGCAATGAATTTGATTTAGCAGAAGCCACTTTCTGCCAAACATTCTTAATAGAATACAGTCAAATGTAACACATTTACCGAAAGATAGCCAAGTACAAATTTTCAATCTGAAATGAATGCTGTGTAATGTTTTGATGTTCAAAAAATGATTGCTTACTAGAATATTTTTCACATCTTTCAATGTTACGGTAGTTAAAAACTTTCCAAATCATCATCTTTCAAGTTCTTAACAAAAACATTATTTATTTTATAAGTTCTGGAAGTTTTCCATAATTTATACTACTGAGAAATTGGAAATGATTTCTATTCTATCTAATAGTAAGCATAGAGGGTGTGAGAAGATGTGTACCAGGAATATCAATGATGGGGCAGCCATTGAAGTACTGAGAGAACAGCTCAGCATTGAGGGTAGCACTCATCAGGATGATCTTCAGGTCCGGTCTGTTGGGAAGCATGTCTCTCAGGTACATCATCAGGAAGTCACTGCAGAGAGGGAACAGTAATGTTATCATAAATAAATTGATTTCATAAAATTTTACACTGCACTATGGAGTCTTTTATATTTGTGGGAACCGATTCAAGTGGGTTTTCTTTCAATTAAATAATGTTTTACTAATCCATACATTATTATCTGAGTACGTCTTTAATTCAAAATCTTGTACGGCATGATGGTACCATAAATTAAAGAGTAAGGAGTTACCTTAAAAACACCAATTTCTGATAAAATTGTATGGTAACCAGTTTGTATCAGTTGAATTATTTCCCATTGAAAATGTACATGTAACTGGTAATTTTTTTTTTTATATGGACAGTTAACAAAATATTGCTGTTTAATAATGAAAAGCATACCTTTCCTCTGATCTCTCGTGGACTTCATCAATGATGATATGGGATACTCCGTCGAGATCTGGGTCTCCCTCCAGTCTCCGAAGGACAATTCCCGTGGTACAGAACAACAGTCTTGTCAGAGAGGACTAGAATGGAAGAATAAATATATATTGTACAAAAAAATTAGGAAACACTTCATTCATCAAAAACAAGGAGAATCTCTGATGTTGTAAGAAAGGAAACATCCTATCATACAGTGTAAATGGTCTGTAGTTTCACTGGTACAGGGACCTTATCCAGTCATGGAATACTGTGGAGTCATTAGATTTTGTGGTGGCTCAATTTTCATAGAATTCATGGGTACCTCTCAATCACGAATTAACATCCTCCACGAATTAATAAACTAGGGTTATAAAGCCATATTTCCTTTTGTAGGTATAAGAAAATACCCGGTACACAAAATTACGTCCCCACGAACCTATAAAATTTTAGCAATCCACGAAAACTGGCCCCCTCGAATTTTAATGATTCCACAGTAAGCTATTACATGTCTGTTTCTTAATTTTTATAAATAGAACCAGTAATGTACTATACCTACATGATCTAAGACTTGAGGATTTGATGAATTGTAGTTATAGACATTCCCTTAAATCCATATCTGGACATTACTACATCAGTTGACCTCCTTACACCTGTTCTAGCCATTGTGGTAGAGCACTCACCTGTACTTTCTCCAGCCTGATCTGGTAGCCCACTATGCGGCCCAGTCTGTCCACTCTCTCCTCCGCCACCCTCTCTGCAACCGCCATGGCGGAGATTCTCCGGGGCTGAGTACACATAATATTACACATCTTCAGATCCTTCTTTTTGTTCAAGTATGAGTCCAGAATAAACTGGGGTACTTGTGTTGTCTTTCCGCAACTGAAGAAATTAAATGTAAAAGTAATGAACTTGAAATAAAATTCAATAAACATATTCAATTTTAATTTTGTTGTTGATTAATCATATATTTAATTGGATTTAGATAATAACATATGAAATGTTAAAGACTAATAAAAAAAATCCTTACCCGGTCATTCCACTGATGACCAGCACTTGGTGACTTTTCAAAGCTGCCAGGATGTCATCTTGCTTGTTCCAGGCAGGCAAGCGTTTCCTTTGTGAAATCATTGAACCAAGAGCTTTTGTTCCCTAATTAACAAAAAAAAAAAGGTTTACAGATGAAGCAATGCAAACATCATTACCAAGTTTCAAGACTTCTTTAAATGTTTTCTCATAGATTCTTGATCAGTCATTTACAACAGTGTCAGTGAATAGATAAAAAAAATTGAAATTGTACCAGTTTTCTTTGATATTCATCTTTCAGTCTCCTATTCTGCTTAAGGATTTCTGCTTGTGATATCTGCTTGTCTTTCTCCGTCTCTCGAGAATTAGTTCTCTTCACAGTCACAGGTTTATCTTCCACCTCATCAGTCACACTATTGCCATCATCCACGTCCTGTTGTAACCTGTCCTCTGCTTCCACCATTTTTACCAATGCTTCAGTCTGTTTTTCATTGTACTTATCATCAAAAGGTTCCTCATCCAGATTTCTAGCAGACTTTGGTAAAGATTTATTTTCTTTTCTCAAAAGAGATCTAACACCTGGAATGACAGAATTTTCTGGTTCTGGAAGACTAAAAGCTAAAGGAGGTTTCTCGATACACTGTGCAAGCATGAGGTCATCTTCCAGCAGGGCTATAAGTGAGAAGGAAGCAGGTGACTGGGCTGAAGCCAGCTCCTGAGCCTCCTTAAGGAGACTCTCTGTTATATTCAAGCAGATCTCACTGGGAAATCCAGGGGCAATGGAAGAGAATCCTATAATAGGTGGTTCGTACGGATATATATTATCACTCCCGAAACGAAGTTCTAGATCAAAGTTTGCCTTGTCAGTCTTTTCAACAGAGTCACTTTTGCTCCCAGCATCTTCTATCACATGTTTGTATCGACATCTATCACCAAAGTGACAAGCACCTTTCTTGTAAAATTTACAAATTTCTGAATTATCTCCAAAACTCGTTTCTTTGGATGCTTTTTGTACTTTACCAGAATTCATCACCATGTCCATTAAATTTTTGAGTTCCAGTCGAAACACCCAAAGTCTGTCTGGGATTCTTATTTCAAATTCCTCAATATAAATAGCCTCCAAGGCCAGGATTTCCTCCTTTCTCTGTTCTTCAATCTCCTCCCATGTGATCCCATTTTCCTGTAGTTTTTCTGCCTTTGTTAGTGTTACTTTGGTATCTGTTTCTACATCTTCATCAATATCTTCATCATCAACATCATTACCTACATCTGTAAGCAGTGGCAGATCAAAACACTTACAGTACAGATACTCAAAGGAGGACCCAATGTCTCCATCAAGAAGCTGCAAAGCTTCAATACACCTTTGCTTCTCAAATCCATACCTGTAAAATATATACGGACATGTCAATTTTTCCAAGATTAAATGACACTTACATGTAAGTGTGATCTTATGCCCAATACACAGTGAATTTGAGATTATATTCAGTTTTGACAGGGCTGAAAATGGTCATAGATGAAATTATCATGGAGTTGGTAAAATGTCTTTTTCTAACCTAATCAGTTTGTTGACTGCATATCTGTTAACAGTGTCTACAGGAGCTTTAACTTTAGGTTTTTGAGCTGAGTAGTTCATAGCTGAGAAGTTAATAGCATCCTCAACATAGAGGGTATTGTCAGTCATCCAGTATTGGTCCTCATAGCGGTCATCTAGCTCATCATACTCCTCATCACTGTAAAAATAAGTCATATATACAAATTATGATCATCAAATACCTGGTAAATACTGGTACAAACATTTAGCTTTTGACCCCTTTTATCACTGAATACCTGTATACAGTCGAACCTGTTTTAAGCGGCCACTTGTGAGACAATGACAAACTGGCCGCTTAAGACAGGTGGCCTCTTATTCCAGGTTTCAAATTAATGAAGAAAAAACACCGAGTATATTCATTTTGGCTCTATTGCACAGATTTATTTAAGGCATCTGTAATGGCGGCGTTTACGGAGATGGTGAATGCACAGCTAGGCTTGCTGAATAAACAGTTGATATTAATTTTAAATGGCCGTTTTAATTTAATTTATCTATCAAGGGATTAAGAGCAAAACATTTTCTGCAAAATACGCCCAAACAATAATTTTCAATTGATTAAATGCGGTAAAAAATCAGAAATAGCGTTCCCGTACAAAGGCTATGCACTGAACTACGATAGCCAATGTTTAACCCCTTTAAAAAAGTGTCAAAATTCCATTGGGGTGTATAATAAGAACCCCTTTAATTCTCTCAAAGAAATTTTCTAGAAAAAAGGTGCGTATTATCGGCAAATTGCTGTACATGTTAAGCTGTTAAGCGCAAGACTGGCCATTTAATAACTTTGTAATGAAATATATAAGAACATGTAGATATATAAACAACACAAAACAGGTGTTATAATCAATTATCTCATTAAATCTCAGCAGACTTCAAATTACACACTCAATTATTTGTCATTAACTCATTATCAGCTGTCGAAGTTTGGCTTCTTTCGATACGGGGTCACATGTCAGAGTCAGAAGTCATGTGACAAAACAGACAAAATGGCCGTTGAAAACAGGCATGTTGAAACTACGGGACCTAAAAACACTGGCCGCTGGCCGCGTTAGACAGGTGGCCGCTTAAATCGGTTAAAATATAGTGAAAAACTAAACGGGCGGGATTGAAACTGGCCGCTCATGGCGAGTGGCCGCTGATTAAAGGTGGCCGTAACAGCAGGTGCCACTGTATTACTATGCTTTTAAATTGTAATTCATTATAAGGACAGTTAAGCACTTTTTGGCATTGTAAAATCTTGTGTTGATAAATGGAACAGCACTACCCACCAATATTGATCATAAAATTGTTACCTGACAAACTGGAGTCTGCTCAAACCATAGGTATTACTATGCACTTACTCAATACATGTAAGAATATCTTACCTGTACACATCAAACTCTTCTCCTCTCAGATCTTTAAGCATGTCTTCAACCATATCTTGGTTTTCTGATGTCATCTGTAGTCTCTGCATCGGAACACGGACCTCTCTCTCAAAACTAGGGGTTGGTGGTGCAGACTTTTTTCTTAAAATAAAGAATAAATTGAAGTGATGATCTTTACTTTTAACTCCGACAGTTATAAAAAGGCATGTTGAATAATGGAAAACTCTGATGCAAGCGGTTGATATTAATCACAGTGTAAAATATGAATTTTAGTAATTTAAAACTTTTATTTTAAAAGCAATAATCGCCAAAATTACGGATAAATTCTCCAGAGAATTACGACCAGCCATACTTTCATTAACACCATGTTGTGAATACTAATTTTGTCAGAATTGAAAATTACCCATAACTTTCATCGCTTTCATATTTTCTCCTGTCTCCATATTGTGGCTTGTCATCTCGACCACCATCTCGACCACCATCTCGACGACCTCCTCGTCCCCGTGAGCTTTTTGAGGAGCCACGATTAAATCGTCCTCCTCCTCTATTCGGTCGCCCTCTTTTCTTTCGAGTCACGACTCTATCTTCCATGTTCACAGAGACTAACAGTAAAAAAGAAAGTATGTTCGATAACACGTTTTATCCCATTTTGGCCATAAAATTCTAGTCAATGTAACAATTTCTCTTCCGGATTCATCTGTAAAATGCTTCACATAAAACACACCAATGATTATGACGAGATGTATACGACGAATTGCACCTTCTTCTCAAAAGAGTTCTAAACCCCAGTCACCATGTGAGGGATAAACAGTACGTGAAATGTAAGGTATTTGACATGCTATTTATTGAATGACACGATATTCCTCAATGCATACGATAAAGAATGGTTATGCACATCTCTGACTAATGCTTAGAAATAACGCTAACATTTTTATTGTTGAACAATGGTGTTTCAGATAAAAATGCGTTTTCAAGGGAAACAACTCCTTTATAGCTTTATTTTGATCGACTGCACTTTCGATTGTGGTACAAGATATTTATTATTTACGATGCTATCACCTTGCTATGAACCAATTGGACTTATGTAAACAACTGTCGAATATTTAAAGAGTTCAAATTTTTAAAGATTTGAACTGTTACAGATTAGGGAGAATGACCACAAATAGGCTCGAACTCAAGACCCTTCAGTTGAAAAACCTACCAACTGAGCTTTAAAGTTAACCAAGTCGCTAGTGCTAGTGGGAGCATTAAGGCACTGAGCCTTTTATACACACTATCACATTATTTCCCCCTTTTTTGTTGTTGAGATTTCTATCCCTAAGAAGACTCTCACACGAGGCTCTTCCAACCACTCCACATGGGTTAATTTGTTGAGCGTGCCAATATAACAGATTAGGGGGAATAACCACTGGCAGGCTAGAACTCAAGACACTGTGGTTTTGGTTGGAGAGAGAGAGAGAGACAGACAGACTGACAGAGACACAGAGAGAGAGATTCAATTGAAAGCTACATATATTTTATTACATGTTCTAGCCATTAATTAGTCTCTGATATAGAGGGAGGTAACCCCATAAGCATCCAGATTTAACAGGTTTTATTTTATGACTTGTGTAGCAGGTAATGTAGCTTTGTCTTCGGAAAACGTCCCAATAATGTCTTGCAAACCAACTTCATGGTTGCCTTAAAATTTAGCCTTTGTACATGTACCAGGGCTATTCAGGAGTAAAATGTACGTAATTTCTATCTATATGTGTAACAAGTAAAATTGAAAGAGTTTTTAATTCCAGAGTGATAATGGAAAAGTTCTGCTAGTTATGTGTTGTTATTTTAAATAACGGTTAGATACAGCATGTATGGATTTGTCAGAAGAGACATCCATAGCTCAGTATACAAGGCTGTGTCAAAGTACCTCTTGGATAATGATGAAGACTGGAGAAAATTATCACCGAATGTTGCAAGCTTCCATCTCATGTTTGGGGAGCGAAACAAACTACAGTTTGGGAGACTAGGTATTTGATTCAATTTCAAAAATCATACGGTACATTTACCTGTTTTATTTATATTTTTTTTTGTTTTTAGATTTAACTACATTTTTATACAGCATTATCATTTTCAATTATTTTGACCAAGATTGGGTAAATGCTATATAGAAATATGTTTCTTGTCTTTATTTCTGTGAAGAAATTGACAAATTTCAACAATAATATCTTGTCTCCATTTTTTAAATCGCTAGTAATACTAGTATTCAAGTACTGGTAAGTTGGATGTTTTTAATGGTTTTATGTGCATGTTAATATTTAGGTCATGAACCAGGACTAATTCAGCTTGTGAATTACTACAGAGGATCAGATGTCATCTGCAGAAAGACTGCCTTAGTAAGGTAAGAGGTTTTCTGGCTTTCAATTTCTTCCATTAATCGTGTCATATATATTGATTCATTTGTTAATTTATAGTTTTAAAAAAATTACGTCTTGCCATTTCAGAGTATTCAAACAGTTTTATACCACATCAGCAAAACCAATACCAAAATGGCTTCCAGAGTCTTTTATCATTTGTCCTAAAGATATTGCAAAGAGCATGGAGTCTGCCACTCCTGGTGCACGCCCTCTCCCCAGGAGGGTCTCCAAGCCCGATGAAAGGAAGGATTTGTTAGATCGGTCCACCATTCTCAACAAAACCAGCAAAAAACCAGTTGTATGGATTGCGAAGTCTTCTTCTGGATCAAAAGGCAAAGCTATATCCTATTTCAATTGATGAATTAGGATTGTGATTGCTTATTTTGCTTTAATTTTCTTGCTGCATTTTCAGATTTGCTTTTGGTATTACATATACACATGGATTCATATTTGAATTCTTAGATATAAAACTTTGGTTATTTAAGGTGAAGGAATAAAAATTTCCCCTGATGTGTCAGAATTGGTGAAATTTATTGATCAACAAACCCAATCCTTTGTAATACAAAGATACATAGACAACCCATTGCTCTTGGAGGAAGACCGTAAATTTGATATCAGGTAATTAAATATAAATGAAAATAAAATAAAACTAGGCACTGTTACCTGCAAAAGAGAAATATTACTCTCATAGAGTCAATTACTGTTACTATGACCCTCAAAAAGTTGGGGTTTTTTTGGGGGGGGGGGGGTGGTTATATTGGAATTACCATGACCATCTGTCTGTCAATCAGTTCATCTGACTTTCATGTCTGGCAAACAACTTTTTTTAAAAGAAATATCAGAGGCTCATACTTGGCATGAAGTTGCCTGTACCTTGCCTGCGATCTGATTCATTGACCAAGGTCAATGTTACAACATCATCAATATGGCATTTAACCAAAAGAGGTCTCACAAGACAGTTTTGGTACTGTTAAAAGGGTGCTTTCAATCAAATTATGCCCTGCAAGTTATGCATAAATTGTATGCATTTCAATAACAAATAAGACTTCTTTTGCAAAATTTTAACAGTAAAGCAAAATGGTACAAGAGTGTACCCAGATTAGCACCTTAATTTAAGGTGGTATGGGACACCTCCATATTGTGACATACTTCCTATCAAAATAATTAATAAAATGAAGATAATTTTATAATTTTTTCTTTCCTAAAATTGTTACCTAACAGAGTAGGCAATGGGTTAGAACATTAACTACAAATCTTTAAGTCAAAAGTTCGAATCACACTGGGGCTTTTATAAATTTTTTTCTTTCAAAAAATTTTTAAAACATATTTTTGGGTCAAATATTGTAAAATTTGAAAATTCTAAAATGGTGGAAGTATTTTGATTATAATGTACTTTTATCCACATTAATGTTGACAGGTGTCCCATACCACCTTAACACTTGGTGTACTAAAATGTACATGATGTTGTAGATGCTGGGTGTTGCTGGATGCCAATTACAATGTGTACTTGTATGAGGAGGGAGTTTTACGCACAGCCTCCGAGAGTTATCAGCGCGAGAATCTGGATGATGTCACTAGTCATTTGACCAATCACTGCTTACAGAAAGAACTGTCAGCAAACTTTGGGATGTACGAGGAAGGAAATGAAATGTTTTTCTCTTCATTTGATAGGTACAAATGTAGGTTACTCAATATACATTGCAAACTTAAAAAAGACTAAAAAGAAAACTTATTTTTATAGGGGTGAAATACAGATGCTATAAGTCTTGCTTTGTTGGTATGACAGCAGATGTAGATGTAAAACATGTACATGTATAATAATGATTAATAAAGAAGTACAGTTATTGTTTTAGAGACAAATTTTTGTACATTGCAGATACTTGAGGTCTAAATTTAGAGTGACATTGGATGCAACTATTTTGCCTCAAATCAAAGAAATCATCAAGACTGTGTTCAAGATAGTGAAAGAGGTAAAACAGGATTAAATTCTATAACATTTTTAACAGCAAAAGAGTATAATTTAATTTAATTGCCATTTAATTAAATTCATTTAAATCTTATCCATTTGTAGAGAATTTCCACCAATTTTCTGGGCTACCAGAGCTTTCAGCTGTTTGGATTTGACTTTGTTGTGGATGATGAACTTATGGTGTATCTGATTGAGATCAACGGAGCACCTGCGTGTGCTAAGTAAGCAGAACAGCATTCAAATATACTGTTGAACACAAACAAAATTTGTTATATTCGTCAAGATAATAATAAACTTTTAAGATATGGTGAATAAAAGTGATCTTGTTGTAAACATAACTTCATTGAACGTTTGTTCACTGTAATCATGTTTTACTGTGTATCAATTGACCTAAGTCCATTGAATTTAATCTTTAGTAGCAATCCTTATAAGGCTCTGCTAGAAAAACATTGTTCAAAACTTGTTCCATCTTAACATTAAATGGTAAGAAAATTTTAAAGTCCATTTAATTGTGGCCATTTCTATCTGAAACTTCCATTTTTCATTACCGGTACTCAAAACCATGAGCCATTGGGTCATCTACTAAGTGTACCACAAAAAGTGTCCCTGATTTTACATTTCATTGTTATTATTTTTCTCCAGGAAGCTCCTGCCTGACCTTGCCCGGAGTCTAGTTATTACAGCTATAGATCCAGTGTTTCCAACTCACAAAGTTCACACAAGAGGGTATAATGGATTCCACAAAATATAAAGGAGGGAAGAGGCAGTGCTTGTACCAATTTCCATATCATGTCACATTTGATTTTAAAAAAGGATGAAATATTGTTCCTCCAGTTTACAGAATTTTTTTTTTACTGCAATGGTTGAAAGTTGTTGTTCATGCAAATGATTTAAATATAGGTTATTCATTTATATTTAATCAAAGGCCATTTCATTCCAGATACTTGTTGTAAAATTTCCATACCAAAATTAAGAGGGATCGATGGTCAAGGCCATTTTTAGACTGTAATGATCTCCTATAGAAGAAGAGCTCTATATAAAAATATAGGCAAATACCGAAATTTTAAAGTTAAAATATATGGATTTTTCCTTTACTAAATAATAGTTTTTAGCTTAACAAATCATATCTTAAAATTTCAGGTAGATATGATGGTTGATTTGTTGACCATCCAGCCTCCTGAAAGGCTGTTTGTAAAAAAAAATTGCATTCTTCCTACCCTATCCTAATTCTTAACCAGAATCCATAACACAAGTGTATCCATTATATCTCAATTGTATTTTTATTCATTTATTTTATCATTTTAGATTACGCCATATTTATTTATACTTTGAAATTCATTTTGTGTACTGATGTTGATTTTATTTTATGTATACTGATATTGATTTTAAGAGTGCCATAAAATGAAAGACTCTTGCTCTCTTTTTGTGTTGTTACTGGTAATTCAGAAGATGGGCGTTTTTAAATGTTAATTTGGTTTGTTTTTATATTTTGGATATATTATTTCTCCTTTTTAAAAGTCAATTAGAATCAATTAGTGACTCGATTACAGTTTTCAATTTCAAACTATCCTTATTATTTAAACAATGAAATGCTTTCTTTGGTGATTCAAGCGGGATATGAAGGTGGCGACATTGCAGAAAAAATACCTAACCCGCGTTAGCGGCTTATGTAAATTAATTCTGCAAATTAATTTCTAACAAATTGATCATTAAAAGTAACAAAAATTGACTAAATTATTGTTAATGTACATCAGTACTTTCGATCAAAGAAACAACCAAAACGTCTCCTATGGGAATTTCAGCCTGACATCATCATGATTATTTCGTGCAGTCCGTGATTTTTCTCAGGTTGCTGAATGTTTCGACCAATCGGTAAAAGGGGGCGTGTAGATTTCAGTCCTGTCAGTTTCTACAGAGCTATGAATTAACAATCAATTTCCGTAAGAAATAGAGGGAATCATACTTGGTGGATGTAAATATTTAGTTATATACGCTTCAATTTTATATGATTATTTTGGAAAGAGTAATTTCATTATTTATGTAATCTACAAAATGAATATTATTTTATAGATACATGTAATTCATCATTTGAAGTGCTAGAACAAGTTGACATTATGTAAGAAAAGGTATATTTGATTTGGCGTCATTTAAGATCTGGCACCCAAAAAAATTAAAAATGATATAATTTCTATATTAGAACTATATATGGATAATTTACGGTACACTGAGCCCAGGTGTACTGAAATGTACAGGGCATCAAAAGAAACATAATAATCTGAACAGTTTTATTCCTAAACAAAATTTTCTTTCCGCCAGTATTGATCGACATAATGGTGAACATTTTTTTTTTATAAGTTTGTGACATTTTACATGTATATTAACTTTTTTTTACATATCTGAAAATAAAGAAAACCCTTTGGGCAATATATGAAAATTTGGTGCATTTCTTACAAATTCCCATAAGGCCTAGTAGTAATAATTATTTGATAACTTTAGGAAATCGGGATGGTTAATGTACGACTTTTAAACCTTAAAATAATTGATAAGGTAGTAAAATCATGTAAGAAATTTCTTTCAAACAAGAGGCCAATTGGCCTTAACGGTCACTGAGTACCATAGCCCATACACAAAATTGTCGAGGAGTCTCATAAATGCATTTAATTGTTTCATAATGGATTAGAAGATTATAATAATGTAATGACATCCACCTCCCTGCCTGAAGTCTTTTGGAAAGGACTCTTAACCCTATAGTTTAGCACAAGACTTGAAGCTCTTAACAGAGTGTATAACATACTATAGAAGAGGTCCCCAGATTCCATTCAATTTATTTATCCCACATATGTTAACTTACAAAATAGGTTTTATGTTTATATGTTTTCATAGATAAACTAAAACAAGGTGGCTTGTATACTACTTATTACTTTAATATTAAAAAGTCTATTTGTTTATCTTAAAAAATATAAAAACTGTTTTTGTTTCAAATGATAAAATATTTGCATTACTATTTTGATCATACAACTTTATAATTACATTCTATTTAATGATTTATTACTAAATATGAACAAGCCAAGGAAGATAACTCCATTATGAAGAAGCAAGGGAAGATA
>WFKH01006014.1:32030265-32040914 GCA_016163765.1 Magallana hongkongensis
TGGGAGTAAAGATTTTTAAGATTTAATACATTTTTACTATATGGCCAGATTGAACCCACCCTAGGGCCTAAACCCCTGTCCCAGGGGTCATGAATTTCAAAGTTTAGGTAGAAGACTTCATGGACATCATATCCATGCATTTAGTTTTTTACAAATATATATGGGAGTAGAGAAGAAGATTTTCTAAAATTTAATACATTTTTACTATATGGCCATTTTGGCCCCACCCTTGAGCCTGAACCCCTGACCCAGGGACCATAAATTTCACAATTTTGGTAAAGGGCTTCATGGACATCATAACCATGCATTTAGTTTTTATCAAATATCTATGGGAGTAGAGAAGATTTTCTAAGATTTAATACATTTTTACTATATGGCCAATTTGACCCTACCCTTGAGCCTGAACCCCTGACCCAGGGACCATAAATTTCACAATTTTGGTAGAGGGCTTCATGGACATCATATCCATGCATTTAGTTTTTAACAAATATCTATGGGAGTAGAGAAGAAGATTTTCTAAGATTTAATACATTTTTACTATATGGCAATATTGGCCCCACCCAAGGGCCTGAACCCCTGACCCAGAGACCATAAAATTCACAATTTTGGTAAAGGGCTTCATGGACATCATAACCATGTATTTAGTTTTTATCAAATATCTATAGGAGTAGAGAAGAAGATTTTCTAAGATTTAATACATTTTTACTATATGGCCATATTGGCCCCACTCTAGAGCCTGAACCCCTGACCCAGGGGCCATGAATTTCAGAATTTTGGTAGAGGGTTTCATGGACATCATAACCAAGCAATCAGTTTTTTCCTCACATGTGTGGGAGTAGAGAAGAAGATTTTTGAAAATTTGGCTGTTTTTGCATATTTGGCCCCACCTGTGGCACCCTGGGGGTGGTAGAGCCACCAATTTCACAATTTACATTCCTCTTACCATAGAGATGCTTCACACCAAAAATGGAAACAATTGGCCTTGTAGTTTTTAAGAAGAAGTTAAAAAATGTAAATTATTAACGCACAAGCACGACGACGGACGAAAACAGATAGCAATAGGTCATCTGAGTAAACTCAGGTGACCTAAAAATCTAAATTAGAAATAATTAGACTCGGTCTCATCAAAACAGCTGCAAGAAACAGCATGCATGTATATTTGACATCTTGTAAATACAAATGCTTACAGGAAAAAAACAAAAGGATGTGACATTGTACGATTCCGTTTGACATAAAATATACAGTAAGTGAAACAAAATTGCATTTCCTTTTGGCGAGCATTGTACATGTAAGTAGTTGGGTTTTTTCTTTCTTTAATAATGCTATGGTAGTAATGTCAATGTTATTTTAAAAAATGCCTATGATTTTGATATAAAAAATACAGTATGTTTTAATTGTGGTAAACAGTTTTTGGCTTTTGTTCCAGATTATGCTCAGGTGCTAAAATTTGACTTGACTATCCTTAAGAGAGAAGTTCTGCACAAGATATGCACAGATATTGTAAACAGAAAATTAGTAGGAAAGCGCCGAAAAATGACACTACTAAACAGAATTTTTTTGTACTTCACGAAAGCATCGACAGAATTTTGAACGAATATGAGAAAGACTCGATACATAATAGAGAAAATGGACAAATGGGAAGAGTATCCAAACAAAAAAGTATGAAGTCATTGCACGATTTGAATATTGTTCAGTCTGAGAGAACAGTTAACCAAACGAATTTTTGTCCACTCGGAGACAATAATACGAAGTCTAATGATATGAATACCGAAAAGCTCGATATTGCAGACAGAAATAGCGCCTCCGAATGCATAATTGGCAGCGTGTCTTCTATAACAGAAAGCGAATACAACTCTATTCAAGAAAAGGAAGGCCTGTATCCAACTAAAGAATCATCTTTTTCATTGCCGCATTCTGAAAGATCATCATCAGTTACAATAAACAAACAGATAGAACCGAACATTTTAAAAGATAAGGCATTAGATAGTGGTTCTATGAAATGGGTTGCACCAATTGCAATTGCGACGCAAAGCCAAAGAAGAAACATGATAAGAAATAGCAAGAACTCAACTCCAGGACTAGAAGAAGCAAATATCCCTACTTTAAACGAAGGTTCTCTTATTGGGTTTCAGAAAGAGTTCCGCCCAAACGGGGAACAGAGAAACCAACCGATGATAGCTTTAGGAGCCCAACATCAACAAAATTTTCCACATCTGAACAAAGATGCGATCCTCTTTGACCAAAATGGGAACAGCGTCGACAGATTCATAGTTCGCTCTGATGGCATTATATGTCCAGTCAAACAAGTGAGCGCATTTTCTATGCACCCCAAACAACATGCTAATACTTCTCCTAGACGAAACGAGAATGAATGGTCCTCTTTAAATGCAGAAACCTGCTTTGACTACGGACCCCAAGGGGCTGAGATATTAAACAGGACAAGAGAAGCGAATGGAGGACAAAGAGGTACACGTCGGCTAGAAAGGGAAAACGGACATGTGATGAACAAAAACCCACCCTTGCAGCTCAGTAAGTTGGCCCTTCAAGCACGTGCTTTCAGGAAATTTCAATACATGTTGGCTCTGAGGTTCCGCCGGTACTTTCTACGAGAATATCTACGAAATCGCCGTTTTCAGAAATCTCTTTATAATAACAAACCACAGACACCAATATATCATAGAAGTCCAAATACAGACGAGGGGTTCATTCAGACAAACGCGTTGAATCGCGACCTCAGCACACAAAACAATATTGATTTCGGGAAGCATTCCTTATCGGATATCGTGGACGGACTGAATTTATACACTACGTCCTGTAGCAATGAAAGGGGCGATATTTCTGGACTTCAAAGAAGTCAAATGACTAGCTCCAGCTTACTGAAATTGTTTGAAGAAACCCCCGTTTCTAGTCTGCGAGACAATGGGTTTGATTTATTGCAAGACGATCTTGTTGATAATTTAATCGACGACAACCTTTGTAGAACGAAAAGACACACAAATGCGGATACTGCTACTAGGCGAAACAACATCTCTTTTGACGTCAATGCTCCACATCCTATCCACCCTTCTCACTCCGCCGGATATCCTTTTCATGTTCGTGCCCAGGCATCGCAAAACAATAGCCAACGCTTTCCCCTCGACAGGAATAGTTCGAACGAAGCTTTGCAAACTCCACTCGAACACGAAACCTTTCAGGGCAGGAAAGAAATCTTGGATCCGAAAAACAACTTCGATATTTATTCCAGTTTCCAAAGGGGTGACCAATATGACCAATTTATAAGAAAGTGTTCGAATTCGTTCTCGGCAAGCCAGAACAACTTTGATGTACTTAATTCGGATACAGGCAGAACTTTGGTAGATAAAGGAAGGACAGCAACTATTGTGCCGTATCGGAAACCCAGTGCTACATTCTCAAACGTACATAACAGAGAGACCGAAGGGGCTAACTACTGTAGAACTGAACCAACAGCTCTGAACATCAGAACCTCTGTCTCGAGAAATGCAATGCAAGAAAATGAAATAACAAATGCTTTGCTCTTGTCACAAGACTTACAGCAATCCGATTTTTTCAATTTCTAGTTGATACGTCAGGAGATAAAATGAAACAACCAGAGAGAGAGAGAGAGAGGAGAGAGAGAGAGAGAGAGAGATTTACTTTGTGGTGCTTCTTCCCTTGTCATTTTTTTCTACTATACACTATTACATTATCAACAGTTTTAATTACACATTTTGTTTTCTTTTGCGTAGTTTATTTTTTTACATTTGATATTATGAATACTTTATTTTTACAAAAACTAACCTGGCATTTCAATCCAATTTTCTTTTTAATATTGGTATCCAATTTGTTTTTACCTTTTGAAAGTAATAGTTTGGTCAAAATGTGTTACACATATTTGGAAAATTGAACGAAACAAATCATTGATTCAATACTGTTTTTGAAATTGGTACATCTACTTTTGTTTTTTTTAATTCAGTTACTACTTACATGTTATAGTTTAGTATTGCTTTTAAATGTAATAAAGAACGTAGAAACATTTTAAAAGAAGTTGGCCAAGTGCAATGTGCATATCCTTCTTACACCTATAATGGCCAGTGTCTTAGAGAATACAAAAAATTATGTGTACATGTATGTGTATGTAGAACATTTATTCCGGAACATGCCTCCTTCGAAGTTGTTTCTTCACGAATAAAAAATTAAATTGTTTATCGTTAAAATGTTGGGGTTTTTTTTTTTTTGCTTGATTTCTCAACTATTTCTTCACTCGAATGACCTCACCCCGACCCCACATATTATAACATTTGTATTAGCAATACTATGTCACATACTGATTATTTTTTAGAACTTGAATTTTTCACAAGATTTGTACAGTATAAATAAATTATCCCAAGTTGACAAGGGGATCGAACTCCACTCCTAATTCCATTGATATCCCCCCCCCCCCTTGTCTTCCAACTGAGAGAAAGGAACCCTTAGATGGTAGAAAGTAAATTACATGTATATTATGCTTTATCTATACGTAATCATTCGAATTAGTATATATTTTATAAGAAAAACTTCCTGCTTTTTTTTTAAAGAACACAATTTTCAATGTTTAAGTCATATTTCATAAAATAAACGTCAAATGGGCCCTTAAACAGGGTTTTGTTTTAGACCTTTTATTGGCCTTTGATAACTGCATTTAGTCTACACGTATTTAGTCTAAGGTGTGACATCTTGAATATTATATAATAAATCGATATGCATGAGATCAATGCCATTTATAACTACAGAACTGTAGCTTTATCGCATAATCATTTTATAGATAACTTAACGCGTTAAGAATTCATTGTAGGTATTACAAGAACAAGATTTTGCTATACAAGACTCTATACATGTACAGTGTAGTTCCCTCTAGAGTGATAAGCAGCGCTCTCTATATAAACAGGTCTAGAATTTACAAACTATAGTACCAACTCACGGCTGATATGCCATTAACAGAAAAATCACTGATATTGGTACTACATGTAACTCTGGCCCTTCCAGTAGAAGGGATTCTGTTACAGAACCAGGACTGTGGACAATGCATCGCACCGCTAGAGCACCAGGTCGCTCTCCTGCAAGAAAGACTTGAAACTCTGGAACAGAGTAAGTGGATGCACTTTTATACGATTATCCTACTGTTTTGAATTTAAAATTCAAACCTAAACTGAGCCACATCTACTCTACAAAGGGTAAGTAGATGCACATTTAACACAAACTGAGCCATTTTAATCGACACTGCAAACGTTGACAAATCACGATAAAAAATTTTCCTTATCCAAATCACCAAGGTCAATTTTTAAAAAAAATATATAGAAGTGCAATGTAAATGTATATTTTTAAATTCTGAAACTATTTAAAGCAAAAAAAACACCTCATTGTTACATGTGTATTTTTGTTTTGATTTTGTAGTTGCAAATCAACAACCTGTTGCCTTTAGTGCAGAGCTGTCGATGGACCTTGTGCATCCCTCAACTGGTATGAGCATCGTATTCGACAAGGTTCAATTCAATACCGGAAACTTCTACAACAACAAGACTGGCACCTTTTATTGCCCTACTTCCGGTGTCTACTATTTTTCTCTCGAACTTTCCTCTAATGGCCATCCCCAAAGTAGTCACTCACTACACGCAAAGATTATGAAGAACGGCTCTCCAATATCTATCACTGTCCTTGACAGTGAAAGTCACCTGTCATGGTTACGGAGAACTTCCTCAGTGACGACACAGCTGGCACAAGGTGACGTCATTTCCGTCCTAATCAACTACGTCGTTGGAGATATCACAGTCAGCGGTGGAGGCCCCCTTTCAACATTCTCTGGTTTTCTTGTGGAAAGAATACAATAAATAAAAGATTTAACACACTTTATTAATAAATACACAGACATTTAAATTATGTTACCATCTACATTTAATTAAGAGCACCTTTCACTATTTCGTTATATGAGGTATAACTTGAAAGCCCAAACCTTTCAATAAATAAAATATCATTTGATTACCTAGAATTAATAAAAATATGTTCATGTTGTATGAAGAACTACTTAAGAATTATACGTTTTTCTAATAAATATACTTAATCGACAGATATGCTCTAATGAACTATATATACGCGTATCTCTATAAACTCATTTTACCTGGGGCGTCAGTCGTTCGTTTTCTCACACCTGTGTTATAAACGTTACCGTTACTCGTCAGGTAGAGTACTTACAAACACGTGCTTCCGACTGAATTGTTTTTGTCTAACAGCTGAACGATTTGGAATGACCACTATAAATCTGTGCTTTATCTTCGTTCGATGACCGAAATCCAGCGACATGTGAATTCAATGATCAATGATCGCGTTTAGTGTAACCGTGACAGATGGAAATAATGCAACACTGGCTTCCTCGTATAATCGCCTTCTGGGTAGGTACCCACACAGACTATCAGATAATGCCGTTTGGATTCAGCTCTGCGTTTTGACATTAACTTGATGTTTAAGATAAGGATAATCGTTACTGAATATTAAGACTTTAATTCCCTCTCACGTTGACGCGTCCATGAAACTTTACTGCAGAGTTTGTATCGATCTGTAAGTGGAAGCAAGATGATTTCAAAAAACCTCTGTCCTGTGTTGTTTTTTGTGGTTACCTTTACTGTGACCAAAACCACAAGCTCGCTGGTTTTAGGACCTAATGCTACTCAGCCCTGTGCGTGCTTACAACTACATCTAACGACAAAAAAAGCACTGATGATGCTGGAAGAAAACGGAGGCGCTGGACGATTCTTTTTAATGGAACAGCGGGGTGTTGTTTATTCGTTTTCCTCTGAGCTGAGCGGTCAGAAACTTTTTGTGAACATGACGTCATTGGTTGAATATGACGCCAACAGCGTCGATGAGCGCGGGCTTCTGAGTATAGCCCTACACCCAAGATTTTCAGAGAACGGTAAATTTTACACGTACTCTATCCGAAAGTTTAACAACGTGCAGTATACCTACGTGACGGAACTACAAGAGGTATCTGGACGAGTTGATGTCTCGAAAGAGAAATTGATAATGGTGATTCAACAACATAACAATACAAGAAACGGAGGACAGGTACGCTGTGTATAACTGACTTAATCAGACGACCGGATTCTCTCTTTAGAATATTATACATTTAAGCTACATAAAGCTATAATATGATGGCTTTAAATGCCTCTCTTTTTCGTAGCTACTGTTTGGCAATGAAGGATATCTCTATATATTTGTCGGTGATGGAGGTCTCCACTCAAGTGCCCAGAACATGTAGGTACTTGAAACTGTGAGTCATATTGTAAGCCTAAGGTACAACGTCTATTGTGCACTTAATTAACGAGACTGGGTGTTTCATCACTGATCCATACAATCATCTCTTAGCTTATAAAAAAACCAAGTCGCAATTGACGTTATGGCATAAAAGAGTACTATTTACTTGATCTTGCATTCTGGTCCGATATTGATTTCTCATCAGATGAATTTTAAAAATCTCTTTTGTAGTTTGGAGCTCCCAGTCTCCTCAAATTTAAAAATGTTTTGTGAATCTACTATATCAGTAAGAGTTATATCCCTTAATCAGAAGGGCAATGTACCAAAAAAATGTGTGTAACTCTACTGTCGAGTTTTTGTACATGATATGAATATTTATTTTTTATTGTTTTATAGGTCCTCGCTTCTGGGAAAGGTTCTCCGAATAGATATAGATAATGCCGAAGTCGCGGACAATTTGATTCGTTACTATTCTATACCCCCCAATAACACGGATGTCAGCGGTCTCCCGGAAATCTATGCTTGGGGTTTCCGGAACCCTTGGAGGTGCAGTCTGGATATTGGTAAGACATTTTGTAATTATTCACATGACTTTTTATCTTAAAAAGAACACAACTTGTTTTGTAAAAACAGTATTTAAACAGTTTTGAAATTTGTTTACTCTTTCGTGTAAAAAACGTTTAGTAGTCTTCAAAGACTTGTGATATAATAGTTGATACAATTAAGTAAAATATTATTGGATAGGTATGTGCATGCAATCTTTACTACTAAAAATAAATGCATATATAAAAGTTAGTTAATTCTGCCTGGAAATACGTCACCGTTCACACGAGATCGAGATGGACAAACGATGGTTGGTAAAGTTTAAGTTTCTGGTTTCTTTTTTTAAATATTTTACATTAGTCTAAAAAAATTCAACTGTTTTTACTGCTAAGGTAAGGATGTTTAACTTACATGAGATATCACTATGTCCAATATAGGGCTTCAAATTTAGACCTTTATATGGCACTCAAGGCCATTAAACATTACATGTTCTTTATTAAGCCAAGGATATCGCGACACGCGTCAAACTAATATTCAATTTCTTCTACTTTAAGAAGACCTAAGAAATGTAAAAGTAAATTTTGCTTAAAGAAAACACCGACTCTTATTGACTTTTTTTTGGGCATTAAATTTTATTTTACATCTTTATGATATCTTTGTTGGGGAAATAGCCTACGTTTCATGACGTTCTCCCCCCCCCCCCCTCTCTCTCTCTCTCTCTCTCTCTCTCTCAATACTCAGGATGGTGTCTCTGTTTATCATTGACAAACGTAACGGTAACTGTCATTGACATTTTACATATGTTGTCTATAATTGAGAGATTGGCAATTATACAATGCCGTATCAAGGAGACGAAACAATCATCAGATTTATTGGTCGTTTTCTCTACAGGAAGCACAAGTGGCGACATCTATTGTGGCGACTTGGGAGAAGAAGCACAGGAAGAGATAAATCACATCCAAAAGGGACATAACTACGGATGGGACATCAAAGAGGGCGCACTTTGTAACCACCACTCCTGTAACCTGACAGGTTATAATAATATTCAACCTGTTCAGTCTCCATATTATCTGAAGTCTGAAATATTAATAAGAGCATAAAGATGATAGTTATATCTGTTTTATTCTCCATCTGAATATATAGGTCCCGAGGGTATTCCCATTTTTACATATAACCACAGTAAGGGTTCTGCGGCCGTGATAGGAGGCTACGTGTACAGAGGACAGTCTATCAAAAACCTCACCGGCAGATACCTGTTTGCTGATATGTTCTCTAAGTATGGCTTAAAATGTAATCATGTACCGGAATTATTTTAAACGTTATCTAATGGATGGGAAATTATTTATGAAAAAAAATTATTTGAAAAAAATGCTGTAAATCACAAGTAAACTTTGTTATTTTCATGCTTTAGTCAATATGCTTTCAAGTAATACAGGTTTTTTTCGTTGACGGAAAGATAATTAATATTTTTATTTTTAGAAAAGTACGAGTCGTTAAATTACCGACGTCTAGCTAGATGACATTTTTAAGTACACGAGGGTTTTAGGTTCCGTCGAAGGAAATGTTTATGTACGTCACACAATAAGGAATTGTGTGAAATTTACATTTACAAGGGTTGAATCCAAAAGTAATGTCACAGAATGCATTGTGCGCTGTATTACAGAGAATGATATTCCAAAATATGCACAATCACGGGTCTAATTCATAAATTGTCTCCAGGTTTGACGTGTTAATTTCAGAGTAAGTTACATTCTTGGAAATTTTCAAAAAAAGCTCTAAACAAAGCAATATTTTAAACAAAAATAACATGGCCTTTTTGTGTGTCTGCTGTAAAAATAAAAAGAATGTTATTGTAGGTTATATTTATTTATATTTAACTATAATTTTTTGTTGTCTCCGTGGTGTTCTTCAACTCAATTATCAAATAAAATAGAGCGTTACAAACAGAAACTTACTGATCTATATTTAAATATGACATGACATGATAGATATTTCTAGCTGTGTTGAATATTTTGAACAATAAATTTGTAACATTTGTTTTTACTAGAAACTTCCTCTATACAATAAAAGTCAGCAGTAGGGGTCAGTGGGAGGAGAACCACCTGTATTACTGTGACCCGGGGGTGTGTCCGTGCCACGCCCGAGAATCCTTGGGGGAGGACTACCTCGTGTCCTTCTCTCAGGACAGAAAAGGTGATAGAGCGTGAAAATAACAATTACTTCAATTTACCACTTTCAAAGGTTCCTAGTATATTACAAGAAATAAAGCGTTTCAATAAAAATTATGTTTAGAATAACATCAAGCGCTTATAGTCAGCATTCAATATTAGTTAGTCCATGTGATTGTTATACTCTGCCATGTATTTGACCGATAATGTCTCCAATACTTATTCAGTATTTTGTATTTACATCAAAGTAATCAAAAAAAATAAATCTTCAAGATACTGTACATGTATTTTCACGATACTTTTCATGATTAAGGAGAAGTTTACTTGCTGACCACAAAGTCTTTCACTGGTCTATCGACAGATGACAGACTTCTAAAGCTTGTCTCTCCAAAGTAAGTCTGCATTTTATTTCTTTACTTTTATGACTACAAAACTGCAGTAAAGCACTACAACATCTTACAGAGTAATTATAAGATGGTTTGAGTAAAAGCGCATAATTATTATGGCATTGTTCAATGCCCCTTCTGGTCCAATCTCAAAGCTATCGCATAGCAGTAAGGAACAGGCCCAATAAGTATTGGGTTTGGTTGTTTTACTCAGAACCATGGGAAAGGTTTAGGGAAAAGTTGGCCAACTTATACATTGGATTAATAC
>WFKH01006014.1:32052428-32083174 GCA_016163765.1 Magallana hongkongensis
GGGTTACCCCATATCCAAGATATTCGACTTTTAAATTACTTGAATTTTAACTGTGCTCAGCCGATCTCTTAAGTTAAAATCACTGAACTTGTTAAGAAACTGACGTATATAGTTCTTCGTGTCCGTATTAATTACTGCCACCCGTCATTAGCAAACAGTGCACACATCTGTGCTTAAACAGAGTCTACACACGTGCGACCAGAAATATGGTGCAGGTGTTGCGTAACCATTCCGTCGTTTAAAAAAAAAGAAAAGAAATAACACACACTCATACACAACAAATAATTAAAAGAGGTTGTGTGATAACTAACGAACAATAATCATGAAAGTAACATAATTATTGTAATAATATAAGCAATATTCATTAGTGAGAAAATTGTCAATCGAAGAATGACCTATATTTTCGTGAAAAAGACTGAGGAGGCAGCTAGCGTAGGAATATGAATATTTCACATTTACATTTCTAGGGGTGGGGTGTTTTTTCAAAATAATTTTACGTTAATTTTGTTTTCTTCCACGTATTACATATACATGTACATCGATATTCTAAACATTTATTGTAATGTTGTATCTGCTGATCATGAACAGAACTATATTTTTCAGCGCAATTTTGTAAAGAGTACCTGACTTTAGTAATATATCTTGAATAGATAGTAGGCACTGATCGAATATATTAAAAATAATCAAGAGAAACAAACTACAAAATGGTATTGAATTTTAAAGTAGCGAAACAGATAATTCTATTATGGTACAAAATGTATTATTACAAAATAATAATATGGGTCCATTTATAGTAAAAACGGCAACAGAAATGATAAAACATGTGCTAAATACTCTACATGTACAGGTTTATCAATCAACATTTCGAGAAGTTAAAACACCAGCCTCTAACAGTAGTAAAATTACATGCAAGGACAATTTTCACTCAATCATCTAGCTAGATGCTAGCAGTTGTGTGTCCATGGAAACAGCAGAAATATACCGTTGCATAAAAGGCATGAAAATACAAGCTGACGAGGGCGGAAAGGCGACAAAAAAGTAAGACAGATTTTTTTTATTTATATTATTACATAAAATTGGAATTTAGAACAAAATAACTATTCTTAGCCTGTAATTTGAAAGTTTTGCTTTTTAATTCTCAACAGTGCTGATTTATTTCTGAATGTGTTTATATCAACGGGGATTTCACCATCTATTTACATTAAATACCGTATTTCACCGCCTGTGCACATTATCCATGGCATTGTGAACATTTACATCATACTCGCAAAATGATTTTGTGATGATGTCAATTTGTTTTAAGCTTGTTTTTAATCCTTTGGTGCTGATATCTACTGTGTGTGAGGGTTTATGGGCCATCAAATAACTGTACATGATGTATGTTTATACAGTACCAAATTTATAGTCTTCTGCTTAATGTCCCCTTCGAAAGGCTTTCATTATCAATGACATGTACGACACTCTTGTTTGTTTTTGTTTTTGTTTTTTTTTTGTGTGTGTGGCAACAATACGGTGAATTCTTAACTGGAGAAAAATTTAATCACATGAAAGTCAGAGCTACAGTTTCAAAGACCCTGTCGTGTGCTGCTTTTAACTAAATTGCGTAGTCTTAGTTCAAAAGCCAGACAAATCTTGTTGATTTCAAAGAGCCATGGCTGAGTGGCCAGCAATGAAATAGACAGGTCTACGTCACATTGCTGTTTGACACAACTACCCAAAGTCCAAGCTCCTGTTAAAAATGGTTCTATTTTCGGTTGTGGTTCATATAGAAACTGACGAGACTGAAATCTTCACGATCCAGTTCAAACCAGTTTAAAAATGACCAATCCGCCAGTGAATACATGTAAATGCATTCCTTTAAGTGTTTAAAACTACTTTCAAATGCATTAATTGTTTAGCTAACTAAATAACAACTTAAATTGAAAAAAAATGAATAAATAACATTAATATCGTATATTGATGTCTTAGGTTTGAGGTTTACTAAACGTGGACTTTTTTTTTGATCGATCAAAACTTTAGCCACTTTGAGAGCACGAACTCCATAGACTGCACGGACTGACCTTAGACTTCAAAGTATATTATTATACTTTCATGTTAAATACTGAAATCTGGTTTAGACGCAGTTGACAATCCGTTCTCATACCCTCAGCGTTAGCAACACACTTGGCAACGGGCCGATAGAACGAATTGTTACATGCGCGTAAATTATGCGCGTACGGTTCGCCGTAGAACTCACGTCTTTTCTATATAAAAACAGTAAAATTTGCTATAAAATTAAGACATTCGGTATAATAAGTAAATAGTGTCTGTTTGGGAGGGAACCAGTTGAAATTGACACCCCGAGAAAACCATTGTCAACCGACGCGAAGCGGAGGTTGACAATGGTTTTCGAGGGGTGTCAATTTCAACTGGTACCCTCCCAAGCAGGCACTATTTATATAGTGGTGGTCAAACACATAAATGGAAGAATTGGTTGTTCCTTCTATATAACGTGCTGTTTGATAAAAACGACAATTTTTATTCTTCTACACATTATTATCTGAATAAATGAAAATAAAAAGAATTCAGAGAGAGATGTATATGAGTAAATAAAACCAGTAAAATGTTTCTTTGTTGTTTTCTACAGGCAATGAAGGTAGCAATAATTGCAGAAAAAAAATTATATAATCCGCTAACGCGGGATGTGTAATTTTCTACAAAGCCAGCTATCATCAAACCCGCATGAAACACCAAAGAAACCATTTTATAATTGCATAATGGCTCCTTTTAATAACATTAATTATATTCATCTTACCTTAACTGAAATTTATTATGCAAGGTATTACACTATATAAATACTGCCTGTTTGGGAGGGTAACAGTTCGCGTCGGTTGACAATGGTTTTCGAGGGGTGTCAATTTCAACTGTTGCCCTCCCAAACAGGCACTATTTATTTTATCATACTGAATGTCTTTAGAGAAAATTTTACTACGTTTATGTAGAAATGACGTGAATTTAACGGCGAACCGTATGCGCATAATTTACGCGCATGTAACAATTCGTTCTATCGGCCCGTTGCCAAGCGTGTTGCTAACGCTGAGGGTAAGAGAACGGATTATCAACTGCGTCTAAACCAATCAGATTTCAGTATTTAACATGAAAGTATGATAATCTCAAATGGCACACGTATATCAGTTTTAAATCGAACTTTTGGAATATAAAAACTCTTTGTAAAGTACAATATATTCTCTCAAAAATTACACGTATATAACACTCTGCATGAATGTTACATTTTCAGTTAGATCTAAACTCGTTTTTCCGTTTATCTATGATATTTACCTGAATTTTTTCTATTGGAGTTTGGATTTACGTAACCTCCTGATATTCATTATACTGAACTGTTTTATATCTAATGGATCTAATTGAGGCAAAAACCATTGAAACAATTGAATGGCCCGTGGTAATCATAGTAGAGTTAGAAAACTTAATGAATTCATCAGACAAAATCGTGATCAAAGGGAAAGAATACTCAATAGAATAACCATTACTTAAATTGCTAAACTACGCATTTTTAAAATGGTTTTTTTTATATTTTATGTTATTGCTATAACCAAACTGAGTGCATTGTGCCATCATTTCCTGATTGGTAGAAGTAATGTGTTATGGTTTTTTTAATACTAAAATAAACCCTAAGAAATTTCAAATTGACGTAAAAAAAATCCTTCAAATGAAAAAATCCCTATCCTTCACGCCTCCAGTATATACACACCGTCATCTGTAATACTGGTTGTCTTTTTTCAACATTCATTATCCTTCACGCCTCCAGTATATACACACCGTCATCTGTAATACTGGTTGTCTTTTTTCAACATTCTTTATTTGAAGTGAGTTATTTATTATTTTGTTGTTGTTGCAAAGATGTTTTGTGTTATGCCAATGAGCGATTTAAAAAAACATGTTATTGTTTAAAGTTACATCTCTGTATAAAATCATTATAATATAAAAGAAGGTAAAATAAAATAAAATAACCTATAACCAGGATAATTGTTCAGTACGTTACATAGAAAGAAGAGCCATTTGACCAAACATTGGTCATACGTGTATTATTGAATTAACCAGATTCATCCAGTAATACACTTTAATATACAGTAATTGAATTTTTGAAGATACGTGTACATATAAAAAAACAATCTCTGGTGTACTCCCTTTTGATGGATATTAAAATAGATGTAAATATAAACAGTATAATGCTTTCTTTGGTGCTTTATGCGGGCTATGAAAGCTTACACGGGTTATGTTGTTTTTGGGGGGTTTTTTTGTTTGTTTTTGTTTGTTTGGGTTTTTTTTTGCAATGCTAGCTACCTCCACGAAACACAAAAGAAAGCATTTTATTGTTTAGATACACCCAAAGTGGTTAAATTATTATTATTGTCGATAAGAACGTTACATAAAAGGAACAGCCAATTTTCAATACATGTGAAGGTTACCATGGTTATTACAGCTATATTGTGTGATTATCCAAGGAGTTGAAATGGTGTATTTTTTCGCTAGGCTTGTCAAGCGAATATAAACACAATTTCAACGAGTTGGATAAAGCAAATATAAAATCACACAATTCATCTCATACGATTTGATATGTTATATGTAAAGCTTTAGAGAGCACGAAACTTCACGGACTTGCACGGACTGACCTCAGAGTTCCATTTAGATATCCTCTATATTTCATAGAGGGAGGAGCCAAGTTTCCATATATGGAAGTTACTATAACTTATTTGGAAATCTATATGTCGCTTGTTTGACGTCTGTTCTTCGTTGTTTTTACAAGGTATGATCAACAGAAAATGAATGTCCAATTCTGTACGGACAACAATATTACTTAAATGCTCTATTCATTCCAAAAATCGTCAACCTATCATTCTAACTTTGAGTCTCTAAATCAATCTTTTCTGTATTTTAGTCGTTCACATGAATCCATAGTAAAATTTATCAGTAAAAAGATAATGAAAACATGGTTTATCTCTTTTTTAACGTTCACTATTTTATAAGGTAACACGTGACATTATGATGAAGATTCAGTAATTTTGACAAGTTACGAAGCTTGCACTTTCCAAATGCTTAAATAGAGGGAGGCCTGCAGTGTAAAACATAGTTTTATCGCGTGATCTCTTATAAATTAAAGAAATTTGTGATCATAAAGATTATGAGAATACTTTATGACCTTAAGCCAGTCTCTCTTAAGTTCCATGTTCATCATTAAAACGATTCCTTATTCTTAAATTAATGAGATATCTCTATATAGTTATACTTCTCAGAACGTGTGTTTATTAATTAATCATGTTCGTCGTAATTCATATTAATGAAGAAAAAAAAGAATATTTCTTCATTTAGAAACAAATATAATACCGACTTACTATTCATCATTATCATCTTTGGTCAAATTGGCTATATTCAAGACCGTTGCCTTAAAACTTTCATTCATAGCCAACATCTGTATGGTTACAGAAATGGGATGCACACTGTCCATCAAAACCGACAAATGTCCCTCACCTTTTGACCCGGATGTCTATTTGATACGTCAACCTTCCAGCCCGGTAGAGAAGAAAATTCCGTTGGAGATCCGGAAAAAGATTTCTAGCACCGCTAAGCCATGTCTCAATCGGTCTCCCCAGCGGAAGTGGATTCGGAGTGTTTCCGTGATGGATACTCGATGTTCCCTGACCACACGTGACAAATACCAAATCATCAAATCTTGGAAAGGCATCGCCAGAGACTTGCATACGACTGGAGTCACCATGTTTCTCAGGTAAATTGAACACACGGGCACTCATCTCACATTAAACAAATATATCCTTTACTTAAAAATACAATGTTTTATTTTTTTAAATACAGTGTATGAAAAAAATATATAAAATCAGATGCCAGTGATTAACATTTTATTTCATTTATATCAATGTTTGTTTTTTCCTCTTTCTCTTTCTTTTTTTTTTTGTAACACTTTTTGATCTAATGTTTAAAACACAATATTATTACATACATGAGTTAACATACATAAGTATACAATCTAAATTTTGCTCATATTGTATCAATTTTGGGCATCGCGGTAATATCATTCATGTCATCAAGAATGAATTAAATACATGTAAATCTGATTAAAAATAAATCAACAACAGAGATATTTGGTTTCAACAGAATGTTCCAAGAGCATGACGACCTACGAAAGTTCTTCAAGTTTGGAGACTACAAAGAGTCGTCCGACCTCCTCCAGAACAAGATCTTCCAGAACCACGTGATGCTGGTGATGCACACACTCGATGAAGCCATCTGTTCGATGGGGGACACGGATTACGTCATGGAGATGCTGCGAGGGGTGGGGAAATCCCACAGACGCTTGCCCGAGTTCAATTTCATGATATTTAGCGTGAGTCTCAATTTCATGGATTTGAAAATGTCAAATGACAAAATTAATGTTTCCTCGATACTAGTAATCATTTAAGAATTCGTGTTTTCTATTATTAAATGCTTATTTTGCATCATTCGCCGATAGTTTGCCATTGCCATTGCATGTACTAGTATATAAATGCTGTTAGTTTTTCATTACATGCTGTTGCTTTGTATTATTTAAGGAATAAGGCACCATTCTTTGCATTGAGTATTATGAGATGATCAAATACGGTCGGGATGATCAAATCCATGCAATAGAACCATTTTAACAGGAGCTTGGACTTTGGGTAGTTGTCTCAAACAGCAATGTGACGTAGGCAAGTCTATTTCATTGTAGGCCACTCAGCCATGGCTCTTTGAAATCAACAAGATTTGTCTGGCTTTTGAACAATGACTACGCAATATGTGTATAATTCACTTATGACCAGCGTCAATTTTAACTTGTTTTGATGCAACAAAAAGATAGTTACATCCTACCGAAAGTCCAAGGCCTTGTTAAAATGGTTCTAAAGCCCGAAGGGCTGATAGATTTGATCACGCCCGACCGTATTTGATCATCTCGTTATATTCAAAGAATGATTCATTATTACAATTTTCAGCAATTGTGCGATTCAACATTAAAATACGGTAGTCATTGATGAAATGTATTGGACAATATACAAAATCGATTCGTAGATTTATCACAGACAAAGACACTGAAAAATGTAAATATTTGCTTTTACATTGTAGTTCACTCTAAGATTATATATTATAAAATGAAATGTGTTCTTTCCTCGACAAAAATTTGTTTCACAATATTGCCTTTAATTCAGCGTTTTCAAAATGTTTCTTCCAAGGAAGTTGCTTTTGACCGCTGTATATTTTTTTTTGTTTGATTAATGAATATAATTATTCTAACCAGAAATGGCCGAGTAGAACAATTGTTGGTTTTCATTTTTTTAAAATATAAGATATACGTAATAAAACAGCAGAAAAGCTATTCTAAGTTATATACATAATAAAAAGGAACCGGGTTAAGGTATGGTATCACTATATAGCCCGGAGCTCTTGAGAACAAACGAGAAATGTGATGATAAAAGACGTGATTCATTATATCCTGATTGTCTTCAAAGAATCCTGCAGATAAACTGGTTAAAACTAGATCTTAAATCAAAAATCATATGATTGAACAAAAAACCATCCAACAACCGCAAACTAGAGTACAGCGATGGAATTACACACACGTATTGTTCTTGCAGCTCTGAAAGTATAATTAAGTTCCAACAATTCATCAGAATATAACACACAGTTCAGTTTAAGATGAAAAGAGTACATAAGGAGGGTCCTCTACGTCTGATGAAAAACATGTCAAAAGATGATCATTGATGTTTGAAACATGTCAGTACTGAGAGTATCGCGAGACACGTAGGCTGTTTTTTTTTAAACTTAAGAATATCCTTTGTTCATGTCATAACCAAAGGGTCGCATAGAGATAGATTTCCGCATTACTTCTTGAAGAATTCCGTGTTCTTTTTTAACTTTGGATGGCGGTGCAAGTTTCTGTAGGGTTTCAAATCGATCCGTTGTCTGCATTTAAATCACTTATATCCCTACAAAGCTCTGGAATGAACACAGAAAGGACAAAAATAGGACTTTTCAAATCTGTATTCTGTCTCTTAAAGGTCCTAGAACCTAGAGATTTTTGGTTTTCTGAATCTAAAACACCAATTTTCGAGGATACATAAATTGGTGATCAATGGCTCTGGCAATACTTTGATCATGTTTCTTACTTTGATGAACATTTGATTTCGTTGATGAGGTCAACAATGAAATCAACAAAAGTAAATGCTCATCAAATATTGATGATAATACAGTATAATACTTGGAAGTTATTTTGCTAAATACCCGACTATATATACATATACATGTACTATATACATGGATATGATAGTTACACTTTGTTATTTTATTGCAAATTTTTATTTTTATTATTTTTTAGAGGATAGAGGAGCCATTTTTGATCGCCGTCAAGGAAACGCTTGGAGATCGCTATTCGGCCAACATGGATAACATATATCGGAAAACAGTGAAATTCATTATACGTGAACTATCACAGGGGTTTAACGATACTCCGAAAGCAATGGACTAGCATGATTAGGATATCTGCAATACAATCAGTGCCATTCATACGTGTATTTCCAGCATTAGAAAAAGATAATTGTTTACAACGAGCGTTTTAGCTCAGAGGGCAATTAGTGTTTTACATATTTTTTTTTATTATTATTATTTTAATTTTCCGATACAAACATATTAATGAAACATTTGTCTCTGCATACATGTATATCAGGATACAGAATATTTTGAACATTGCAATGAAACAATTGCATCGACATTGCATACATGTTCATCATGAAATTTTACTAAGAAAAATATAAATTACATTTCAGAAAGCATTTTTATTTATTGAGAGAGAGAGAGAGAGAGAGAGAGAGAGAGAGAGATCTAGTGAGATCCAAAGGGATCCATTTTGCCAAGTCTGTATTAAACCTATCCACTTCTTTCCTTTGCATCTAGTAATACATGTATTGTTATATTTTATACAACTGTTTTAAATCATTTTATAATGCCATTTACTATCAATTGATTTTTCTGGCATCTATTTCTGTATATGTATTTTTTTTTATCATAGTGAGCAGAATATTGAACACTTTTGACTTCACACTACCTTCTGTATCACCAAAAATAAAAGTTTATCATCAAAGTCTATTTTAATTGCCTTTGAGTTGCAAACTCTAACAAATTCTGCAAGTACTTATGTCTAGTAATTGTTGCACCTTTGGACAATCCCATAATAAGTGATATATTATTTCCTCAACATTCTCCAAAAAGTACATAGATTAGAATCTATTTTACCAATTTTATACATAAAACTGTCTGTTGATCCTGTACTGCAACCATTGAAATTTAGAGTCTCACTTGTATGTTCTTGATTAATTTCGATAAAATCATTTTCTGATGCATTGACTTGAGTTGTATAGATCCCCCCCCTCCCAAAAACATGTAATTCTCATTCATAAAATATTTTGCCAATCTTGGAAAACTATAACTGATATTTTACTGAAAATATGTTCAATATGATATATTGGGCTGACTCTGGAATTTACGATTCGCTTTGTGATTTAGAAATTTTATACATGTACATACTATTTTGCCGGTTTAGTTTATTTGAGCTCAAATAAGCTTTTCTGTTCATTCGTTGTCCGGCATCCATCAGTCTGTAAAAAAAAAATCACAAATTCGACTTCTCTAGAACCCTTGCACCAATTTCTGCCACACTGGAAACGAAACCTCTTTTAGTAAAATATGTTTGAATGACAGGTCACGTGCCTATCAAATGTGAGATGATTAAAATAATCAATGAAAAATACGACGAGTTTGTACATATAATCACTGCACCAGGAATTTAAGGCTTGATTGGACATAATGCACTTACAAGTTCTTCAAATATATTCTCCACTCATGAGCATCAAGCAGTTAAATTGAGTACAATATGCCTAGTATACATGTTGTCATGTTGACCCGCTACCAAATTATAAATGTCAGGACCCCAGGGTCAGTGATTCTGATGCTATAGTGGAACTTTATTAGTCAAATATTGAAAATGCATACATTCTTTAAAAATCTTCATCTATATTACTGGGCATCTAGTTGACCAACTAACCATCAAGTGACCAATGATATGTGAATGAAACGATTAAAATAAAAAAGGTCGAAAATTTAGGAATTGGTTTGATACATGTACACTCCGTTAATCTATATCAAATATTTTTTTTTTTAATTTCTCATGTCAATATCAAAATGTATTGATGAGTCGTCGGTCGAATGAGTGCCCATGGTATCATCCCCACACCTACTTTAAAATACGTTGGTTACTACATGTACATGTAGTATATCTAAAAAGAAAGGTTGAGGTCTACACCCCTAAACCTCATACTTTCTTGTTGCTTATGTGTAGATACATGAAGTGCATGACTGTAGTTTTTTTTTTCTTATCAAGTCCCCCGAGTCATTCCCACTCCCAAATATTTTATAGTTCGTCAAATATCTTGAAAAAAGGTGAGGCCTCCATTCCTAAACCATATATTCTTGCTGCTCATGTAAATTTGCATTGAATATTATGTCAAGAAAGTGAATTTCTTGGACATCTTAAACCCATTGTCTTATGACTGGATAAAGATCTTGAGTTTCCCACCACTAAAACATATAAAGTACATGTATTGTCGCTCATGTCAAAGTGCATGTATTAACTGTTATGTTGGTGTCTTCTCCTATTCCCGTTTCATATTATTTGTCAAAGATCTCGATAACGATTGATGTCCCTAAACAATAAAGTGTTGCTGTTTTTCAAGATGTTGGCAAGTGTTCCTGGGTTCAACTTAACCCACTTATTATTTATTATCGGTAAAATGGTTGGGACTTCTTCCAAATATTATATTGTCGCTGCGTTGAAGTGTACGTTGGGCAAGTGCCTCAGGATATTCCCTATTCCCCTCTTTCAAAATGCTTGACATTATACATATTTTTTTTTCTCAAATCCAATCTTTGCTTATTTTGCTTTCGCATGGTTGGAGTACATTGAGGTGACTGTTAAGGCCCATGGGCCTCTAATTTTTTGCCTTGATTTGTAAAGGTTTATAACCACACATCCAGGTAATTAATATGAGTAATGTCTTATAAGTATATTTAAAAGTATTGACATCATGAACACAAACCCCAGCCCTAAAGTTACCTGACCCTATACGTATTGTTTGCTCACCTGAGCCGAATGATAGTGTTTGGAGGAAACCAACTGCACTAAAAATAATGAATGTATCAGTGAAATATTACACATTTATTAACATATTCGATCAGTGCCTACTATCTATTCAAGATATATTACTATAGTCAGGTACTCTTTACACAGTTGCGCTGAAAAATATAGTTCTGTTCATGATCAGCAGATACAACATTACAATAAATGTTTAGAATATCGATGTATATGTAAGAAAATTGTCAATTTTAAAATTAGAAAATAAAATATTGGTTATTTATTAAACATTGTTCGTCATTGTAGTTTTTTGTTCCCTGTTTCATTTTTTTTTAATCACAGAATATTCACTTCGTTTACACAAGAAATGTTTGATGTACGATCTAACTAAAATGTAAGCGACTTCCGCTTTCGCTTTCAAATATTTTCAAGTGTAAACATGCACTGCTGGTACTGTTATTGATATTTTTGATACATACTGGATAGAGATTATGAGAATGAAGTGTCAATTTTAGCAACAAAGGTAACTTTGCGAAATCTGAAAAAGTTTTATTTTGCATAGTGATAAAACAATGAAAAATGGTACAGTGTTGGTTGTACATCGGCGGCAAATTTTGACAGGTTGAAACGTATATTGTGAACTCCTTTCATTTTAATGTTTGTATTTTCAGTATTCTTTTAAACAAAGATGTATTTTTAATTTTGTTTTTGTTTTTAAAAACTCACTTTATTCTTACCTAGCCTAAATGACAGTATTTATTTTGACAGCCAGAATGAAAACAGTTTTACTATAAGCATGCATACATGTATCTGAAGGTATTTAATGCTACAGCTAAAGTAATTTTTTGCAGATTTGAAGAAATAATGATAATGGTGTGCTACATATTCTGAAAAATGGTATCAAAGACATCAGAATATAGACGGGAATATCGTCCCGCTTCCCTTGTGAAGAACATTCCAACATATTACGAGTCGCTTACTTATCGTCACCACCGCCGTGAACTCGAGTATGCCCATACCCCCATATCTTGGGACTTTGAACAAGACAATAGAAATGACACACCATCAGATGATGATGAGATTCCTGTTATTAAATTGAAAATAGATGAAGAAGAAAAGGATGAAAATGGGGATGTGAAAAAAGAAGAAGGGGATGAATGTATTGAAGAGGATAAGCAAGAAGATGGAAAGGAGGAAATTTTGGAAGAAAAAGCTATAGAAGTAAAAGAAAAAGTGAATAAATGTGACCAGAAAAAATCTGAGGGGAAACCAGATGTTCTGGTAGAAAGGCAAACTTCAGAGAGCAGAGAATTAACAAAATTGGCTAAAGAAAAGCTGAGGAAATACAGTAGTTCTGAGAATAAAAATATTGGAAAATCAAAGCCCTCTCAAGATAAAAAGAAAATTTCAGGTAAGATTGGGTTTAAGTGTTTTCCATTAGACATATGAATACTTCTTAGAAACTAATTTGAGACAACATGACAAGAAATACTATTAAAAGCTAGAGTTATTTAGAAGAGGCTAACTTTATATAATCTACGAGGGTTGTTAGAAAAGTTCGTGGACAAAGTGATTTATGGCAAAATTACTCCATGCTTTGTAGGATGACATAGATTTTATTAAATGACTACCAATTGAAAATAAGTATGCAAAAAATCATATGATTTTGAAATTGTTTTCAAAAGATACAGCAATTTTTACTTTGCATGAATTAGATTTTACGGAGCACCATTTCCTATTTCCATGACGTCAGGTGACGTCAAACTACTAAATATCAGTTCTTCCATCTTTAAACCTCTGTGATTCCAATTGTAAACCTTTGTCCTATGAAAATAGCAGCATCTAAGAACCTTTTGGTCTCCATCTGAGATTTTTCTGTGTGCACACTAAATTTAATAATGGCCCGGTGCTCCAAGATGTCCATTGACGTTTACATTTTTGACTCATTTTTCAAGCGTTGGTTGTCCATATTTGGCGATAAAACGGTCAGATATTCTTTAATTTAATTGAAACTTTCACAAAATGACCTTCATAAGTTATTGTAATGTCATATGAAATATCGTTTATTTTTATGCGTTTAAACGGTACATTTTCTTAATAAGGAAATATGCGTACAAGATATAAAAGGTAAAAAAAACGACATGCTCCGTAAAGCATATCTTGTCAAATTAATTAAGCTGTATATTTTTTATGGTGCAATTAAAAAAAACAAATCTTTACATATTTCTTTGAAAAATGCGTCAAAATTGAATCTGAAAAGTTTCGCTGGTTCATGCGAATAGTCCGCTCACAACAGAACTTCTCCGCGAACTTTTCTAACAACCCTCGGTATGGTGCAGTGTACAAATACAAGTTCATATGTAATGATGATGCAATATCTCAGATTAGCTTGAAAGAGAATGAGAAAAGTCGATAATATAACTTCTTTTTTAAAAAGAAATATTCTGGTATTAAATCAGTGTTCAACTACAAACCCTATGTAATCTGACAACAATTTTCCTTACAGATGATTTTCTTTCACCTAAACAAGTTGAGGAGAAGACATTCGTCAAAAGACCAAAACGACCAGATAGAAGCAGGGAGCCATCATCTAGACCAAAAACGGCTGTCTCTGCCTCAGTGCCTCGCCCTCTTTCATCGACTTCTCCCAGACCGTCCTCATCTGCCTCTTGTGACAGACCACCTTTTGTCCTGTATGGTAGTGGGGACACAGAGCTGCAAACTGGGAGCAAAAGAACTCACAACGTCCACTGTTCAACTGATGTTAGTTTGATGTTCAATATTGTTAGCTTATTTTTTTTGTCTTGAATTTAGATTTTGAAGTTGTTTGTGTGTGCATGTAGATTATTAGAGATACTTTGTCAATGATATGAGATATGTGTGTATAATTACTGCATATTTAATTTTCAAATATTGACTGTTTTCTATTTCCAAAAATTTTATCTTTATATAAAAAATTCTTGAAGAAACTTTGGAATATGATAGAATTTGAATACATTACTATTGTAAACCTTGACTCGCAATAACTGTATTTTGTGGATCACTTTGATTATTAAATTTTAATAATATCATGGGTAAGCTTTATATCATATTCATTTAATGTTATATTATTACTCATAGATCTACCCAGCTGCAGTGAAAGCTCGTCAGCAACATTACCTAAGAGCCAAAAAGTTGGAGGACCTCAGAAAGAAAATACTCCTGCAGAAAAAGAAACAGAAGAACAGCTTTTCCAGCAAGATCGCCAAGGAAACCACTGCTTGGAGGAGCGAGTACCAGAATCAGTATCCCCTCTATGACAATGAAGAATACGCCAGGCGATTACGAGCCATAGATTCGGCCAGGGCACGGAAAGTCAAGTGCGATCTTTAGATCACATGCAAATATTGTAAAGAGCAAGGACTGAGTATTGATGGAAAATCAGATGCTGCAAATTCTTTGTAGATAAAATATTCAAGTAAATGCCATAGTTGGTGTAGAAAGGAGTAAAGTGTATCGTTACTTAATGTGGTTGACACGATTGATATTAATCAGTACTGAGGCAGTTACCGTCCATACTTAAACAAATTAGCTTTTTTTTCTGTTACAGAAGTAGACTCAGGATAAGTGATCTCTTTTGCTCTACAATGTACTTGTATGTTGCCAATTACAACAAAATCTGAAAAAAGGCAACCGACTTATAGGCAAACAATACTTATAAGCAAGTATATACATTACCTAGGAACCTTTACTTGAAGTACAAGAACAATAATGTAGTTACCCTCAGTATTTATGATGAGATTTTTTTTTTGGTAAGAATATATTAAGGATCTTTTATATTATGTTATTGTTAAGACTTGATGACAAAAAAATTAAACATATTAATTGTACATGTGACTATTTTTGGCAAATAAATAGAGTATGTTATCTAAACATGTAAACCTTATACAAACATGACAGATTTAGTGTTGTAGCTATTTATATGTCACACTTTTTTTGTAGTATGAAATACATAAAGTTATTTTTAATGTCAGAGATAAAACCAGTGTTGTTTGTTTTCTTTTTATGTGCATCTTTTGCTTTTGTTTAACATTTTGCTTATGATTATTCTTTTTTATGTAAAATCTCCCTCTTGAATAAATGTTGACTGGTAACTTAATGTATTAGAAATCCTAGTTGCCAGATGAGTTTCTGTTCTTCTGTCTGCTACTGTCAAAGTGATCTGTGTTTTAAAGTAAAAATTTTGAAATTTTTGAAAAAATTTGAAATTGCATGCACATGTACATGAACATTGTATATGACTTACAGCAAAATGTACATGTCTTTGTTGTCTGAAATGTAATTTATTCTCTCATATTTCACATGTTGTCTGAAATGAAATTCATTCTCTCATATTGGCGATGATATTGCACATATTTATGGAACTTACATATGCTGTATCTGTACAGTTTTGTTACGTGACACAGTGATGAACAGAACAACAGTGCTGTTCTTTATTGATCTGTTTCCTCCAACAGTTTTAAATTGTTGATATTGAATCTTTTAGAGAAATGTTAGTCAGTTGTTAAAGACTGGTTTGATTATTGTCGTATATGTTTTTCTTTTAGAAATAAAATCTGCTAGTCAGTTCTGAATTTTGAATTACTGGTATTGCATGTACATGTAGTTTTAGATAAGAAGTTCTGCTCAGAACTTGCCATTTATTAATTGATTAAAATTATTAAAGTGTAGCAAAGAAAGCAATATGAGAACTTCTTTGAAAGATAGATACCAAATTTATAAAGACCATCAAAAATATAGAGTACATATTTCATTAGTTGAAAATGAATTTCATTGAACATAATTGAAATGTAAATATATTCAATTCTCTGAAACTTTAAAAAGTAGGCCCCACATTTATGATTATAGGAGTTGACTGTTTTTAAACCCTGTTTATTCATCAGAGAAAATAAAGGTTTAACATGTATAGAATTAAAAGCATCATTAGTTCAGTATTGGTAATCATCCAAGCAAATTTGTTAAGAGATTTTTAGAAGTGGATCTGCTGTAAACATACCTTACATGTATCTGAAATAAGTAAGACAAGTTCAGAATCTGAGTTTAGGCTGTAATTTTGTATCCCTGAAAGCAGCATAGACACTTTAATGAGACCTGGGCTGCATTCAAGATCATAGCAGCTAGCCCTACGTACCCACTAGGTTGTAGATATCTAGGTCTATTGAACAAACTGCTAGTTTAGTCGCTAGGTCTCTGATTTGAAGTTGGAAACATTCAACGAAAGACTTATTGTATCGACATACATGTAATTTGTTAATTTCAAGCAGAAATATACATATTAAAATCCACAATAACTAATAGGATGATCAAAATATCACTAAATAAGATAAATTTCATGTTTGTTACAAAGTGGTAACTAAGGTAGCCATCTTAAATTTGGTGCTTAGCATTAAAAATTTAGGCTATGAATATCTACGTAGTGTCTAGGCTAGCTTCCTTCAACAGCCTAGCTGCTATGTAGCAGCTACAATCTTGAATGAACCCCTGTCTGCCCTATAAACTCTAACCTGTTCATTCGCAAGGAAAATTTGAAAGTTACATTCAGCATTCTGAGGCTCAGCATGTATGACTGGCAAGATGCATTCTTTTTTGCATCACCCTAGCTTTAGCTTAGGACGGCCCCGTTGAATAACCTACTCTGTTGGAGCTGACTGTTACATGTACTTGTATGGCTATGCCATACAGATTTTGTCTTGAGTAATATAAATGATCCCCATGTAAGTAAATCAATCAACTTCTCACCAGTAGAAAGAAAAAATTGAAAATAAAACGTGTTTTTTTGGACATGGTTTATTGGCTACTAACAACTCTATTCAATAAACAACCAACAGGGATTCAAACAAGCCCAAGTTTGAATTGTACATTGTATATAGTCTATACAGGCCTGCAGGTGTACATGCATGCCAGTCAGTTGTAAGGTGTTCTTATCATTTGAAAGCACAAGGCAAACACATACGACATGTTCTATAACACCTACGATAAGTTAATTATTACACAAATGTTATTTTTCAAAAAAAAAAAATTCACTGGAGAAATTCCTTGCAATACATGTAGTTTATATTGGAAAAAATACCAAAAGCATATTTAAGGCTGCTTTTGATTGGCTTATGGAAAAAGTTAAATTAATATAAATACAGAAAGCTGGTCCCATTATGATTGAAATCAAAAGTTCTGAAAAAAGTTCAGTTTTTTTTTTTGAATAAAATGTCTCCATGAAAACATAAAATCAGTACATGTTCCACACCAGTATATATATACACATTGTAAACATTGGGTAAGGAAGTAACCTAAGTCATTGCAAAGTTTACCAAGGTTAAATGTTATGAATTTAACTACCAAAAGCTTATATAATCTACCAGGTATAAAAGCAAATAGGAAAACAGAAACTTAGTTGTGGAGTTGTAATTTTGGGTAAGATTTATCAATATAAATATACTAAAAACAAAACAAATTTATTACACATAAATGTTATATCAATATACTTCAAACATGTCTTTTGAAATAAAGCTATATACATGTATATAAAAGCAAATGTCATGATGTGATGTTTTTTATCCCCACCCCTTTTCCCCTAAAAAAAAGAGAGCCCCCCCCCCCCCCCCTAAAAAAAATCCAATGTAATTGTAGTACATATATACAAATATTGAAATGGTTTGCATTCACACTTCATAATCAATGGGATCATCAGAAGACTGAGAAGAGACACACTGCTTTCACTATCATATCTGCAACACACAATTTTGAAACATATTCCATTTGATATGACATTCTTTTCCATCAAACAGAATAGGCCACCAAATTGTGCAACATTATGCATCTATAAAAAATATTTGTAGACCAATAACACACTGGCGGTTTTTTGCATGATTTAAATTTGGAAATGTTTCATTTACTTACTTATATATACATACAGAACAAATTTGAAAAATCATGTTTTACATATACTGTACATGTAATTCTATGTAATGTTTGGAATCATTTTAGAATGTATTAAAACTAAAATTATAGTTCTTTGAAAGATATACAAGAATATAACTTCAATAAACCTGTACACATTGCAAAAATAAATAAAAATAAATAAATTTTAAAGTAAACAATACAATGTTAAACAAAGGAAACAAATGCATGATAAACAGGTAAATGTACTGAAACATCTGAAACATTGATACAATCTGTTTGTCTGCATTACTGCACTAACTTTCACTTTGAAAAGGAAGGTCAAACCACTACCAATCCACACCGCAAAATCCCCCCAACCCCCACCCATCTCAAACATAGGCCTAATCAAAACTGTAATACACTTTATAACTTTTTACGAGTTTTGGGTTTCTATCTATATAGGACAGAAACACATGTAGATTTAACTATAAATTATTACTCCAAATTGAAACCAAGTTCTAAAAAAAAATTTCAAAGAGCCTGTTCAGAAAAAAGTCGGATAAAAGACATGCAGCAAAATTTGCTTAATCACAATCTCTATTCATTGGTTATACAACTCAGCAGATTCAATTATAAAATAAATACAATGTAGCTATTTAACTACTGAAAATGAACAAACTCAAGCAAAGTGATGTACACTAACAGCAAAACTGTTTTTACAAAATCTGACATCACATACAGTGTACTACATTAAAAAAAATTTCCCACCCTCCAAACTCTTTTTGAAACAACATCAAAATTCAATTGCATATAATTTTCTAGAAAGTTTTTGTTTTCAGTCATTGATAATGTTTTCTACATGATTCATTGAATATCTAATAGCAAGGGAAGAAGAAGAAGAAAAGGAGGCAACATTGAACAATATTCCAGCAACAACCATGTACATGTACTTTCATCATAAATAATTCAAATATCGCCTTATCTCTAGCACTTTAAGTTAAGCATACAAGTACATGTTTGTATACATATGTACATATTTGTAGCACAAATCATAAGAATGCCATGCTAAACCTATTTAGAAATCCAAGTACTATAAACGTTGCTGTTAGCAACATGTACATTTGAACAAGAATTACAGAGGCTTCTGGTGATGAATTGCTACACAGGCATTGATATGACTTATGGGTTGGTACGGAGCTACATGTGTGCAAGAAAAAATGTCAGATCTCGTTAGAAAACGAAGGGAGCTCTCAGTTAGCATGCGCAGTCTGGTCTCTTGCTACTGGGTCCCAGCGACTCTTTTGGCATCCTTCGGATTGAGGTGTCTCCATACTGTATTCCTGAGCCCATCCGCTCTGGGTCTAACTCTCCTAAAGAAAGAATTGTGAATGAGATGAGTTTTGAGAGAGATGTAAGAGGGGGGTGAGATACATATAGAGAGAAACAGATTGCACTGCATTATTCATATTTGCTTGAACTTGATTTTTTTCAACGTATCTTTGCATTCTGAGTAAATATTTAACCTATATTTGTGTTTCTTGTTAAATCAATAATCACCGACCCTAACTTAAACCTAACCTTATCAATATTCACTGAATGTTACATGTACTGTTTTTAACATCATACCTGATTCTATTTTTGTCAAAATTTGCCTTGTAAACTTATGGAAAGTTTATATAATTTTTGTATATATTCTAAAATTGACTGCACATGAAATGTCAAAAAACATCAATATTCCATTCAATTCATAATGTCACAAGTAATGTAATCATTTGCTTACCTGATTCTATTTTTGTCAAGATTGACCTTGCACATTTGAGGAAAGTTTCTTCCACATTTTCTCCAGTCAGGGCACTTGTTTCCAAAAACATGAGTTCTGCAAGAAAAAGGTGCCAGTAATTTGTTGTTCCATAAGGAAAAACTCCAAAGTCTTTCAAAGATTACAAGGCAGGATATAATGAGTTCTTTGTGTTTTTAAAATAGTATACTACTTGTCCTTATTTGCCAGTCTGTACCCTATAACACATCAACCATTACAAGATAAATATGTGAAAGTTGTAAAATATTCTTTTACATTTTGAACTTTTTTAAATGCCTGTATTTTGTCACTGATACATTCTGTAAGGATGAATCCAGATAGTACATATATTTTTTTTAACAATCTGTGTCCTGAGTAGTTCAACTCTTGACCATTGACTTGAGACAAAATTCAAAATTAATAGGGCTCATCTACTACATGTACATATAAAATTTGACTTTCCTTCTCAGAGTGAACCAAATTTGCAGCAAATGGATATATAAGAAAAAGATTGGCTACTAATAAAGGAGTTGCATCCTTTCCACATCCCTCGTACCCTAAGAATTTCTTATATAGATATTAAGGATATTGGTTATGAGGAACTAAACATTTCTGTCCCCAGGACTTCCATATAAGCAAGTTTTACTGTTAAGATAACTTTGTTTAGATAAAAAGCAGGTTGGGGGAGGTGGAAGGTACACAAACCATTTTCCTGGGCGAATCTGCTGGCCTCCAGGAAAGTGACCTCTCTCTCCTGTTCCAGATCCTTCTTGTTGCCCACCAACACGATGACAATGTTTGGACTGGCCAGGGTCCGTGCGTCTGTCAGCCAGTTTGTCAAGGCATTGTAGGTCTCTCGACTGTCAAAATGTTCTAAAATTTGTTAGCATCTTCTTAACAATACATCTTCCCAACAATACATGCACTTATAAACAAACTTTTTACAAGTACTAAAATCAAGAATCAGAACAATTCATTTCAAATTAATTTAAATTACAGTACAGTAAATACACAATTATATAACAGTGAAGCAATTTAGGTTTGTCATAATCATACACTGTATTTCTATACATCTGATACGTTAAAGAATGAAATGAAACTGAATCAGACTGACTTTGCTGTTGATTTATATAATCGTGTTAGCGTTAACCATGCTTTACTGTATAAAGAAAGTTGAATGGCCAGAAGAAGCCTATTGTTCTATTCAGTCATGTACTTGTATGCAACTGATAAAAAAAGGCCGAGACGAACCTTGTGATGTCATAGACCAGCAGGGCTCCTGCGGCACCCCTGTAGTAGCTCCTGGTCACTGAACTGTAATAAATTGACCCAGTTTATTACTCAGCTGGTTGAGAAAAGAAATACAAATGTATTCATCATTTTCAAACCTAACTATCTGACACATAGATACCAGTAATGCGTGGTGTTATTTTTCTGTTTTGTTTGTTTCATTTTTACATGTACATTAAATGGGTAGAGCATTTGATATCAATTTACCCTTAACATGATTGTGGGGGATGAAACTGATGGCATCCTATGAATATCATTTAAATAGTACTGAAAAGTCTTGAAATTCAACATAAGTTTTATTGCATTTTCTTCTTTCTTTTTGTACGGATAAAACAGTGTTTTAAAAAATGTGATGCAAGAAATCCTCTATGATATGTTAAGGTGATATTTTTTTAGCCATTTTTTTTATCCCATTGGCAAGGCTTCAAGATACAAAATATAATCTGTAGGATAAAAGTATATTTCAACTACCGGTACAAATCAAATGGGATTAAGCAGACTCAAATCAACATCTTGTCCAACTTATCGGGGTATTAATTATAAATTAGAGCATATAGAGCCAAGCTCCTTCATGTTATGTTTAAAACATCTACGAAAGTTTGCTGACAAAAAGCAGCAAGTAAGTAAGTAGGCAAAGTAAGGTGCTAAAATATAAAATGTATTTTAAGGTATATAAATGTGTATAAGCTTTTTGTAACAATAGGAGAGGATTCAATACTAGATTTAAAGTTGTTTAACATGTAAATGAAATATTGTTAACTTATATGAATTAGAAAAACAGTACATACATGTAATATGAATACTATATGTTTTAGATTGATTTTAAGAAATCTTCAAGTCATTCAATACAAAATACACAATATCATATTTGTACATGTAATCTGTAGAGAGTTTATATTTCAAAATACGCATAAAGTGTTCACCAGATATCTTCCTATAAATAGAGTACCCTTTCAAAATCAAGAGGTCATTTACTCCTAAAGAGTTAATGTAACAGTGTAAAAAAGTTCATGTCTATCAAGGAAAGGGTTAAATGTACATGTAATTACATGTACATAATGAACAGATTATATTTTCTTATGCCCAAAGTATTCTGATCCTTGACCTTGAAAATCTACAGGGATTATCTGCTCCGACAAACAGGTTTTAAGGCAATATGTATTTAAAAGAAAATAATCAAAGAAGAATAACAGAGGGACAGTATATTCAGGTAAAATGTATTATCACAAATCTCACATTGGTGTACACGCTGCGACCGATAAACTGATGCGTTGAGTGATGACACTATTGGGGTCGCGAGTTGCAGTTTTTGAAACAAGCATTTTCATTGGCTGTTTAGTACCCGCCCACTTTTACCTGTACCGTGGTATTGATAATTTGAGCACCAACTGCTAACTGTGTCGTTTACATCAGGACTGCAAAAACTAAATCACTGCAATAATTGACTAAGAGTGTTCACAATAATTGCTTTTTGTTTTTTATGGTGTAAACAATTGTCAAAAATACACTTTTTAAACAGGTTTCCCATTACACTTTTTAGCACAATGCTTCATCAATAAATTCAATCCTTTTTAACGCATCAATTTAAGTTGAGGCAGTATTTGTTTTGTTGTAGCTTATTCCAAAGAATTCACAACAGAAACTGACAATAAATGTTACATAAATATTATAGAAATAGTGCCTCTTTGGGAGGGTAACCGTTGAAATTGACACCCCGAGAAAACCATTGTCAACCTCCGCTCACGTCGGTTGCCCTTCCAAACAGGCACTATTTATTTTATTATACTGAATGTCTTAATTTTAGAGAAAATTTTACTGCTTTTATATAGAAATGAAGTGAATTTAACGGCGAACCGTTAATTTACGCGCATGTAACAATTTGTTCTATCGGCCCGTTGCCAAGCGTGTTGCTAATGCTGAGGATAAGAGAACAGATTGTCAACTGCGTCTAAACCAATCAGATTTCAGTATTTAACATGAAAGTATAATTATGCATTTTATTGAACTTCAACCGTTCAATGACATACTTCTACAAGTGTGCATGTGTTTTCAAACATGTACACAAAACTTGAAATTTACAGCACAATCGTGTTCAATTTTGGACTGATCTGTGATTAACTATATTTTGTAACTCACTTAGTCTTTAGAAACATTAATTTTATTACATAAACCTCAATATTCATAAGAAAATATTTACAACTGATGTTGACGCTTTACTTGCCGCTGAATCTCTCTCAAACACGCTAACCTACCTCGGATTGTAAAATTCACGTGCAGATCGAGTTGCCATTTTACAGTTTTATATTTATAAACAATTAAACCACACTTTTTCATTTTACGGAGCTGGTGATGATGTTTCAAAGATTTTCAGTACAGATTCATCATAAGCAAATAAGTGAAGACAAATATGCTGTAAAATGTCTAATGGATTTCACGGCGTGTCAACCCAAATTTTCCCGTGGATCTACATTTTGCAGCAAGCTTTTTGTGAGGAAAAACAGTCTGTTCAACTCATGCGATTTTCCACAAATGGTACAATATGAACGGTAACTTAAAATATATTTGTTCACCAAACAGTTTCTGACGAATTTCTTCACAATATGCTGAATAACTTAGTCCAATCTGTGACTTTAATCTATAACGGTTACATGTATGAGCCCATCCCAGCTTTTAGAGAACTTTTCTTTTTTTTTTCACTTACATTATTTACACATGTACGTAAACATCGCCCCATTTGTTCACAAATAACTCTGTATGTAATTTTTAACAAGTACAACTTTTCTTTCTCCGACATTTGTTTCTACGTGTTAGCATCATGTTCTCTACCACATGCATTTGATAAATGGGCGGGTCTATATAAATGCGCCAATCAGAATCTTTGTTTCGAATCGCAATTAAAATTCACACCGATTAGAAGGTGTCATCATTCAATGCAATGCAATATCGGCCATAGCATGTACATCCATGTTGGATTTGCGATAAATACAGATCTGAATCTATTTGGAAAATATCAATGCAATCATACATGTAGTTTTTGTAGATCTATATATGACTGTTTTGAATTCCATTTCAGTACATAAACAGCTATATAATTATACCAACATTCACTGTATTTAGTAACCTTACTCGGACCTGCAAGGAATAATAGAATGGACAGTGTAAGATTAACACCTACACGTTACTGATACATGTATAGCTGAACATTAACATATTGATTAACAAAGAAATAATGTATAAATAATAATTATGTGAAAATTTCAGCATTCTAACAATTCTTTTTCACATTATAAATTAGTACATTTTCTTAAAGACTTTCTTAAATTCTTAAACCCCCACTTGTACTATAGCCCCTCCATGCTCCTAGAGGTCATTGTTTTAATAAATTTGAATCTACAACACATTTATATTTTAAGCAATCTTAGTACCGTAATATTCAACAAAAATTTGATAGTTCTGGCCCGGCTTCTGGCCATTTTGTTTTGGAAAATAAGATCTTTAAAACACCCAACCTTTTTTTATTTCCTAATTAACACCCATCCCCTTGCAAGGGGCAAAACCTTTCATTTTAACAATTTTAATGTCATTGATCAAAGGATGCTCTGTTTGTTTTTGTTCAATTTTTGTGGAAATTGGCCCAGTGGTTCAATCATAGAGAATACGAACAAGTGAACTTATAACAACAATGCAGATGACATGACATCAGGCAAAATTGATTGAAAACGTCGCTCACTTAAAGCTAGAGCTAGAAGCTAGTAATAAAATGTACTCCCATACTTCAATACATGTAATATGTCATGATTACTGAAGTACATATGTGGATGGATTTTGAATTTTTTAAAATTCATCCCTCAAATGCTTGTGTAGAGCAGTTTTACTTTACAGCTACTGTTCAGTCTCCAGAGAGATTGATCGACCACAATTTTTACCGAAATCGTTCCTGGCCAGCTGTGTCCCAGATTTGAAGTTTGACAGACTTTCCTCCCACATTCACAACCTTGCTCCCGAACTCTACTCCAATGGTGTGGTTAGAATCTTTCTTAACTGAAAATTCAAAAGATTTCAAAAAATCATTGATGTTTAAATTTTTTCCAATTATATAATAACGTTATTTATTTTTGTGATTTACATTCTTTAATCAAAGGCCGGAACGGCCACAAAGGCGTCGAGCTGAAATTTTCTTTTATATAGATATGGTCAATAACTTGAAGTCGTATATCAAATAATATTAGAATAAAAAGTAATTTAATTATGTTTTGTGCTGCTTTAAAAACAAAAATCAGTATATTTCCTTATAAAATAGGTAGTGATGCGTTTATAATACAATAACTCATCATGGTTACAAAAATCGAAGAAATTTCAAAGTTCAAAAATAAATTATTTTCTTTCTGCTTTAACAATGTTCACAGGTTCATAATTTGAATACATTAACAGTGTGTCCCTAATTATAATAATAAAACATACTTTAGATTAACTATGATATGGTTGTTTACAAACAAATCCACACCACGTGCTATCTAAAATGCTCGACCAAACCAACTGCATTATCGTGTTTATTTATCGCATCAAAATCACTAAATACGTTTATCGCTAACATTTATTTTGGAGACCGTGCCCGATAACAAATAAATTTACATATCAAATTTGTTTGCCATCGGGCACGGTCTCAAATTAAAATGTAAGCGATAAACTAAAATAATATTTAGTGAATTTTTATACCTTATTATATTCATCCGCCATTTCTTGATTAAGCAAATTTATACTTATGCAATGAGTTGTCAATAACCAAGGAGGCAAAGTTGGGTTTTTTGTACACAATTTAGTTGATTAAATGGAATTAAAATCTTGTAATACTTTTAATACTTTAAGGAACTTATTTCTTATGCGCATTAAAAAGGCGGTGCAGAATGTGAATTTGGCCAATCCAGACGATCGCTAGAAGGCTGCCGAGCATTAGCTCGACGCCTTAATAAAAATAATTCACCTTCTGACAGGAAGGAAAACTGAGAAGTTACAAAGCATATAACATAATAATTATTATGTTGATTGTATCAAGAAATTAAGTCATTTTGAATGGAAAATTGAGAGAACATATTTAAACTCATTACACTTTCAATATGCACTTACATTTATTTTCTATAAATTGATGAAGAATGCAGGACTTTCCAGTTCCTGCACTGCCAATGACTAAAAATTTGAATAGAAAATCTGAAAAGAAAACAATAAATTCATATGAAATATAAGCGATATTTGGGCTCATGTTGAAAAGTGAAGTTGACAAGGCTTTTGTCACGTTTTCTTACCCTCGCCCAAATATCGCTTATATTTCTTTTATATTTAATTTCTGTTTTTTGTCAATTTTGTTCATCAAAAATTATAATATTAGTCTATAGATATTATTAATATTGACTGTGAAACCATTAATACTTACTTGCAACATACATCATGTAGTACATATTATTACAATAAACAATATACCAGTTACATCCTGTTTTATTTGGTAAGCAAGAAAGTAATCTAGACTACATTTTAAGAATTCCTTCCTTTTTCATAAAGTGATTGCATATCACTAGTTTGAAATTGAACACTAACGGGGTATGACTAATACAGAAATGCTACTGAGCATTTCTGAATGTGAAAACAATAAATCCCTGTGTTTCATCCAGGATAGAGTCATGCATATATTAATATCATTACATGCAAAAACAATATGCAGTGTGTCCTCAGGCATATAATTTTTAATATTTTCATACTGATTAAATAAAGCTTTGTTAATATTTTCATTGTCTTTAACTGAAATATTCCTTTGCTTGAATTAATTAATATTTTACTTGCCCTAGTAATTGTTATTAATGTTAATCCTTCACAAAGCAAACTGAGTAGCCGTACAATTTTGTTTAATTTTCTCATCTCTGAGCATATCCCAGCTTTATACACGAAAATTTTTTAATTTGCATGGTTTTCTGAGAACTTCCTAATGGATAAAATATGTCAGATTTTTCAATTTAATGTATCTGTATGTTTCTCAATCTAATTAAAATTAGATTTTTCTTGCTGTGTGTATGTTCTTGTCAAATGTAAAAATAAACAATGCATGACATATATGTCAAGGAATATATCTTGGATCCTTTTACATGTATCAATTTCAACTGAACTACACAATAAGTTATGTGTATTCACTTTAATCCAAAAGTATTGTAAACAAGAACTTGGGGCAGTTATATAATGAGAATTTGCATGTGGGTTACATTATAATTATCCTTTGAATATTTCCACATTGTTTAAATAGTTTGAGCCTAACAAAATAACTTTTCAGCCTTAACGTGAAACCTTGACTTGGGACTGGAAATGACCATTGTCAACTGCAGTAAAACAGTTTGTTCCAGTTAATGTTGTTTACGTCACTGCTTCTGCTGCAGATGATCAATATGCAAAGGGATGTCATGTTGCAGTGTTACTGATTAAATGGATGAACAGATTGACAGTATCTTACATCGATGATGTAACATGATGAATGTAAAGACGAACAGCGCCAAATTGACTGTTTGTAAACAAAAACCTACACATCAGCTGTTTCGAGTGTTTTGTTTATTTAACAGCAGTCAGTGGTCGACTTCCGTGTAGAGTCGCTTCGAGATTTTTCACTAAACAATCAACTAAGAATTTAATAATACCTTTAACAGATAAATTTAACTACCATACCGTAAGTTTCTGACATTATTTTCGCACCAGCACCGTGTCTGTCATGAGAAGCAGATTGTTGAGATTCATGAAAATTTTAATGCGTTTCTCGCGAGACTTTATGTAGAGTAAAAGCCAAAACCGTAAACAAGTGCGATACTTTTATCCGGAATAGAACGGGAAAATTCACCCATTATGTAGGCCTACTTCTTTTTTAAAATTGAGGAAAAATCGGAATGACGCCTCCACGACCCTTCAGTTGTAATTCATCTATGATAGATAGTGAACCTTTTCGTGTTGTTTTTTTTTTTGGTGAAAAAGTTTGATGTACCCCCCCCCTTTTTTTTTAGGAAAAAAGAAAAAAAAACCATTAACGTTATATGTTCTCATTCGTTTCACTCATCCAAACATCAAGTATCTATTTTAAGTATTTTATAAATAAAACCAACCAACACAGAATATAGAGTGTGTGAACTATCAACCAGTTTATTCCCCGTAATGTATTAGCACGCGAATTTAATAAATAGCAATGAACTGGAAGTAGGCCCAAAAAATGTAGCGTTTCCAAATACAATCTTTGTAGCATTTCCAGATAAAATCTACAAAACACAATGTAAATTATGATACACATTTAATATATTTCAAATAAACAAAAATCGTGTTCGAATACATAATAACAGGCACGTAGCATCGTATTTGAAAGTGGAAAGGGGGGGGGGGGGCAAACTCATCCGAAAAATCTTGACAAGCAATAAAAAAAAAAGAAGAGGAAATTCGCCAATCATGAAAATCCTAATCCATGTGGAGGTACGAATGCGTAGTACCTAAAACTTCAATTTCACTGTAATTTCGGTAATTTGTAATTTTATTTCCATTTGTAATATGCTCCCCAAAAAACGGGGGGGGGGGGGGGCCTCCTTTTTCCTTCTTTTTTTTTTTTTTTTTTTTTTTTCCCCCTAAAAATTTTTTCTGCGAAAAAAACCCCCCCCCCCCCTCCGATGCTACGTGTCTAATACATGTGATTAAGAAATATTTTAAGAAATGCTTTACTGAACAATGTACATGTATTGAAGATCATGCAGGTTTTTAAATGAACATTAGTTTTTATCTATCATCCTCCGGATAACACTTTTAAGCATGCACGATCTCGTTAATGTGAGTTATTTCAACAAATTTATAAAACATTTTCAGTATGAAGGTAGCGAATTTGCAGAATAATGCATAACTTTTGTCAGCGGTTTAAGTTAAATTTTCATTCGAAGACCACATTTGCATTTCTTTGAAATAAGGGAGAGAGAAAAAAAAATCAAGAGATTTAAGGTGGTATGGGACACCTGTCGATATCAATGTGGATAAAAGTACATTATAATCAGAATACTCTGAACGTTTTAGAATTTTCAACTTTTATAATATTTGACCAAAAAATATGTTTTAAATTTTTTGGAAAGGTAAAAATTATAAAAGCCCCAGCGAGATTCTAACTCATGACTAACAGATTCGATGTTTATGCTCTAACCAATTGCGCTACGCTGTTGGGTAACAAACTTGGGAAAGTAAAAAATATTTAAAATTTTACTTGATTTTATCGTTTACTTTGATAGGAAGTACGTCACAATAAGGAGGTGTCATATACCACCATAACTATAGTAAGGACGACAATTATTAACCGATTAACTCGCTCGATGTATGATGCTTTATGTATGTCATAAATCAGTAGTATATTAAGCGTAAAAGTCAAAGTATATCTTATCGCAATTTCTTTTACATCTTCAATGTTGTAGCTCTCGAGACATTGGAAAATGGCTGTAAGTAAAATGAAATTTTGATATGTGGTAAAAAAAATGTATGAATGTTTACCGATTGATTAATAGAGATTTTTTCCTTGTATGATTTTCATCACAAATTAAACTTTAATATAATTAACTGCCTGATTTACTCATCTTAAACAGAATATATCTATCGTCATTCTATAGTCTGTAAATGGTCGGGGCCAGTCTAAAACTGTATTAACCAAGATCTGTATAAAGATATAGGAAAATATTCAAATTTTAAAGCCAAAATATTTGAAAATTTTCTTTACTAAATAATATTTTATAGCTTTAAAAATCATATCTGAAAGTTTAATGTAAATCTCATGAATTGTTGACTACTTAGACTCCTTAATATACATGTAATCCGAAATATCTGACGTTTTCCTGGCGGTTTTTTTTGTTGTTGGTTTTTTTTTTGTATGTCTTAAATGTGTGCGTTTTATACGATTAACCGGTTGTAACGAACAGATATTTTAACAATTCTGCAATCGATCACCGTATTAAATAAATGTAATATCTTTAGCTGACATCTGTTATATATTTGATGAGCTTCCAACACACCGTATGTGACAACCATTATCCATACATTGACCAATTCAAGATCAACCTTACAAATCGCAACCACGCACGTTATTTACAAAGGTTTATTATATTGACGATGAGTGAGAAATGAAATACAATACAAGCACTTCGTCACTGAAAGTTATTGGATTTTCGCTCACTTTCCGTACTCGCTATATAAGCACACACTTAATATATATAGATGTACAATTTATCCAAATGTCAAATGTGAAAGCAAGTAACAATATATAGAATTACAAATAGAATTTTAATTCAATTCTAAAGTAATACCGGATTAACCAGAAATATACTCAACCACAGATTTCGATAGTTGGAATTTTAGATAAATTACTTGGCTATGATGGACAGGACTCGCATTAATATTATCGTGTTAGAAAGACGACGCAGAAAACAATCCTCAACTTTTCATGCACATGCAGTCTCTCTCTCTCTCTCTCTCTCTCTCTCTCTCTCTCTCTCTCTCTCT
>WFKH01006014.1:32126342-32151092 GCA_016163765.1 Magallana hongkongensis
TTCATGAGCGTGGTTTGCGGGGTGGGGGGGGGGGAGGGTAGCTGCATCCACCATAGGTAGCTGGGGGGGATAAATTAGCTTTATTGTAAACTGTAGTTAATTAACGAACTTAATCTATATTTTACATATGTTAACCATAGTAAACGCAATAATCTATGTTTGAGTAGTGTAAACTATAAATAACACTGAAAACAATCATTTGCGATTGCAAAACATGGTTTATCTGATAAATATAGTGTCACGATTTGTGAAACTATGATTAACAACTCTTCACTAATAGAATGTAGTTAACAAATGGGGCCAGGCCAGGTTTCCCACAAACAGCTGCGCAGTGCTTGGCAGACCTAACAGCTAGGGCATCATAACCTGTATTAATTGAACAGCCTTGTCGATTGTAACAAGCATTAATTATGATGGACCTTCGAATCGCTGAGTTATAAGGTTGTATAACCTTTTCATTTACACGCCTCTGAAACTACTATATAGTATGGAGTTCATTTATAATGTATGGCGGGCAGCTCGTGCATGGCCTCATTGAATTTTGTTGCATATACATATATTGTGAAGGTATACCCCCCTAGGTATGACAATGTTATTTGTTAAAGTTCATTATCTACAGAAAGATTGGCTTCAAAACTTCAAAAGTATGGGAGTTTTGTCTGATATTGCCTTACCTGTATATTTTATGTAAATTTCCGTGACCGCAGTTATTGATATATGCCTCACGCCAATTTGACAAAAATAAAAATAGTTCATATGCTATGAACATGACTGATTTCAAAGACAATTGCACAACTATAATGACTAGCGATCAGCAATGTTGCATGCACATAGATGATAGAAGCCTAGATGATTTTAAAGCGGTATTACGCATCTAGTCATCGTAAAATGGGACAATTTTACGATGAATGGTGTTTTTATTGAAATGGTGAAAATGGCGGGCGGGCGGGCGGCCGGCTGCCAAAAGGGCACCCCTTTTGTACGTATAACTCCTACAGTTTTCAAGATAGGAAGTTGATGTTTTGCAGATCAATTGTACATATATCAGAGTTGTGCATATTACTTGGATTTTATTTTTGGTTATTTATGAAAAAATACCAGCTGTTGAACTTAGTCATTTTCTCGCAGAATATTGCATATAGGGTACCCCTATTGTACGGATAACTCCTCCTACAGTTTTCAAGTTTAAAAGTTGATGTTTTGCAGATCAATTGTACATATATCAAAGATGTGCATATTACTTGGATTTTGATTTTTGATAATTTATGAAAAAAAGGCTACCTGTTGAACTTCGTTATTTTTTTGCAGAATATTGCATATAGGGTACTCCATTTCTCTGGATAGGTAGTGTTTATCAATTGAGGGTTGACAAATGGATTATGGATACTGTTTACATAAAAGAAAACCCGGTTTTCTGTCACATTGAGAGCTTTTCACTTGTTCATACTAGTATACAAATCCCAATTCCTATTAAATAAATTTACAATCCTGTTTCAAAGTGTATGTATCATTTTTTATATTTACTATATGCTTAATTCCTAGCTACACCACACCATAAACCCTGCTATAGTCTGTCCCAAAATATATTTATGCAGCACATTTGGACAATTTTAATCAATATGCACATACTTGTGAAAGAAGTGCAATTGAAATCAATGAAAGAAAAAATATCCAAGATATATTCATTGAAACATTGTTTTTCACTCGAAAAGAAAAACACAGGAACGAAAACAAATTTTTGTACAGAGCTTTATAATGGGAAATGTTGACATCGCACAATTTTTCAAAGTTATCATCCGGGCATAGCTGCAGGTCTGTAGCTCCCGGTCTGAAAAAATGCGGATGGACGACCTGGGAGCTAAAGTGCCACCCATAAAAATTGTGTATTTATTTGTCTCTGATAGTCTTTTAAACACCATCACCAATCCCGTAAAGTGAAATGGTGCAGTTTGTTTACAAGTAAAAATGTCGACTCTCGCTCTCGATGTACACTTAACATACTTGATTTTCCGAGGTTCGAAGCGTGTTCTGGAGAAAGTCTGAGGCAAGTAAAGAGACGAAATCAGTCGTAAATTGCATGAAGAATTGAATGGTACGAATTGTTTTCACAGAATTTGCTTATAAATAAGGTTAATCAGTCCAAAACTAGCGCACGTTTTTGTGCGCAATAAATACACAATTTTTTCAATGGGTGGCACTGTAGCTCCCAGCTCTTTCAGACCGGGAGCTACAGACCTGCAGCTAGGTATTGTTCAATTCAAAATACCCGTATACTCCTTTATTAGAGCCATGTATAGAAACCTGATAAACTAGAGGGGACGTTTCAAATGAGAAATCTTGAAAATTTTTCATACTTTTTATTGAACATCGTTTGAACTCTGATGTATTTATGATTATCGAGTAATTTAGCAAAATGTTAATTGATGATATATCTTGAATCAGAGTATAATAAATACATTACATGTATTTTTGAAATGTACAAATTGGAAGCTTTAGGCGACCCCCAAACGTCTCATCTGAAACATATATATTTTAAAAAAAACTCGAAGAAAAAACAGAATTTGCGTTATTTGCTGATGTATTTTTTTTTAAAATTCTATTCTCAGGTTAAAACAAACCATTTGTTGCAATGGGGAAGCTGAGGGCTTTTATCATTGAGTTGGACAACCCACAGGGTGTCTTTTTTGCCGGGAATTGTGTCTCCGGGAGATTGTACATTGAACTGGATGCAGAGATGAACATGAGGGGTAATTTCTGGACATGATTATGCTTCTTTCAATTTTCAGATGAGTAACATAATTTGTTTAACAGAAGCTAGAACTTGTACACTTTAATATGGTTCGAAAGAGCATCTTTTGTTCTGTTTAATAGCAAATAATGTGACTGCATTTTTTTTGTTTAGGTTATGAAAACATTATTATTATTTATTCAAGCCGTAAATTTTTTTTTGGGAAATAGGGGGGGGGGGGGCTCGCAGAGCAAAATACATTTGATTTCATTAGCATATTGCCATATCATTTATCCATTCACTCGTGTAATGTAGGGAATTGGGGTAAATATTCTTTTGCTTTCTGTTCAACAAAAAAAGAAGCATGACTGGTTTGGAAATTAGCGCAAATTTTAAAGAATTTTTCTCGGACTTCACTTTCATTTAACTGGCAGTTTTAATTCATATTCAGGTTCTTAGATATTTTTCACATATTTTCTAATATCAGAAATAAGGTTGAAATTCAAAGGAGCTGCAGATGTTTACTGGACAGAAACACGCACCACAGGGACCGGAAAAAAAAAGCCGAAACGGTAACAGATAGTTACAATGCGCACGAAACATATTTCGAACAGCGTGTTCCAGTTTTTGGAAAAGGTACTGTATACTCTAGTATAACAAAGTTCTTTTTTCTTTTTTGTTGTTGTTTCGAATAGTTAAATCCTAAAATCGTAATATTAAATCCTGTTGAAAACCTGTTCATACTAATTAAGAAGATGTGAGAATAAGGCGGGAAAAAATGCCAATATGAGGTTGGATAAGATACTGAAAAATTAATATATCAACATATCTGTAAAGTCTTTCAAACATTCGTTCAAACGATGTATTTTTTTTTTACATAACATCGATTTGTAAACCTTAAAAAAAGGTACAATGCTTGGAATATATTGATTTGAACTGGTCTATGCGTACCAAGATCTTCAAATAGTCTCATTGTTTAGAATTTTAATGCCTTTTCTTTTGTAGAGTGGGTCTGTGCTCCACATTTTTGTCATAAGTTCTAATGAAAAAAATATAAATCAACAAAAAACAGATGACCCACTGACTACTGTATACATAAGAAATATCACTTTGTATCCCAACAATTGAACGTTTTCTTTCAATGAAAGGTGTTGGAATGGGCAGTGAAAATAGTTTACCCCCAGGGGAGCACTTTTTTCTATTTTCCTTTCAACTGCCTCCTACTTTACCCTCATCATTTGAGGGCGGGGTAGGATACGTCCGTTATACAATCAAGGGGACCATTGACAAACCCTGAAAGTTTGACCACGACACAAAAAGACCTTTCACCGTCACGTCATTATTAGACTTGAACACCTATCCCAACGCTACGGTATAAAACATTATTATTTATTTAATTTATTTATTTATGGCATCATACTATTTCTCAATAAGCCTGTCATTACATAAATATACGTTGGTAATCTGTATTATCCTGATACGTTGTGTCTTCTGTACAGAGTGAGGTTAAGAATCTCCAACAGAAATACCTGTGCTGTCTGTGTTGTAGGTCCGGACCGATTTCCGGACTGATTAAATTGGACAGATCCGGATACGTTCCCATTCAACGCTGAAATCCAAAACATGAGCTCGAGGGACTGTGTTCCATATGTCAAAATGAATATGGTAAATATGGTGAACATGTACATGTATTTTTATTTTTTTATAGTTTGCATATTTCTAGAAAAGCATGATTAGTAATAAGACAATTGTATGTATATTTTTTTTATTTCAGTATCATTCGTGATTTTAAGGCGGGCTTTTGCAAAAGCAAAGCATGTGATTTTTAGCCGGGCTTTTGCAAAAACAAAGCTTTGCCGTAGGCAGGCTAATCGCCAATGTTACTAGAAATAGAGCAACCGCAAAAGTAAACAAAAATCGAAAAGCGTCAAAGAAGCTTCCGCTGAACAAAAAAAAGTCACTCAGAGAGCAATTCCTTTTTAATTAAATCTCACAGACTTTTGCTCAAAAATTGAGTGAGAAAATGCTAAATTATTTTTGATTATTATTTATGTTATGACGACAAGATTGCATTTGGTGCAAGTACTCAAGTCAATATAAATGAACTACTTTACATAGCGTAAACAAAATTTCGGCTTTAAGGTGGTATCGGACACCTCCGTATTGTGACGTTCGAAATTATAATCAATACAATCAAGAGTAATTTTAAAAAGTTTCTTTCCCAAAATTGTCACCGAACAGCGTAACGCAATGGGTTAGAGGGTTCACTACGAATCAAGTTACAATATACAAGATATTTTATTTACCAATCAAGGGCCCCGAAAGGCATTTCAACATATATATATATATATGTACAATTTCAACATTATTTCACAATTCAATTTTTTTTAAACAGTTATATAAATAACCAGTTGAATGAAGGATGTTTTCAGCCCTCAGATTTTCTGCCTTCAATGTCAAAGTACAGAATATACATGTAGTATAAAGGACACTCTTTTTTTTTTTTTCTCACTAAATCCAATGATGCTCCCGTCTTTTGATATTTGAGGGTCTAAACACACCTAATACAGAGTAGTGATAAATCAAATCCGAACAAGAACGATCTAATTTATCTAAGACTAAGTCCGTCTGTCTGTCTGTCTGTCTGTCTGTCTGTCTGTCTCTCTCTCTCTCATAGCAAGTTTTTAAATTTACTGTACATCATAAATTGTCTAATACTTGTCTAGTATTTTAACTGCTGTTTGATTTCATTTAATTCAGAATTCTGGCCAAAGTAGATATTTGTTTTATTAAAATATTAAACTCTAAATATAGATAACTAAAACTGTGTGTACCTACAAAGTGAGCTACAACGACAAAAACGCCTGACAGGTCTTTCAGTACTTCGATTAAAGTCATATGCATGTATGCTTACTGGGTGGTGGTGGTTGGGAGAAGTTTAAGGGGAACACACAGGTGTGGTGTTCATGTTCATACATGGATGGAGGGTACTTGGACATACATAATTCATAGCTTCTGCATTGTAGGTCACACTTTTCCACGCTACTACCAGTACAAATACAACTTCACAAGAAATCAGCAGAATGAACCACCAAGTCGTCCCCTCTGGAGAAACAGATCTGGGCAGACCCAATTTAGGTCCCTCCGCTGCCTCCTTCTTTTCTTGTGGGGTGCAGCATCATCGATATTAATTATTATTTAGAGGTAAAAAAAAAATACATGCATCACACATGTGGTCAGTTTTTGTGTATAATTTATACCCGAGAGTGTGCCCGAGAAGAAGTTTAGTAGATGAACATGTTGTTTTGTGGGACATTTCTAAATCGATTTAATCTAAATAGATATATTCTAGATTGAAATAGAGCAGCCATTTTATATGCTTAATATATGACTTGAAATAACCCTACACGATTAAAGTGACATAATGTATAAAAAAAATTGAATTTAATATTTTGAAAATGACATCAGAAATAAGAGATGTAATAGAATATTATATATACGGGAGGTGTGACTGTTACGGATTCAAAACCATCTCCTCATGCGGAATTGCGAGATTGTGTATCTTTGAAAATACTTCAACTTTTTTCTTTTATTAAAACTATTTTAGAATCGTGTAACCGTTTTATTTTTGTTGGTACATCAGCGACCATGTCACCATGCCGTTAATACAGGAAAAGAAACTAAACAAACAAATGCAGCTAAAAAGTAAAGCCTTTTATGAATTCTCAATTCTAAATATAATATGAAACATTCTAATGTAATAAATGTAGTTAACCATTGAACCCTCTGGACCGGCTTATGATCTTCACGTTCATGTGCAGATCATCATTGGAACAATACCGTTGTGCTCTGCTGTCCAGCAGTACCAAACACAATATGAAACACCTGTTCAAGAACCGACCCAAGCAACTCCCTCAGCTCCGCCAGTGGCGGAAACCTCGCTTACGCAACTACGCATGAGTAGATGTAAGTCAATTAAGAAGTGAAGAGTTCGCTGGGACGTAGTATGAATTTCTGTATTTTTCAAAACCTTAGTATAAGCGATTGTTGAAAAGATTACCTTTTTTAGCTCACCTGAGCTGAAAGCTCAAGTGGGCTTTTCTGATCAAAATTTGTCCGTTGTCTGTCGTCGTTGGCGTTGGCGTTGTTGTCGTTGTAAACTTTTCACATTTTCATCTTCTTCTCCAGAACCACTGAGCAGATTTCAACCAAACTTGGCACAAAGCATCACTGGGTGAAGGGTATTCAAGTTTGTTCAAATTAAGGGCCACACTCTCTTTAAAGGTGAGATAATTTAGAATTATTGAAAATTTAAAGGTATTTTTCAAAAATCTTCTTCTCAAAAACTATTAAGCAAGAAAAGCTGTAACTTGTATGGAAGCATCCTCAGGTAGTGTAGATTCAAGTTTGTTCAAATCGTGGTCTCCGGGGGTAGGGTGGGGCCACAATGGGGGGATGAATTTTTACAAGGGGGTATATAGAGAAAATCTTTAAAAATCTTCTTCTCAAAAACTATTAGGCCGGAAAAGCTCAAATTGGAGTGGAAGCATCCTCAGATAGTGTTGATTCAAGTTTGTTTAAATCATGATCCCCAGGGGTAGGGTGGGGCCAGAATGGGGGGATAAAATTTTACATAGGAATATATAGAGAAAATCTTTAAAAATCTTCTTCTCAAAAACTATTAGGCCAGAAAAGCTCAAATTGGAGTGGAAGCATCCTCAGATAGTGTAGATTCAGTTTTGTTTAAATCATGGTCCCCAGGGATAGGGTGGGGCCACAATGGGGGGGGGATGAATTTTAACATAGGAATATATAGAGAAAATCTTTAAAAATCTTCTTCTTAAAAACTATTAGGCCAGGAAAGCTCAAATTGGAGTGGAAACATCCTCAGATAGCGTAGATTCAAGTTTCTTTAAATCATGGTCCCCAGGGGTAGGGTGGGGCCACAATGGGGGGATGAATTTTTACATAGGAATATATAGAGAAAATCTTTAAAAATCTTCTTCTCAAAAACTATTAGGCCAGAAAAGCTCAAACTTGTGTGGAGGTATCCTCAGATAGTGTTGATTCAAGTTTGTTTAAATCATGGTCCCCGGGGGTAGGGCGGGGCCACAATGGGGGGATAAATTTTTACATAGGAATATATAGAGAAAATCTTGTTTAAGCGCCCCCTAGCTACAGTGAGTGCGTGTTCGGTAAAACCAACATCCGGGAGGAGGACGACTCCGAACACACGCGGGGAGAAATGGACTACGCCCCGGCTTACACCTATTATGATTGGGTGTAATCTCAGTTCAATTTAAAAATATGACTTATAACAATCATAATTCGAAGCTGAAACGAGATACTTTTGTATTGCAAAACTTCATTTGTTTACACATATACTTACAATTATATTTGTATTTGTTCTTAGTTTTACGATATTGCATGAATCTCATTTCATATATATCTTGCTTACAAAATATGTGATAATTTTGATGAATTTTAAAATGATTATAAAGCGTCATCATATTGTCATGCAGCTGTGTTCACGTACATGTAGATTTAAAACGGTATTTGTGCCATCTTTTGTGTCTTTGTGTCATTTTTAGATCATTCAGGATTTTTTAAAAAGTATATAAATGCTTCGAGAAGGATTCAACAGCATGCAATATGCCTATACGGTTTGTATCATAATCTCTATCATTATTGTCGATTTTTTTATTTACGTTAAAGCATTTTGGTTCAGATTTAAAATAAACTGGGAAATCGTTTGTTTGTTAATTGTCTTTAATATTGTAAACTCTCATTTGACATTAGATATACAGAGTTTGAATCATATACTTAATCTAATTCTATAGGATACAATATTACAGCACAAAAATATGGAAAAACAACTGCAAGGTACACGTATATATTAATACAGTAACTTTCATAAGATTTGCAACAAACGATGTTGATTTCATTTGAACTATGTACAAAATAAAACAAACTGCATACAAACTTTCTTTTGTGTTTTCAAATAAATTGCCTTACTGTCGTCTCACGAAATACATGTATACATATAGTGTTGAATCTATGATATATTGAAACTGTAGCTATGAAAAACTACCATGCAACAACCTAATGTATTAGAACTATTTTAACAAGACCTTGGACATTCAGAAGGACGTTACTATCTATTTCTTGCGCCAAAACAAGTTAAAAATGACGCTGGTTTCAAGTGAAATATGCACCGATTGCGTTGTCTCAGCTCAAAAGCTAGACAAATCTTGTTGATTTCAAAGAGTCATGGCTGAGTGGCTAGCAATGAAATTGACAGACCTACGTCACATTGCCGTTTGACAAAACTATTCTCAAAGTCCAAGCTATTGTTAAATTGGTTAAAACATGATATTGAACCGAGAATACGATATGATACATTTGTAATGGATTTTAGACGGGTATAATAATGTCACATTAGCACATCATCATCATGCATTTTAAAAATTACAAATCCATACATACATATATACTGATATGTAACAAATATGTTAGTGAATGGAAAGAAGATATAGACATAATCATTCTTGATTTTTATATGTACTACAGAGAAAATCATATATTCTTAATACGTGGAATAAAAATAGACGTGGCAAGGTATTACTTCACGGAGGCTGGGTGGTCAAGAAATTAACAATCAGATCTACCTTAAAATTTATTCCATTTTTAAGCAACACACAAACTTTTATTTAGTAATGAAAAATTCCATATATTTTAGCTTTAAAAATTGAACAATTTAGATTTTTCTTATCTTTTTCTCCTTCTTGAAATTAAAAACCGACAAAAGTTGCAAATTTTGTCTTGTATGAATATATCTGTTACAAAGCAATGAATTAAAAAGTTATGATTGAACAAAGTAAGAAAAACTTAACACATAACTTTGTAAATGCTATACCATAAGACCCAATTTCTCATGAATTGGAACATATGGGATATTTTAAAATATGATAACTGTAAAATTAAAAAACGTAGAATTACCATTGTTTGTACGATGTAAAATATTTTTTTCAGCCAATAAAATAGCGCATTACAGCTATATTGTTTGCCAAAACATGACAAAACAAGACCAAAATTAGAAATGATCTTCCTCTAGCTTTGAACCAATATTGTTTACAGAAGTCATATTTTCAAATTGAACTGAGATTGGTTAGACCAATCATAATAAGTGTAGGCCGGGGCGAATTCCATTTCTCCCCGCGTGTGCTTAGAGTCTTCCTCCTCTCGGATGTTAGCTTTACCGAACACACTCTCTCTGAAACTAGGTGGCGCTGAAACGAAGAAATGATTTATTTAAATTCAGTTTTGCACCTGTAACATCATTATAAATGCAAAGTTGTCCTCAGTTGCCCCCTTTAAAAGCTTACGTAGTGAGTTTTCCGATATGAATGTTGCTCTGTCGGTCGCTTTGACCAGTTCTGGGATAGGAACCCGATGTTGTGTCTCATATTGCTCGACTACACAGTTCAAAGGTTTTGTTCCAATGATGATCGATACAGGAATGTTAAGACTACTTCCCATTCCAGAGGGATTAATAACTAACTACAATGTAAATATGTGATAACATTAATTCCTTTCTAGCTGGTTTTAATTTAAGGTTTACGTTTTAATTTAAATTTTAATTTATATTTTGCAGTGTCTACCGTCGTCGGTATTCTTAATGGTCTGCCAAAATTTGAATGTCATTTATCGAGTTAAATAAAAGATGTAGAGCTCATTATTCATTGTTATGTAAACAAGGTCCTGTTTTTGTCTACGTTTGTGAAATATACGAGTAAAAATACTGTTTAAAATTATTTTCCTTACTAGTTCGTCATGAACACAAATAAACAGTATCTAGTGTGTCCCATTTAAATTTGTTTCAGTATTCAATATGTAAACAAAAACATGTTCTGAGCTTTTTATACATAACAAAAAGTTAATCTCGTTTACATACATGACTCGACATCTGTCTCTCAGAATTCGGTTGATTATTAGAAATACTCTAATAAAGCATTATAATTAATTTCACAAATTGAAAAATAAGATTTGAAAATTTTAAGCTTAAATCGTGACCTTGTTCCTGTAAAACAATGAGCGGGGTCATTTTCAAAAGGTAACAAACATATCAATAAATTGTTCATGAAATATGAAAATGGGTTATTCCCACATATCAAAATATAAAATTTTCAATAATTCTTTAATGGAAATTCCTTTGATTATGTAATTAAGACAATCAGCATCAATCAAATATTGTCAATCATAAGCTATTCCTTGGTGCTGTACATTGTCTAAAACGAGATGATTCAGCAGAATTGATGAAGGGTATGAATAAGAGGGGCTTCTGCGCATCAGTGTTTGTCTACTGATAGACGTAGAAGAGAGAGGTCCTCTAGAAGAGGAGAAAAACAGCAAGAATTAAGGGCACGGTTCATTTTTTTTTATTCGTGGGACCCCAAAATACTGCGGGTGAACCATTTAATACCATTCTCTCAGAGGTTGTGCTACGCAAGCTTCGCTTACACCTCTGTCAACACCCGATGTACAAGATTCTTGTACAAACTGAAATGATGGGAGTTATTTTTTTAATCTATAAATAATATATTAATGGTGTAACCGTTGGGCCGAGCACAGATTTCTTTGATTTAAACAGAGACAGTACAGTTTGATTTGACCAGCAAGCGCTGGATTATAGTATTTGGTAACAAATCTTGAAGTAATAATAAATTTTATTTTTTAATGCCATTTATTAATATTTTTGGGGGGGTTCAAATTCGGCATGGGTCATTTGCCTCATTTGAGTTAGGTGCTGGTTCAAGCCCGACCTCTGGTGAGGGAATGCATTTGATGCAGTACATTAGACCATAGCACATAGTCCGGGAGCAGAATAAAGAGTTCCGACTAGGTTTAGAACAGCGTCTGAAACAGTAGTTTCAGACGGTGGTTTTAGATTAAGTGCCGAAACTTGATCAAGGAATAAATAACTTTAAATTTAGGAAAATTATATTTCAAATCAGTTAGAAAAAGGAAATCAGTTGATGCAAGCGTCAAAAGAACGGCTGCAAACCTTTTGTTTTAATTTGAAAGGAAAAAGACTGAGTTTTGGCATTATATGAAAAATCCACTCGCAGGCATATGGACAAAACTGTGTAGCCTACATCACTATTCAGCCAAACATATATAATTATAAACATGTATATTTCATATTTAATATTATATGTGTATTATATATCAAAGGATCCTAAAACTAAAATTTTGAAAAAGATAAAGATTTATTGAAGAATAGAATAAAACATATTCTGTATCAAAAAGTTCTTTAAAGATTTTTTTCCTAGATATACCTAGTATGTTAAAATCCACCATTGTGATCCCATGGGATCATGATTTGAAAAAAGTGCATCCACTCTACCTCAGGGTGATTTCACCCAAGTTTTCAACTTTCCTGGCAAATGCTTTTTTTGAATGCCAACAATCTTCAAAAATTCATAGTTATCTCCACTTGGAGATGGGAATGCCCCTTCATTATAAAAAAAACCCCTTGAATTCCCTTCACCCAAGGATGCTTTGTGCCAAAATTAGTTTAATCTAACCCTCTTAAAAATATGAAAAATTGAAAGACGAAAGAACAATCAAACGACCAAAAATGTAGATCAGGTGAGATAAAAAAAAATTGCATTATAAAAAGGAAACAAAAAGCATATTTTATTGTAAAGTTTAATATATGTAAGGACAGTACATGTATGACAGTCACTCCGGAGCGTAGCTGAAAACAAATCTGGTCATTATCTTATTAGCATTAATTCCAATTTATCGTCATTGATTAATTTTAATTTTACGTACAGTAAATAATGAACAGCATTTGAAGTTGCATACAATGTGTTTAGATAAGGTCTAAATTTAATGTAGTTGTATTTAAAAAGTATTACGTAGTGATACATGCTAATATTTAAAAATGTTTGCATATGTAAATATCCAGTAATATTGAAAAATTTCTTTATTATTTCTTATTTATGTAAATGACGTTGCAAATGATATGTTAAATTTTTGTAGGCATTTTGCTGATGATAATAGTCTTCAACATGCTGCAACCAATCTAAATGATATTGAATATAATCTCAATCAAGATCTTTCAAATCTCGAAGCTTGGTTAAGCAAGTGGCTTTTGAAAAATCCTTCAAAAACCAATTGAAAGCAATTTATTACAGAACTAGAAATAACTAGAAATAACAAAGTTACTACCTCTTTAAAATTTCAAGACTGCAACTGAGAATTTGTAACCTCTCATAAGCATTTAGGTGTCATTTTTTTGAAGACCTTACCTGGACAGTATATATAGATAATACAATTGGTCGCAGCAAGGATAGTCACTGGTCTACCAAATTTTGCTTCTAAGGAATCACTTTATTTCGAAACTGGGCGGGATACATTATGTAATAGAAGGAAAGCATCTAGGTTAAAAACAATGTTCAATGCTGATCGAAATTATTTACCTACCTATGTTATGGATATTTTTCCAAACAAGCGTAAATTTCATTGACTTCAATATGTTGAATGTGTAAATAATAATGATATTGTATCATATATTTGTATAGGGAGAGGATGATCTAAGTTACAGAACTTGCGCCAAGTTAGTACGATAAAAATATGTTCAAATCAAATCATTGAAAATTGATTTTGCGTTTGATATTGCGTCTATTATTATATTTTGGATATTAATATCGTTATTTTGTGTTATAATTTGATGAAGCAGGTTATATCGTTCAACATTTCTCTGTAGATACAAATTTTTATGTTCCAAATTAGTATTTTTACCTTTAAACAGTAATCGACATCGATAATGCTGCACCCCAAGAGAAAAGAAGGTGGCAAGGGAGGAACCTTAATTTCATCGGAGAACCAGTTTTCTGTTTCTCCTGGTAGGACTGCCTCGTGATTTATTCTACTGATTTCTGCAGAAGCGTAATATGTACTTCTAGTTGCGCGGAAAATTGTTTTCTGAAAAGCAAATATGTTTAAATTTATTTAGTAGGTATATTTTTTTATTAACAATCTTTTTTCATTGAAAAGTAGAATATAACAAGTGAGTATTGTTTGTTTGTTTGTTTGTTTTTTTTTTTTTTTTTTTACAAAAAAACACGTGTCCCCTTCTCCCCTAGGTTTGTAATATGGGGCAAATTTAATAGATAAAAAAGTATAATGTTAGCTTGTCTAAATATCATATCAGTGATTTCAGGTTAAGTCAAAATCTTTTTTAAATTTAATCTTGAAAATCCAAAAATAGGTCAGGGTCAAATATTTTTGGTAGGGTTTATCTGTTTATATCATCAATATATGGTACAAGTCCTTAATTTAAGGAATTCTTATGTAATGATTAGGATAATATTTTTCAAATTATAAATAACCTTGAGATTCAAAATAAGTCAAGGTCAAAGATTTAAGGTCAAAGATTTGCTAGATTTAACTCTTCTTTATATCATCCATCCATGTTTTCAGTTTGAAAACTTTCAGTCAAAGGGTTTTAGAGTTATCTTCTGGACAAAATTTTAGACTCTTTCTTAATTTTACCCTGAGATAAGAAAAAGGTCAGGGTCAAAAATTAACAACATTACATCTAAGTGTATTATTATTGTTCTTAGTTTCAAGTTTGAAGTCCTTCTCTCAATATATATTCAGGAAATGACTGAGAATGGATTTTTTTTTCTAATTTGACCTTGAAATAGAATATTAGGTCAAGGTCAAACATTTGGATAGGATTCAGCTTGGTTATATACCATCTATCTATAGTACAAGTATAAAGTCGGTATAGTTAAGGAATCTCATGTTCTGGACAGGACAATATTTTTCAGAAAACGCTTGACCTTGAAAGACAAAATAGGTCAAGATAAAAAAATATTGGCACGATTAATTAAAATTTTATATCATATGTCTATGGTAAAATTTTGAAAGCTGTTTGATAAAGGAATTTAATGTTATGGCCAAGACAATATTATTTATATGATGCTTGGCCTTGAGATACAAAATAGGTCAAGGTCAAGAACTTGGGCATGGGTCACTTTGTTTCTAGCTCATCTAACTATGTTCCAAGTTAGAAGTCTTTAAGTCAAAGGACATTAAAGTTATGGTCTAGACAAAATTAAAATTGTTTTTGTTAATTTGACCTTGAGTAAAGAAAAGGGTCAAGGTCAAATATTTAACAATAGTACATCTCAGTGTGTTATTATAGTTCTTCAAATTGACCTTGAAATAAAAAAAATAGGTCAAGGTCAAAATGTTTGGTAGGGTTCAGCTAGGTTATATACTATCTATCTGTGATACAAGTTTAAAGTCTGTATGTATAAGGAATCTTGTGTTATGGTCCAGACAATATTTTTTAGAAAACGCTTGACCTTGAACAAAAGAATAGGTCAAGGTCAAAAATTTTGGTGGCGTGCACTCCTTCTCAATAATATCTATATATGTTCCAAGTTTGAAGTCTTAATGTCAAAGAGTATTTAAGTTACGGCCCGGACAAAATTTGGAAGAAGAAAGGAAGAAGAAGAAGAAGAAAATCGACAAAAACAATAGATCTCCCCTTGAAAGGGGAGACATAAATCGTTCATATGTAGCATTTTTTGATCAATACTTTTTCTAAGAAAAAAAAACTTCAACTGAATTGATTAATCAAAAAAGGTATATATCAATATTTACATTCAGTGTATATTTCCCCTTATGTTTGCATTGGAAATCTGCGACGTTCAATTGCCTATGAAAACACTTAACCTATTCACGGCGCATGAGCACAAATATCAGCGTCATCAACGCGTTTTGAATATATTTATTATTGTAAGATTAAATGAAAGGTTCAAACTTACATAACCAATTTGACATGTACTTATGAAAAATAATCGTTAAATCATATCTATTCGTTAATAAAAGAAAAATTCTCTACAAAGTTTCTGGCACTATATTTTGAGTCGCGGAGGCGAACTAATTAACATGTTATTGGCTGCTCCATGTATGTTTCATATCCCTGACTAAGAGCGTATATAATGGCTTTAAAGCGACGATACACAAATACTTCATACAAATAAACAACAACATAAATATGAATATAAGCATTTAATGCTTATTTTTGGATGTCGTTGGTCCTTTAACACACCAAGGCTGTGCAGACAAATTATCATACCGTGCGTGCTAACGCGCGGTATGATCATAATTTGTCTACACAGCGTTGGTGTGTTACAGGACCGACAACATCCAAAAATAAGCATTCAATGTTTAATTAAAACTTGTTTAGATTCATTGATAAATGCAAATATCTTCAAGTATGATGGTAAGTTATTGATTTATTTGAAATTTCAACATATTTTTGTGAAAGAAAATATATCGTACAGTACCATGTTAAACATGACAGAGACACTACAGCGTTTGTTGGTCATGTTTTGGATTTCCGCGTTAAATGGTATTTTCTCTCCTGGAACATATCCGGATCTTTCTAATCTTATAGATCCAGAAATAGGTCCGGATTTACAGCACAAACAGCAAAGGAATTTTTCGTCCAAATTATCCACGCCTTTCTGCATAAAGAGTTTTTTTTCAGTTGACATAGTTATATTAAATCCTGAAAAAGTTGACAAATAAATAATACTTTCTTGGTAACGAGTTTGTTTTAACGACTTGTTTAAATTTCAACTATTACAGCACTGTGCCTGACAATTATGTCAGAGGAAATGTGGCATTTTGACACCCGCGTAAGATGCAGTTTCGTAAATCCATAAATATCATGTAACAGACCATTGCCTAGAAAATATAAAACCACTTATGTTTTTATTAAGTCTCATCTAACAGGTGAAACACCTACCTTTAAAAATTAATATTCAATGAGAAAATAATAGTTCCTAGGGGAGAAACATGCACGATTTTCATACAGATTTAGAAAATCCTGTAGGATGTAATAATTTAAAAATCTTATTGATTTGTTTGTCCTGTATAATGAAGTTATTTTTACAGGAATTTAATTCAGACAGGTAGATTTCCAATAAGAATTTAGTTTTCAAATCCTATGTGAGTTGTTCGATTTTATCGAAGTTTAAATTCCTATGGGAAGTGTCGGTGTGGATTTCTATTTATCCTGTAGTAAAATTGTTTCTCCCATTGCAATCATTATTTTCCCGTAGGAATTTATTTTATATAAAGATAAATATCTCAACTGACGGATGAGAGACATCAATAACAAAGTGGTTACAAACTTTTTCAGCAGTGGTCTATTATATATCATATTTATTTTGCGAATATCTAATAATAAGGTATCTCACTCGTCATGTTTTTTTAAATATTCTTTTATATATTCAGTTTTTTATTTTTTTTTCCCATATATTTAATTATTTTTTTCTTATTGAGATTCTTGGCTGCATGAATGAGTTAACTCGTAAAACAAGAAGTCAGTGAAATAAGTTAATTTATGTTTTCTCGGGGATATTACATGTATTTAAAATGGAGTTTTTTCTGCAAACAATGATTTGTAAATCTCTGTGCATTAGTTTGTTATCATAACGACTTACTGCAGTATTGCGTTATATAATTACATGTGTTATATTCCCATTTCTACATGTATTTCATTTTGAGAAAGAACTTGGACAAACTAAAGTTGGACAAAGCGGCGCAAAAATACATAAATATATTTTTGCATTCGGTTTATAGAATATTTCGAATATACAATTATATTTACAAATTTAATTCATCTTTGGTCGAACAGATTGAAAGGGAACTCAATTTTAATGTCTGGTATTTTTTTTTTAAATCTATAAATTAATTGGACACTAAGTCTGAATAATAATGAGGGATTCATACTGTAGCATTGGGATAGGTGTTCAAGTCTAATAAAGATGTGACGGTAAAGGGTCTTTTTGTGTCGTGGTCAAACTTCCAGGGTTTGTCAATGGTTCCCTTGATTGTATAACGGACGTATCCTACTTCCCCCTCAAACGACGAAGGTAAATCGGGAGGCAGATGAAAAGTAAATGGAAAGTAGTGCTCCCCCGGGGGTAAGCTGTTTTTACTTCCCGTTCCAACACCTGTTAAACCAAGAGAGAAAATAATTTTTTAATAATTAAGGAGAAAGGTTTCAAAACACATTATTGACAAAGAAAACGAACAGTCCATAATGAAGAAAATAATAAATACAGAGAGAATCTATGAATTTAAACGTAATTATATTTCTGTGTAATTAAACATGATCAACTGAAAACAAAAACAATCAGCAGACCTTTGCCAAAGACTGGTACACGCGTATCGAAGTATGTTTCGTGCGCACTGTGGGATATTGTTTCCCTTCTGGAATTACTTCCGGTACCGATATATATTGTTTCTGTCCAGAATGCATATGCAGCTCCTTTAAATTTCAACCTTATTTCTGTAATATCATAATAAAGATATGAAAATATTAACAATAACAATAATATTAATAGATTTACCAAATAAAATTAATCAAAGACTTTCAAAAACTGAAGATAAGGGTATTTACCGGTAAACAAATATCAAATATCATGCTAGTTTCCTAAATTGCTAGCCGCGTTGTGTTTTGGTTGAATTATTTTAAAGGATATTTGTTGCTGTGATATAATAATAAGCTATTTTTTTTTTTTAGAAATAGTAGCAGAAATAGAAGCAGCAAGAATTACATGTAGTACAGATTACAGCAAATTTTATTGCCCTTTTACAGCCAAGTAAACATTTTCAACTTGGAAAACCATCGTGTAGAAAAATTACCTTTCATGTTCATCTCTGCGTCCAGATGGACAGCCAACCTCCCATTGACACTTTTTCCGGATTGGAATACCCCTTGAGGGTTATCAAACTCAATGTAAAAAGAGCGTAGCTTCCCCATTGCGGTTAAAAATATTCCTAAAATGAAAGAACAAAAACCAGGTTAATTAATCACACAATGCAGAAAAACTAGAACTCGAACGAGTTATCTTGCAATTATATGAGTTTATTATTATTAGATGTTTATTAAATTTTACAGATATTCATGCAGTGACACATGGACTGAGATTACGGACCACTGAACGAGTTAAACTATGTGGGGAAAACTGTGTAATGTTGGTATAAGAGGAAAATTGCTTAGTATCATTCAGGCGATGTATGACTATATGAAATGTCGTATTATATCAGCGTTAAAGTCTTTATTTCTTGTTTTAGAAGTATATTAGATGATATCCCGCGCAAGCGCGAGAAATAACACTTTAGACATTAATGGGCTTTGTATTTATTGTACACATTTATTTGTATATACTGTGTCCAAATTTTTTATTAATTGTTTTTCTTAACCTATTTTAAGGTCACCTGAGTAAACTCAGGTGACCTATTGCTATCTGTTTTCGTCCGTCGTCGTGCGTTAACAATTTACATTTTTAACTTCTTCTTAAAAACTACAAGGCCAATTGTTTCCATTTTTGGTGTGAAGCATCTCTATGGTAAGAGGAATGTAAATTGTGAAATTGGTGGCTCTACCACCCCCAGGGTGCCACAGGTGGGGCCAAATATGCAAAAAAAAGCCAAATTTTCAAAAATCTTCTTCTTTACTCCCACACATGTGAGGAAAAAACTGATTGCATGGTTATGATGTCCATGAAGCCCTCTACCAAAATTGTGAAATTCATGGCCCCTGGATCAGGGATTCAGGCTCTAGGGTGGGGCCAATATGGCCATATAGTAAAAATGTATTAAATCTTAGAAAATCTTCTTCTCTACTCCCATAGATATTTGTTAATAACTAAAAACATGGTTATGATGTCCATGAAACCCTTTACCAAAATTGTGAAATTTATGGTCCCTGGGTCAGGGGGTTCAGGCTCTAGGGTGGGGCCAATATGGCCATATAGTAAAAATGTATTAAATCCTAGAAAATCTTTCTCTACTCCCATAGACATTTGTGAAAAACTAAATGCATGGTTATGATGTCCATGAAGTCCTCTACCAAAATTGTGAATTTTATGGTCCCTGGGTCAGGGGTTCAGGCTCAAGGGTGGGGCCAATATGGCTATATAGTAAAAATGTATTAAATCTTAGAAAATCTTCTTCTCTACTCCCGTATATATATGTGAAAAACTAAATGCATGGATATGATGTACATGAAGTCTTCTACCTAAATTTTGAAATTCATGACCCCTGGGACAGGGGTTTAGGCCCTAGGGTGGGGCCAATATAGCCATATAGTAAAAATGTATTAAATCTTAAAAATCTTTACTCCCACACATGTGGGCAAAAAACTGAATGCATGGTTATGAACTTCTCTAAATTGTGAAATTCATGACCCCTAAGTCAGGGTTCAGGACCTAGCATTTGGAGAGCATTTGGAAAGAGTTGAAGGGGGGGGAGGTTAAACAGTTAATGGAGTTATTTTCCCTTGCTTCTTCCTAATGGAGTTATCTTCCTTTGCTTGTTCATATTTAGTAATTAATCATTGAATATAATGTAATTATAAAGAAGTTGTATGATCAAAAGAGTTATGCAAGGATTTTTATCATTTGAAACAAAAACAGTTTTTGAACTTTCAAAATAAACAAATAGACTTGTTAATAGTAAAGTAATAATTGGCTAACTAAAATTACTGATATAAAGGTATAATGATTTTGGTATAAATGCCAGATGGTGATTGTCAACGAAGGTTGAATATTCAAAAACTGAAACAGGAGAAGTGAGTAACTCATGATGGCTTTTAAAGCTGGTTTTTTTTTTCGTTTGTATAAATGCCCACAGGGTGAGTTTCTCTCTGCCCCGGGGGATGGGGGATGGGAGGATGATTGTTTTAGATAAAACATGAATAATAGCCACCTTGTTATAGCTTTTCTACGAAAACATATACACTTAAAACCTATCCTGAAAAATAATGAATATGGGAAAATTATTTTCTATCAGAGTCTTGCACCTTTTCTATATCAGGCCATGCACTCTTTGATGATCTTTTAAGTTTTGTGCTAAAATTATAGGTTTAATAGTCCTTTTGAAAGATTTCAGGCAGGGAGGTGGTCGTCATTACAAATTAAAAATTTTTCTATTCCAGGATAAAACTTAATTAAATGCATATATGAGACTCCTTGACAATTTTGTGTATGGGTTATGCTACTCAGGTGACCGTTAAGGCCTATTGGCCTCTTGTCATAAAGCAAATGGCTGGATATTTAGAGGAGCGGGCAGGAATGAAAATCTATACTGATTATATGTGACCTAAATTCTTTTTGTTGCAGCTGACTGAAAAAATTTCAAACTTTTTCGGCTTTTGACTGTTTGTTCCGTGTGCAGTTTATTGTTTATTGATGCACCTGAAAAATTTTCATTTTTTGCATTATCTATTGTATTAAATGTCAACCCCCAATCGCATAAACATGGCTAAGGATTTTTATTTTAAAACGGGGAGGAAAATGTAGTGGGTCGTATCTCTTTTCTAAAATTTATTATTTAGATCAAATTTCACTATAATTTTTAACACTGTCCTAAATAAGTTTTCTTAGTGAAAATTTCACACAAAAGCCTGTTTTGAAAAAAATGGGAGAGGGGATTAAACCCTCTCCCTCCTTCTGAAGCAACGTCCCCGTTTTATGTGTACATCTTTTATTTATATAGATTTCATATACATGTATACAGTAAATAGAGTTGTCAAAACAATCTGTTCATGGTTCACAAATTAATATTAGACTACCAATCTGTCATTGGTATAAAAAAAATATATGTAATCTAAAAACGTGAGAGCATTCACATTTATTTGTACATAACGAAAGTTGTCCGATCCAAGGTAACAGTATCTGCCCGATGCATAATGAACTCGCCCTACACTTTCCGCCATGATGTTAATTAGTCAGTCCGCGTTCTTGCTTACCCCGCTCTAGAAAGTTATTTCCATCAAAACTAAAACGCGCATTCAAGAAACGAATTGACTAATTTTATTTTTTTCAAAATATGTCAAATCTTAAACACAATATACATGTATATTCGTTATAAATTCCCGCTAAATATATTCACTTCTTACGTAATTCTTCAGTATGATTTCATTGCCAGTATATATTTTGATACAAACTGACTTGGATCCGCCAAACCGTGCCCACCACCTTACTCTCATTTTTTTCATTTTCGGGCTGGTTTATCAAAATTGAAAGTAAGTTTTTAATTAATTTCACAATAATTACTTATCAGCCAGACAGGTATAATTCAATTATAGTTTACAGACGTCATCATGGCTCACACGTGTTGAAATACCAAAGCTGTAAGCAGTTACTTTGGTGCAGGCTTTTCGTAGTTTATAGGCAAAATGTCTTCATTTATAAGTATAGATGTCTCTTACAATGAGACAATATTTAACGATTTTAAAATTGATTTTTACGTAGAAGAAATGTACAGGTCTAACAAATGCAAGAATTGAACCTTTTTGTTTTAATATATGCAGATTATAGTTATCGTCTTAGAAAGTGTACACGAGCTCCAGGAAATGTTGAATATGTAATATTAATGCTGTTTACTACACATAGGATCTCGCTGTCAATTAATATGTTGTTAAAACATAATTCATAATTCAAATTCCACAAAAATTTCTTTTGTTGCAATTAGTTTGACCTTAAACTTTATTTTGACTATGTTCAGAAGACAAAATTAGTACTAGTTATTTTTAGAAATGGGGATAAAAAGGCATAGACGGCATTTAAATGGCAAGTCTATTGAGACTGTTGATAGTTTCACATACTTGTGTCCGGGTATATTATTTCAGTAAAAAAGATCATTAAGTCAAGGTAAAAAGGCTATGTTCTCTTTTAAGTTGAATGTTAGAAAATTAAGTCATTACATATGAATACAGAAACACTGATGCCCATATTTTATACTGTTATTTTGAAAAGGGGAGACTACCAATGAGAGTCATAAAAATGATAAAAAGTTTTAAATTTTTTGTTTAAACTGCTACAAAGCCAGAACTTTATCTTTCAAATATGTTATAAAATGCTGCATGATAAATGTGAAAGAACTATATCACCAGCTTAAAACTAGGTTAGCACTATTAAAAAACAAGTTATTTGAAATTGTCCTTGGTAAATGGCTTAAGATATGTACATTGTGCAACCTGTTTTTCACTTATTAAGCAGAGACTTATTGATAATTTTATTCAACTTCATCTAAATGTCATTTAAAAGCATTTTATAGTCAGAACATTTTTCTCTGCAGTATTACTTGAAAAAAATCCATCCCTAACATTTATAAAAGATCATTAAAATTAAAATGTAATCATATAACTGTCGTGTTGTAAATTTTGTATTTACTGCCACCCGGTAAATTATTGCCACCTGGTAAATTCAAAATTTACAACATGACATAGCCTTTAAATTGAAAGTTGTAAGAAAAGAAAATCGTCTTAGTAATTTTTTTTGTTCAGATATTGAGGATGAGTGTTCTCAGTATAAAGAAATCCGGGTGAAATATATCAAGAGGTACTACTGGAAGAAACCCTCCGTTCACAAATTCATAGAATTATTAAGTGTTCAAAATTTTGCAGGACTACAATCCGGGGGAATATCTCTACTTGTAGCTGCAATAACGTAGCCCTCTCCGATTTTTTTATCTGACGTTTTCTGGAGAGGGCTACAATTCCATAGGATCTCCGTATTATTTTTGTTAGTGCGGCTGACATCGGTCTGAAAAGATCGTTTTTATCTTGGACTTCCTAAAGATAAAATGATTTTTTAATTCAGGTTGAACAAACTAACCGTATATAACTCAAAACCAGATAAGACACATAGCATGTTTACCAGTCGTCTTCTTCAGCAGCCATGACAGTTCTCGCGTGATTTTATGGGATTTACGCCTGGACATTAGATGGACTTGATAACGTGAATATCAATGTAAATAAGCGGTCTTACCTCGTTCTATCGCTTAAAAACATCATTGAAGAAAAGATTATATGATGTAAAATTCATATTTACCGCGTTATTTATGTTTAAAATGGGAGAATTCCTATACTCAGTTCATGATCCGCTCCTAAATTCTCATTGGCTTTCCCAAAATAAAACCAATCAAGGTCAGTAAACATGGCGGATAAATTCAACTTGCGTTGTTGACATTTGTTGACATACATGAAAAATAACCGATATTTGGACTATACTTGAAATTTTTGGATTAATTTATGCCATACACAACTACAAACCGAAATCGTAGCGGGAGTGAATCACTCCCGCACTTGCACCATTACGGAGATCCTATGGAGTTGTAGCCTCCCCCCCCCCCCAAAAAAAAAGAGGAGGGGGGAAGAAGGCTACATTTTACTCTACTCTACTTTACTATCCAATATTATAGATGTTTCTTTATACACTCGACTAATAGCAAATTAAAAAAAATATCTACATCTACCGAGTATGATTCCCTCTATTTCTTACGGAAACTTTGGTTAATTCATAGCTCTATAGAAACTAACAGGACTGATATCGACACGCCCCGTTTATCGATTGGTCGAAACCTACAGCGACCTAAGGAAAATCACCGACTGCACGAAATTATCATGATGATGTCAGACTCAAATTCCCATAGAGAGACGATTTGGCTGTTTCTTTTATCTAACGTACTGATGTACATTAACAGTAATTTAGTTAATTTAACTTACTTTTTACAATCAATTTATTAATTTGTTAAAAGATAGATGTAAATATAAACAATAAAATGCTTTCTTTGATGATTCATGCGGGTTATGAAGGTAGCGATCATAGCAGAAAAAATTTACATTACCCGCTAACGAGGGTTATGTATTTTTCCTACAATGTCGCCACCTTCATATCCCGCATGAATCACCAAAGAAAGCATTTTATTGTTTAAGTAATTACTTTATAGCATTGCACATAATGAATTGATAGTCACTGATAAATACACCAGGATTTTTTTTTTTCAGATCAAGTGCTGCATTTTCAAAACACATAGTTGATATACAGTATTTATATATATACATGTATAGGATAATCAATGCAAATACCGATATAGCACATGCGCGGATCCAGAAAATTTTTCCAGGGGGGGGG
>WFKH01006014.1:32155598-32176076 GCA_016163765.1 Magallana hongkongensis
TGAATATAGCTGTAGACGGCACATGTAGACTGACATTGACATTTTGATATAAATCAGAAACAAAGAACAGTAATTACTTTATAATAATTGCAATTAGTATAAGTATTTGTTATCGTAGTTAGAGGACTGCTGTATGATCTATATTTGAGCAGTTTGTTAATTATGATCTTCTATGTTTGGGTTACTCTCCAATAAACATGTGATATGAGTTTTGAGACAGATACATGTAATTGAACATTTTAACTACATGAACCCCTTTACTTACACTTATTATATTACCCCCCCCCCCCCCCCCCCACCACCCCCAAAAAAAAAAAAAAGAAATGTTTTATTTACCAAAGCGTCGACAACACTTACATCAAATCATGGTAATGAGAAAATGCAACGCTCATGCAGTTAGTTCATGCATGATAGTATTTGGTATCGTAGATTACATTGTAGTTGAGAGGATGGGTGATTCATCCAATAAAATTGCTTTGAGATCGTGTAATATCAATTTGAAGACGAAGACAGATGGGTGAAACATTGTTTAGCCTCATCGATGGGAAACCGTTGTAACAACGTGATTATTTAACCATGATCATAATTGGGGGGTAAGACTGCTCATATCTACCACCCCTAACTACGATTACAAATGCAGATATTTGGATGTTTGACATTGAAAGAAATATCTGAATTTTAGAGTTTAAATTCCTTTATTGTGGATTGAATTTCATGGAGCCAATATTCGTAGATTGGTATTTTTTAAATAGGTTAATGGTAACATTTCGTGGAATTACTTGTATTATAAATAATAAATATATTTATACTATTATTCATAATTCGTTGTGGATTTAAATTCATGGATGACGAAAATTAGCATTAACGAAATCCATGAAAATTGAGCATACACGAATTCCAATGATTCCACAAATGTCATTCTACATGTGTATCCTACAGCTAGATTCAGAGTGAGGTGACGCACCATCAGAACTCCCGCCCCCGCGAAATTCATTCGATAACAATATTTTCGCAAATTGTTCCCAAGAAATGTAAACATATTTATGTCGATATACCTATAATGTATACATTTTCATTGTTCTATGTCAACATTTTTTTCTCGATATGACTAAAACCCATTTTTAAATTATCATTTTTAACTCCGTATTTTGTTAAGTCGATATAGCATATAGCAAGAAAACTGATCAATTACTATAAGGTGATTTAAATTATGTTAACTCATCTCAATACAATGCAAAATGTTTGCATAAATAAAACGACATAATAGTTTATATGTTGATAAGACGATAAAAAGTATGACAATGTGTAAGTTATAACACAACAAGTGTAGGCCCCGATACGCTTCCGTAGTATAGCCAGTAGATGTAGACTGACATGATACGGTTGAATCATTGGAATTCGTGGATTCCCTCATCGTATTTAAATCCACAATGAATGATGAGAAATAAGATTGATTTATTAATAATACAAGTACACGTAATTCCAAGAAATTTTGTACCCATTTGATTTCTAACCGGTTAACGGCCGGTTATTCGGTCGGAACGATAGTAACCGGTCACAAAATCAGTAATCAGTTAGTCATACAGAATAAAATTTGTATATTTTAACGCAATATTTTATTTGATTATACTTTAACTTTTGAGACATAGATATTTAACTGGAGACATTCAGTGACCGGGTTAAGATCGTGAAGGGAAATTGGTTAAAAGGTGTTAATTTTAATGATTGTTAAAACAACAGGTCACTACCCTGTCTGTTTAACTATTTTATTTATTCATCAATTAATTAATGATTCTAAAACCACTGTTGAGTATCGTTACAGTTATTCTGATTATACTTACTTTCAAAGTATTTATTTTACATTTTTTCTACATTTAACAAGTTATTAATTAATGACATAGCAAATGCGTTTGTATGTATTTAAACAATAAAATGCTTTCTTTGGTGATTCATTCGGGATATGAAGGTGCGACATTGCAGAAAAAATACATAACCCGCGTTAGCGGATTATGTAAATTTTTTCTGCTATGATCGCTACCTTCATAACCCGCATGAATCATCAAAGAAAGCATTTTATTGTTTATATTTACATCTTTCTTTTAACAAATTAATAATTTGATTGTAAAAAGTAAGTTAAATTAACTAAATTACTGTTGATGTACATCAGTACGTTAGATAAAAGAAAAAGCCAAATCGTCTCCTATGGGAATTTGAGTCTGACATCATCATGATAATTTCGTGCAGTCAGTTTCAGTCGCTGTATAGGTTTTGACCAATCGATAAACGGGGTGTGTCGATATCTCTATAGAGCTATGAATGAACTGAAGTTTCCGTAAGTGTGTGTGTGTGTGTGTGTGTGGCACATATATGTAGATATTACTACGGTGTGAAAGGATAATTAATTCATACAGAAGATCTGGAACCTTTAATCGACCTTCATTGATCACCTTTATTTGATAATTTCAACTGACGACGAAATTGCGACATGTGGTCAGGGAAATTATTTCACGACTGTTGCTCGTTAAGGTCTTCCGTTTCCAACAGAAGACCTTACTATTATTCTGAATTTCAGATATCTTGTTATTTTTTTTTCTTCTAGACGCCAACTTTGATCCTTAATATCTCGCTCGTTTATTCACCGATTCGTTTGAAATTTTCAGGTCTGATAACATGCCGCGCGATGTTGTCGTTACATATTTTCCTTGATGAAAATCCCCATCCGGTTTTGAATTATTCTCCTTTAAGTAAATTTAACGACCCCTTTTTCAGATGGGTATAGCTTTAACGATGACAGGCAGAGCACGGCCTTAGCGCACCCCTTGTGCAGTTGAGGCAAAAGGTACATGTTTTGCAGTATAATGATATAATTATAGAGAAAAGCAATAGAATAACCTCGAGGACAAACATAAAGTAAAAAATAAATTAAAGAAAGAAAATTAAGCATAAGAATGCTTTCGTTTGGTGTTTCATGCGGGTATAAAGGTTGCTAATAAATTGCAAAAAAAAAAAAAAAATAAATTCTGCAATGCTAGCTAAGTACATAGCCCGCATGAAACACCAACGAAAGCATTTTACTGATTATGTTTAATGAATCATGTAACGAATTATCCATAAAATGATCTATTAAAATATTAAATCATCATTGATGTTGATCAGAACGTTTTACAGAAGAAACAGTTATTTCTCCTTATATCTGAAGGTTACCACAGTTACTACTTGAAACTACTTAAAAGTCTAAGATCAGCCCGCGTGCTGCAAGTCTGTGGATCCAAAACTTTCCTTTGGTGTTCGTCCAGTGAGAATTAATGTTAATAACCACTACATGTACAGTCCTATCTTCCCATTTGTGACCACTGTGGTTGATATGTTCGATCCCGTCGGACTTTTAGATTTTTGGGGAGGTTTTTTTGGTCTTTATGGTGGAACGGTGGTTGCTTTTGCGGAGGTCACTTGTTTCTCTTGCGTATTGTTTCGAGCTATTCTTAAAGATGATGAGATAAATGCAATTGTCTGTGCGACAAGACGTGTTACTTAATATTTTGTAGGTGCGACCAATAATGAACCAAGTAAATCTGTCCGTGTCAGTGCTGTACTTGCACAAAATTTCGTAAATATAAAGAATAGAAAGATTTTTTCAAAGTTCTTGGACGGGGTACTATTTTCTTTGCATTGCAAAAAGTTTCCCTGTCTTTTGTGGTTATCTCATAACTTGCCTTTTGCACTGTCCGGGCTTTGTAGCCTTGAACACACAGATGGGATTTCAATATCTTGCTCTGTACTTCATAGAACAGATTCGTCAAACTTGGGTAGTTTATCTTTAAGGAGCACATCTGAAGGTATGGTGAGGGTAGCAGCTTGATGGTTTAAGTTAGATATGAGAGTCGGTTTGTTTAATATGGATCAAGAGTGAACATTATGTTGAGAATCTGTGGGGTTAATATGAATCAAGACTGAACATTATGTTGTCATCTTCAAGACATATATATTTTCTGTAATTTAATTTTTCTAATAACTGTAATTTTGGCGAGTTCTTTGACAGAAAAAAAACTTTGTTACAAAAAAATTGATCGTCGTTTCAAACATGAGGCATTTGCCTCATTTGCCTCCATTGCGCTTCCGCCGTACAGAGTCTTAAAGATTGGCTGGTTTGGAAGTAGATACATTGAAAGGGTGCAAGATACTATCCATTTGTTATTTAAATGCAAATAAAAGGAGTGGTATAGGTGTTGGAATAAATTGCAAAAATTTTCATGTATTTTCCATTTTAGCTTGCCACCTGATAATAATTTTTTATAAGATGTATTTCAAAAGTTGTGGGTCTTACCAAGATCTTTCATTCGGTATGAAGAAAAAAAGGGGCTGGCCCCTATTATTAGGGAGTTAGAGGCTTCGAAAGTTTTTTGTCAATAACTTGCAAAGGAAGAAAAATTTCTAATGCATTATTGAAGCAAAGTTGTTAAGAAATTAAATCTGATTCCATCCGTAGTATTGAATTTGATGTTTTTATTGCCTGACGTCAGGCATATCTAAGATTTAAAAGTTGCCTTGTCCGAAACAGTGCAGGCAATTGGAGCAAGCAATATCAAGATTTTTCAGAAAAAAGATAAACCGATGCATGTTTAATGTGTCAACATTTACATTTACAATTGATGAAAATGTTCTATTGGATGTAATTAGCAACAGTGAGCAAGAGTTTCAAGTAAAAGGGCTGTTCATCATGCACGTGTGTAATCCAGATTTTAAAATAGATTAGCCATATTTGACCGGTGGAAAGGGGGGGGGGGGCAACACGTTGATACATATTGTCTATTACGGTACAATGTAAGTAATAATTGGAGTTGGATTATCATCATTAACAAAGAATCATCAGCTTGGATAAAAATAAATATATATTCATATAGCTGGAATATTTACCAGCTGTTTACTGGAGGAACTAAATCGCCGATGCGGGGTTTGACCCGATTTTCGATCAATTGGGCGATTTCATTCATCTTGAAAATGTATAACTCGCGTGTCTTACTTAATGTACATGAAACAATCACTAGTCACGTGTGTGTGTGTGTGTTAATTCGATAGATTTCTTCTAAAACATTCGATCCAAGGTATAATTTATATGTAGTTGTTACAAAACAAATGGCAAAAAATTCATTTGACCCCCTCCCCATGGATCTAAACCACCGGCCGTTTGCGTGAATGGTAATTAAAGCAGGACTTCGCGCCATAATATCTCATTCATAGTTTTTGAGAGCTGATTAGTGGACGAGTCCAAATTGGGATCATAAGAATACTCCAGAGCACACCCTGTGTACACATCACAGGCACGTAGCATCGGGGGAGGGGGCTGCCTCCTCCCACTTTTTTTTCGCAGCAGACATATGGTCATATAAAAAATGGAAATGTCATGAATGATGAATCCCCCCCCCCCCCCCCCACTCCCTTCACTTTTGTCGGAGCATGTAATAAATGAAACTGAAAATAAGAAATTCTAATTGAATTGAATTGAAGTAACAATGAAAACTTTCATGATATTGAGAATTCCCCCTTATTTTTAATTGCTTGTCAAGATGTTTTGGATGAAGCCGCCCGCCGCCCCCCCCCCCCCCACACACACACTTTAAAAAACAATGCTTCATGCCTGAATATTCTTTCCTATTTCCTATGGTTGGAAATAACAAAAATGCTCTTGATTTTGCATATCTTAATATAACAAATACAATTTTAAAATTTGCCTGTTTTATCTTCCGCTTTCAAGCCTACATGCAATTATTTGATACATGTACATTCCAAAAATAATTTGAAAATTAATAATGATATAATTTAATTTCAAGTGATATACATGTACATCTAGATCGAAGAAAAAGACTTAAGTTTCTTCTTAAATCTGCACGTTTCGTTGAATTAATTTATGATCAGCAGCGATAATTAAAATTCATTTTTTATAAGATAGCCGAATTGATACATGCATGCTTCCATTGAATAATTTTGTTCAGTCAGGCAAGCTTTTTGGAAAGCTATTACAATAAAGCTGGAAGTACACACGTTTAAACGCCCCACTGTTTTACGGTAACGGGGACATCTTGAATTGTTTCATTATTGGAAGATGTGTTAATAAAATGGTTCCAATACATGGTAATTAAACTCAATTTTTCGACAATACACGGCCGTCCTATAAAGTTTAAACGAACACAGAATTGATTCCGATAGAACGTTTTCTTTTAAAGCATCACAAAATACTGATTTACGATAAAGATAATATTATCATTGAGGAGATGATTTTTAAAAAGAGAACTTAATATTCGTCAATATTACTATTTGAATCCAAAGCCGTTGATTTTAATTTTTGACTCGCCCCGCGTTTCTGATTGCAAACCATCAACAAATGAAAATATCCAACAGCCATCATCAGCAATTTATAAGTTATCTACATATAAAAATTTAATGAGGTAATGAAATAACTTGTGATTTAATTAATGTACTCCCAATTCTCCGTGGAGGAAATTTTCATGGTAAAAACGCTGTTCAATGTTTATCAATTACGCTATAGCCTTAACAATCAAAGGAAATTAACAAACTGTATATTGATAGATTGGCAAATTAATAAACTTTCAGACCTGCAATGTGTTTTTTACAAACCTTATAAAATGTAGACTCAATGACTCATTTTCAACCCCCTTCAGATTGGGGTATTTTGAATCACGCGTGTACACTATGCATATTATGTGTACATATAAATACCATATAAATAAACGCTTTAAGTGTTGAATTTTTAAAAGTTTTTGTATATATGCAAAGCAATGCTATTACAATGCTGTTCTTAAATTCATTAAAAAGACCTGAAATTCAAGTAGTAATAAGTCATTTAACCTAGGATTTATAACGTCCATTTATATTATTTTCAATAAAATTATTTCATTATTTCAAGCTTGTCAGTGAAATGAAATCAGTTTTACATGTTACATGGCCTTTCCGTCATTTTCAAGCAAAGGACTCTCAAAACAAGAAAATAAACGACAAGTAAACTGCATGCATGGTATGCTTTTATAGTTACATTGTATGATAGGTCTCTCAAAAGTTCCTAATTTGGACTCGTTCACTATATGCGTAAAAATTAATGAATGAGACATTTTGGCGCGAAGTCCTGATTTACCTTTCGTATTAATGAATTTCCATTGGTTCCCCGGAATAATTTCTTCCATGGGGGTGGGGAGTAAAATCAATTTAATAGTTCAAAGTTTTGAATTTGTTAAAAACGATATGTAAGATCAAATGTTTTAGAAACGATTTATAAATCAAACATACAGTCTTAAATTTTTATTGGCTGAAGTGTAAGCGTGAACATTTAGGGACCAGGCAAAATTTATCACAATGATGGGACCGGTACAAACAGGCATGGGACAATTACTTTTTTCATAAAAAAAAGTATGCCTCATATTGCCAATTCCCTTGAGGTTTAAGAAAAATATGGCCATTTAAGTGAACCCACCATTTCCACTTTCCTCTATTTGAATGTAAATAAGCAAACCCCGCTTGCGCCCCAATTATACGTCATTTGAATTTATTGGACTGTATAGTACAAAATCAATACGTAGTGTTATCACAGGCAAAGACACTGAACAATGTAAATATATATAAATAATACACAAGGGAAGAATCGAAAGTAGGACACGATTTGTAAACAATGTCAAAAAACAACCTACTTGACAAAAATTACGCAAATCCTCCTACACAATGTTGCAAATGTTTTCAAACAAGAGGCCCATGGGCCACATCGCTCACCTGAACAACAATTCTTATATCATTTTTGTCGAAATGTTTAAACATGAAACTTTTTAAAAGTGTTAAAAATTCTCTTATATTCCAAGATTTGACCTAATATTAAACAACATAAAAAAGAAGCCTAGTTTTTTGGACATCATATTATCAGATATCTAAGCTATCTTAAGATCTGGCCAATCTTATTATCCTAGGCCTTAACATATTAAGAAAACATAATTGTAAAATGAACTATGCATAATTATAAAAAGTGAAAGAAGGTCACTGTGACTTTGATGTGAGGATAAGAAGATATGAGGATGCTAATACATCTATTACTTAAATACATGTACAGTAACTAAACGTAGCATTGTTTTTCTTGAGAAAATTTCCAAACATATTTTTTATATACTTCTATATGTTATACTTTGAACCCCGTGGGGCCCCAGTAATGTCCTGGAGGTTATAGTTTAAATAATTTAGAACCTACACTAATTGAGGATGCTTGCATAGTACAGACCCTGAAACGTACTACTACACCAAAAAAGCGTGCGACTTCCGTGCGAGAATCGTTTCGTGTAAATCGTTTAGCGTTTTGTGTAAACCGTTCAGCGTTTCGTGTGAACCGTGAAGCGTTTCGTGTAAACCGTATAGCGTTTCGGGCAAAGCGTGCAGCGTTTCGGGCAAAACGTGTGAAGCGTTTTGAGCAAAGCGTGCGAGAATTGTGTGAAACGTTTCATCGGATTTCATTCGGAACTTTTCTCCTGTATCAATTGTTTCAAAATGCCGCCCGAGTTTTACACTTCCAGGAATAGTTTTTGATTAACAAAACACTTAGTGTATGTATACTAATGCTTTTTTTATTCAACTCCTAGTGATACTGTCATGTAGGTTTTTGGGGGTTTGTGTTTTATTTTTTTACATCGATAACTGAAACTTTTCGACAGTGTACAATTAGCACACATTGCCTCGGACATCGGGGAAACACCTGCAGCTGGCTATATCTGTCAATCAAACTCTTTTTCATTGGATGGTCACGCGTAACTTTTTTTTTGTCAACAGCCAATAAAAATTTTGTGATTTTAAAGCCGTCGGAATCAGTATTTGATAAAGGACATAATTTCAACGATATTACGTTAAACAATTATATGAACAAAATTAAAGAAGAATGGAGTAAAACATATACTGTTTCACATTTTATGAGTCTGCTACTGAATTTAAAGAGTTTGTAGTAAATACGCAGTTATGCGTTTATTGAGTCTGAAATTTAATTTATTTATTTTGTTTTTTTCCAATAAAGTGTTTTGAAATAATTTTAAAAGAAGTCCTAAATATGATACAGACTTTATTTTTTTATGCTTCCTTCATATATTTTTTCCCTAGTTTTATGTACAGAACATTTTTTTTCTATGCGGTTGATACGATATGAGAAAAAAATATATACATTTGATTGCACAGCTTTTCATAAATTCTGTGAATAATCTACTTCTGAATAATTGTCGATAATAATATCAATGTTAAAACAAAAACGTTTATCAAATATTCAAACAATATCTAATGTTGAAAAAAAAATGCCAAAAAAATAGACTTGCGTTTGAAATGATACAGATAAGCCATTTCACAATTATGCATTATTTTCTATTTACGGAACAATTTCAATTTTCTTACGACATTAATACGTATGATAAATATTTCTTTTGAGCGATAAAAACTTGTAAGTGTATGCTCTGTAGCAAGAACGATTGTGAATATGTTTTTAATTATGTCAATATTGCTTTATCGATTCAAATAAAGATCTATTTATCAAATATTCAGCGAGCGTGTGGTTTAGTAGTACGTTTCAGGGTCTGTAATATCACAAATTGCTGCATTGTAGTTCTTGAGAAAAAGCTTTTTTTAACATTTTCCCTAATATATATTTCTGTGTTAAATTTGAACCCCTCTTGGAGCCCCAGTATTAGTCTGGGGGACAAGATTTTAACTATTAGCAATGTACACTATTTGAGAATGCTTGCATAGTAGTTTCACAAATTGTAGCATTGTAGTTGTTGAGAAGAAGATTTTTAAACATTTTCCCTATATATTTCTATGTTAACTTTAAAACCCCGTGGAACCCCAGTAATGTCCTTGGGGGCATGGTTTTAACAATTTAGAATCCAAACTAGTTAAGGATGCTTGCATAGTAATTATATCATAAATTGCAGCATTGTAGTTCTTGAGAAAAAGCTTTTTTAAACATTTTCCCTATATATTTCTGTGTTAAATTTTAACCCCTCTTGGGGTCCCAGTAATGCTCTGGGGGTCATGGTTTTAACAATTTAGAATATTCACTAATTGAGGATGCTTGCATAGTAATATCACAAATTACGGCATTGTAGTTGCTGAGAAGAAGCTTTTCTAACACTTTCCCTATATATTTCTGTTAAATTTGAACCCCTTTTGGGCCCCAGTATTAGTCGGGGGGTCACGATTTTAACAATTTAGAATCTACACTATCTTAGGATGCTTGTATATTAATCTCACTAATTGTAACATTGTAGTTCTTGAGACGAAGATTTTTAAACATTTTCTCTATAATCTGTGTTAAACTTTGAACCCCTCCTGGGGCCCCAGTATTGGTCTGGGGGTCATGGTTTTAAGAATTTAGAATCTACAAAACCTGAGGATGCTTGCATAGTAATATCACAAATTGTAACAATGTAGTTCTTGAGAAGAAGATTTTTTAACATTTTCCCTATATATTTCTATGTTAAACTTTGAACCCCTCTTGGGGCCCCAGTATTGGTCCAGGGGTCACAATTTTAAGAATTTAGAATCTACACTATATATACCAGCTATGGTTTAAATATTGGAATTTTTGGTCCAGTGGTTCTTGAGAAGAAGATTTTTTTAAGACACCCACCATATTTTCACTGTTTCATAATTATCTCCCTTTAAAAAAGGGTTACGCCCTTAATTCTAACAATTTAAAACCCCCTTCCTATGTAGATGTGTTGTACCAAGTTTGGTTAAATCTTGCCCAGTGGTTCTAGAGAAGAAGTCAAAATGAAAAAAGTTTACAGACGTACGGACAGACGACGGACACCAGGCTATCAGAAAAGCTCACTTGAACCTTCGGTTCAGGTGAGCTAAAAACACGTTCACACTGAAATATTCCTAATAAATAAACTCGGTAAAAAGCGTTTTTATCCCATTGAAACCGCTGTCTGCTGCAGAATTTCAATCTCTTTGCCCAGGAAAAATAACTCGGTACTTTCGCTATGCGAAAACTCTCGGGACTCTCTATAAGTTCAGTAATGATATAGAAGAAATTTCGGCGGTAAACTATAAAATGCCTGGGGAAATTTTCGTCTTGTGGTAAGCATAATAACATTATTCATTCCTATATATTTCGCATGTACTTTAATTAGCATAATTTAATCTGCAATTGTTTATAAACAAATATATTTCCTATCATTTAATCTTTTGTAGAAATGTATATAAATAATTTGATATATACAAAACAATGCTGAAATTCTTAGGGGGTGACCCATATGCAATTAATTTTGAAGGAATTGGGTGCAAAGACAATTAATGAATTATGAAAATTTTAATTTCTTGAATAAAAAAATAATTAAAAAACTAATATGTCAACACCAACATAGTTTTTCATTAACGTTTTAGAGAAGGAAAAAAATTATTCAAAATTACATGTAATTACTGTTTCAACACTTTTTGATCATCATTAATTTTTCATTCTAAAATTACTAAATACAAATCCTTAACTAAATTCAAACATTACGAGTCTTTCTCTTCTAAATCAAATAGTCTTGCTCTAGTGGTCAGAATAAAGTAATTGCAGTAGCAGATCGAACAATTCATTGTTCTCAAACCTCCCATCATGATCTTTAAGACCACAGAATAAATGTATATTGTGACAGCAGATCTGCATTATAAAAAAAATATACATATTTTGACATTTTAAACTGAATTCTACTTATTTATTTTAAGATAAGATTGCCCATCATTCAAAATGCACCCCTACCCCGGCCGCAAGTACAGATCTGCAGATGTAGGCAAATTTATTTTTAAAAATTCTTTGTTTTTGTTATTGATATTTCACGGAATTTTATAATGTATCATTACTGAACTTAAGAGAGTCCTGAGAGTTTTCGCATAGCGAAAGTACCGAGTTAACTTTTCCGCGGCGAAGAGATTGAAATTCTGCAGCAGACAGCGGTTTTAATGGGATAAAAACGCTTTTTACCGAGTTTATTAGGAATACATGTATTTCAGTGTGAACGTGTTTTTTGACAACATTTGCAACATTGTGTTGGAGGATTTGCGTAACTTTTGTCAATTAAGTTGTTTTTTGACATTGTTTACAAATCGTGCCCTACTTTCCATTCTTCCCTTGTGTATGTCATAGAGAGCAGAGCGGAGCATCCACCAAGCCAAGATCAACATGCACGCAGAAGAATCAACACATCCCCGCTGTGCTTGGCAGATCTAACAGCTAACGATTTGAGTTAGTTGAGTTATAAGGTTGTATAATCTTTTTTTATTTCATTTCCACGTCTCTGACTCTACTTGATACATGTAATACGGAGTTCATATAATTGTTTATCTTAAAAATTTAAGGTATGGCGGGCAGTTCTTGCATGTACTCATTGAATTTTGTTGCACGTATGCATACATATTTTGTGTATGTTTGTCGCACTAGGTATGATAGATTACAATGTTCTCTGATAATATTCATTATAGAAAGATAGACTTCCAAATTTCATACGTATGAGAGTTTTGTCTAATATTGCCATATATATTAAATATGAAAATTTACGTGACCGCAGTTATTGATATATTTAGAAAATGACTTGGCAGTGCCGAGGCAAATGCCTCATGCCAAATTTGACAAAAAATAAAAATAACTTATATGCGATGAACTTCACTGATTTGAAAGACAATTGCACAACTACATTGACCAGCGAGCGTTTATGTGGATCAGCAATGTTGCATGCACTTATATAGATGATCGATACTTAGAAGATTTTAAGGCGGTATATTTACATCTACCGAGTATGATTCCCTCTATTTCTTCCGGAAATTTATTGTTGATTAGCTTTATAGAAACTGACAGGACTGAAATCTACACACCCCGTTTATCGATTGGTCGAAACCTTCATGGACCTAGAAAAAATCACGGACTGCACGAAATAATCATGATGATGTCAGACTCAGATTCCCATAGGATATGATATGGCCGTTTCTTTTAGCTAACGTACTGATGTATATTAACAGTAATTTGGTTAATTTTACTGACTTTTTACAATGATTTATCAATTTATGAATTTGTTATAAGAAAGATGTAAATATAAACAATAAAATGCTTTCTTTGATAATTCATGCCGGTAATGAAGGTAGCGATCATTGCAGAAAAAATACATAACCCGCGTTAGCGGGTTGTGTAATTTTTTTCTGCAATGTCGCCACCTTCATATCCCGCATGAATCACCAAAGAAAGCATTTTATTGTTTAAATGATGCATCTGGTCATCGTAAAATTAACCAATTTTTCATGGACAAATCCCAATTCTTAGTAAATAAATAAATATTTCTGTTTCAAAGTATCATTTTTTACATTTGCTTATGCTTAAGTCCTAGCTACTACCTAGCTACTACCTAGTCCACAACTCAAACCATGCTAATTAATACGTTACATGTATTTTTGAAATGTGCAAATTGGAAGCCTTAGGCGGTCCCCAAACCCTTCACCCAAACTTTTTTCGCCTAGCTCCGCTCGGCAGTTAGACTCTGCCTCATACAAAAAATACCCTAGTTACGGCCATGCTTGGTGGTTTATCAGAAATTCAAACATGGATCAGACATGTGAGGACATTGATTGCTGTTATTATAGAAAGAAAATTGTTAGACAGTTAGTTAACAAAAACTCTCAAATCACTGGAAATGAGGAAATAGGTATGAAGGATTAGAGTGTTATATTGCATTTGATTGATCAAATTATAGAATTATACATGTAGATGAGGAAACATCACAGGTTAAAAAGTTCTAATAAAAATCACTTTTACTCATCTAGATCAAAAGTAAATCAATATTTCAAATACGTGTGCGTTTTGTTTCTTTCATAACATTATACTTATTATTTAGTTAAATTGTCTCAGTCGTTCTGGTTTAAGTATACATGTATAAAAATAGGTTCTGCAATATCGTTATGTGTTTTCATCTGATCATGAAATATATTTAACAAAAAATAAACTCCAAATAAAAGAAAAAACAGAATTTGCGTTATAGGTGATGCATTTTTTTCCATTTTATTCTCAGGTAAAAAAAAACCACACCCTTTGTTGCAATGGGGAAGCTCCGGACTTTTATCATTGAGTTAGACAACCCGCAGGGTGTCTTTTTTGCAGGGAATTGTGTCTCCGGGAGGTTGCACATTGAGCTGGATGCAGAGATGAAAATGAGGGGTAATTTTTGCACATAATTAATATTATCATGGCTTCTTGCAATTTTCAGATGAGTAACATTATTTGTTTAACCGAAGCTAGAATTTGTACATTTTAATGTGATTCGAAATTTTCTCGTTTAGTTTATGAAATCAATATTATTATTTTTTCCAGCCATAATTTTTTTGGGGGGAAATGGGGGTGGGGTGCTCGCAGAGCTAAATTCGTATGATTTTTATTAGCATATCATTTATCCATACACTCGTGTAATGTAGGGAATTGAAGTTAATATTCTTTTACTCTCTGTTCAACAAATAAAAAAGCATGACTGGTTTGGAAATTAGCGAAAATTTTAAATAATTTTTCTCGGACTTCACTTTTATTTAACTGGCAGTTTTAATTCATATTCAGGTACTTTGATATTTTTCACATTTTTTCTAATATCAGAAATAAGGTTGAAATTTAAAGGAGCTGCAAACGTTTACTGGACAGAAACTCGCACCACAGGGACCGGAAGTCAAGCCGAAACGGTAACAGATAGTTACAGTGCGCACGAAACATATTTCGAACAGTGTTTTTCAGTGTTTGGAAAAGGTATACTCTAGTATAACAAAGTTCTTTTTTCTCTCTTTTTTGTTGTTTCGAATAGTTAAATCCTACACAAAATCGTAATATTAAGTCCTGTTGAAAATCTGTTCATACTTATTAAGAAGATGGGGTACAAGGGGGAAAATGCCAATGTAAGGATGGATAAGATACTGAAAAATAAATATATCAACATATCTGTTAAGTCTTTCAAAAATTCGTTCCAAACGATGTATATTTTACATAACATCGATGTGTAAACCTGAATAGGTTCAATGCTTGGAATATATTGATTTGAACTGGTTTATGCGTACCAATTAACATCTTCAAAAAGTCTCATTGTTTAGAATTTTAATGCCTTTTCTTTTATAGAGTGGGTCTGTGCTCCACATTTTTGTCATAAGTCCTAATGAAAAAAATCAACAAAAACAGATGACCCACTGACCACTGTATACATAAGAAATATTACTTTGTATCCCAACAATTGAACGTTTTCTTTCAATGAAAGGTGTTGGAATGGGCAGTGAAAATCGTTTACCCCCAGGGGAGCACTTCTTTCCATTTTCCTTTCAACTGCCTCCTACTTTACCCTCGTCATTTGAGGGCGGGGTAGGATACGTCCGTTATACAATCAAGGGGACCATTGACAAACCCTGGAAGTTTGACCACGACACAAAAAGACCTTTCACCGTCACGTCATTATTAGATTTAAACACCTATCCCAACGCTACGGTATAAAACATCATTATTTATTTATTTTATTTATTTATGGCTTCATACTATTTCTCAATAAGCCTGTCATTACATAAATATACGTTGATTATCTGTATTATCCTGATACGTTGTGTCTTCTGTACAGAGTGAGGTTAAGAATCTCCAACAGAAATACCGGTGCTGTCTGTGCTGTAGGTCCGGACCGATTTCCGGACTGATTAAATTGGACAGATCCGGATACGTTCCTGGAGAAATGATACCATTCAACGCTGAAATCCAAAACATGAGCTCGAGGGACTGTGTTCCATATGTCAAAATGAATATGGTAAATATGGTGAACATGTACATGTATTTTTATTTTTTATAGTTTTGCATATTTCTAGAAAAGCATGATTAGTAATAAGACAATTGTATGTATATTTTTTATATTTATGTATCATTTGTGATTTTAAGACGGGCATTTGCAAAAGCAAAGCATGTGATTTTTAGCCGGGCTTTTGCAAAAGCAAAGCTTGGCCATAGGCAGGCAAACCGCCGATGTTACTAGAAATAGAGCAACTGCAAAAGTAAACAAAAATCAAAAAGCGTCAAAGACGCTTCCGCTGAACAAAAAAAGTCATTCAGAGAGCAATACCTTTTTAATTAAATCTCAAAGACTTTAAATTTGCTCAAGAATTAATTAAGTGAAAAAATGATAAATTATTTTTGATTATTATTTATGTTATGACGACAAGATTGCACGTTTGGTGCAAGTACACAAGTCAATATAAATGAACTACTTTACATAGCGTAAACAAAATTTCGGCTTTAAGGTGGTATCGGACACCTCCATATCGTGGCGTTCGAAATTATAAACAATACAATCAAGAGTAATTTTAAAAAGTTTCTTTCCCAAAATTGTCACCGAACAGCGTAACGCAATGGGTTAGAGGGTTCACTAAGAATCAAGTTACAATATACAAGATATTTTATTTACCAATCAAGGGCCCCGAAAGGCATTTCAACATATATATATATATATGTACAATTTCAACATTATTTCACAATTCAATTTTTTTTAAACAGTTATATAAATAACCAGTTGAATGAAGGATGTTTTCAGCCCTCAGATTTTCTGCCTTCAATGTCAAAGTACAGAATATACATGTAGTATAAAGGACACTCTTATATTGAGACATTGAGACACTCTTATATTTTTTCATTGAATCCAATGCACTCCAATCTGTTGATATTTGAGGGTCTAAACACACCCCATACAGAGTAGTGATAAATCAAATCCGAACAAGAACGATCTAGTTTATATGAGATTTATTTTGTCTGTCTCTCTCTCTCTCTCTCTCTCATACCAAGTTTTTATACTAATCTTACTGTACATCATAAATTGTCTAATACTAGTATTTTATCTGCTGATTAATTTCATTTATTTCAGAATTTTGGCCAAAGTAGATATTTGTTTATTAAAATATCAATCACTTATTTAGGATAACTAAAACAGCGTGTACCTACAAAGTGAGCTACAACGTCAAAAACGCCTGACAGGTCTTTCAGTCCTTTGATTAAAGTCATGTATGCTTACTGGGTGGTGGTGGTTGGGAGAGGTTTAAGGGGAACACACGAGTGTGGTGTTCATGTTCATACATGGTATGGAACCGAGGAGGGTACTTGGACATGCATAATTCATAGCTTCTGCATTGTAGGTCACACTTTTCCACGCTACTACCAGTACAAATACAACTTCACAAGAATTCAGCAGAATGAATCACCAAGTCGTCCCCTCTGGAGAAACAGAGATCTGGGCAGACCAAATTCAGGTCCCTCCGCTTCCTCCTTCTTTTCTCGTGGGGTGCAGCATCATCGATATTAATTATAATTTGGAGGTAAAAAAAATACATGCATTACACACGTGGTCAGTTTTTGTGTATTATAGTTTATACCCGAGAGTGTGCCCGAGAAGAAGTTTAGTAGATGAACATGTTGTTTTGTGGGACATTTCTAAATAGAGTTAATCTAAATAGATATATTCTAGATTGAAATAGAGCAGTCATTTTATGTTAAAATTTGCTTAATATATGACTTGAAATAACCCTACACGATTAGAAATAATGTATAAAAAATTGAATTTAATATTTTGAAAATGACAGAAATAAGAGATGTAATAGAATATTATATATACGGGAGGTTTGACTGTTACGCATTCAAAACCATCTCCACATGCGGAATTGTGAGCATGTGTATCCTTGAAAATAATTTGTCAACTCTTTTCTTAAAAAAAATATTTTAGAATCGTGTATCCGTTTTATTTTTGTTGCCGTTGATACAGGAAAAGAAAGTAAACAAACAAATGCATATGAAATATTTTAATGTTTTAACTGTAGTTAACCATTGAACCCTCTGGACCGGCTTATAATCTTCACGTTCCTGTGCCGATCATCATTGGAACAATACCTTTGTACTCTGTTGTCCAGCAATACCAAACACAATATGAAACATCTGTTCAAGAACAAGCAACTCCCTCTGCTCCGCCAGTGGCAGAAACCTCACTAACGCAACTACGCATGCGTAAGTCAAATTAAATTTAGAAGTGAAGAGTTCGTAATGGCATGGTAGGCATTTCTGTATCGATATGATTAAATAACAAATCTAAAGCATTTTTCAAAACTTTAGTATCAGCGATTGTTGAAAAAGATTACTTTTTTCGTTCCAGCGCCCCCTAGCTACAGTGAGTGTGTGTTCGGTAAAACCAACATCCGGGAGGAGGACGACTCCGAACACACGCGGGGAGAAATGGACTACGCCCCGGCTTACACCTATTATGATTGGTCCAAGCAATCTCAGTTCAATCTAAAAATATGACTTAGAACCATTCTAACAAGACCTTGGACTTTCAGTAGGACGTAGCTATCTATTTCTTGCGTCAAAACAAGTTAAAAATGACGCGGTTTCAAGCAAAATATGCACCGATTGCGTAGTTTTCGCTCAAAAGCCAGACAAATCTTGTTGATTTCAAAGACGAACGGCTGAGTGGCCAGCAATGAAATAGACAGGCCTACGTCACATTGCTGTTTGACACGACAACCCAAAGTCCAAGCTCTTGTTAAAATGGTTCTATAACAATCATAATTCGAAGCTGGGATACTTGTGTATTTATGCTTGGCAAAACCTCATTTGTTTACACAGTCCTGTACTTACGATTATGTTTTTAAGTGTTCTTAGTTTTACGATATTGCATGAATCTCATTTCTCCATTGATGCCATATATATCTTGCTCACAAGGGATAAGATAATTTTGATGCGTTAATGCTTAAAAAGCGTCATCATATTATCAATGTAGCTGTGTTCATGTACATGTAGATTGATATCAAATTAATTAAGGGTGGAATTTGTGCCACCTTTTGTGTCTTTGTGTCTTTTTTTTACATCAATCTTTGTTGCTGCCTGTCTGGATTAATTCAGGAATTTTCTTTTCAAGTTTATAAATGCTTCCAGAAGGATTGAACAGCAAGCTATATGCCTCAACGTGTGCTCTCATAATCTCATTATTGTCGATTTTGTTTTATTTACGTGAAAGCATTGTAATTTATTTGGTTAAAAAAACTAGGAAATCATTTGTTTTTTAATTGTCTTTAATATTAATTGTAAACTCTCATTTGATATAAAATATACATAATTTGAACCATATACTTAGTCTAATTCACAGGCATTTGACGTTATATATTTTTCTCATAATAAAAATAAATACTCTATTATAATAACTAATAATACACGTGTATTATTAGTTATAGGGTATTTTTTTTTATTATGAGAAAAATATATAACGTCAGGTGCCTGTGGTCAAATTCTGTTCGATACAGTATCACAGCACAAAATTATAAAAACACAAAAATATGAAAAGCAACTGCAAGATGCATGTATATATTAACACTTTCATAAGATTTGCATCAAACAATGTTGATTTTCACATTTGAACTTCATACGAATTACAACAACCTGCATACAAAGTTTCTTTTATTTGTGTTTTTCAAAGACATTATACATGTATTGTCTTTCAGTCGTCTCAGGAAATACATATACATGTAGTGTTGATTCTAAAATATTGAAACTGTAACCATAAAAAACTACCATGCAACAACCTGGGGTATTAACATGATATTGTATTGAGAATGCGATAGGATATATGCATTTGTAATGTTTGGAAACTGCATTTTAGACGGGTTAAAAATGTCACATTATCACATCATCATGATGCATTCATGGTTGTAATATATGGTGGCTAATTTATGTCGGATTCAACATAGAAAACATTAGCTAAATCATTTCCTGATCAGTAAAATTTTTTTTTTTTTTGCATTTTGAAAATTATTTATAGATTTATGTAGATATGTGAACAGAATCAACACTTGTCATTACATTATTCAAATTCAAGTTGCAGAGAACTCCACTTAGCCTCTAAGAGTGTAACTGCGATCTAAAAAACTCATCAATAATCATAACTAACTTAGATAAACACAGAACATTTAATTTTATTATTCATTAGATACAAAGATTAGATATCCAACCCTCTCTAAGCAATTAGGCACGAAAAGATGGAAAATTAAAATGATTGAATTGGTATCATGATATTTTACCGTAAAGACTCGCCAATCTATACTAGAAATTATAAAATATAATACGAACTAATTCGGGGTTTATTATTTTTTTTAGCAAAACACGAAGAGCTTCATGTGGTTGTATTCTGAGATTTTCACTGAATATATTTCGCTCTAGTGTTTGGTTTAAACGCTACAAATATGGTTAGAACCAATTCTCCCCGTGAAAATAGTTACGCTTCTGTACTTAGCCAATAATTTTTCCTTTAGTTTGATGTAACGAATAGTATATTCAATAAATGCATTATTGAAAAATATACATACGGCATTTCACAGATGTAAGTGAGTTCGATGGTGCATGGCTCATCTGTTCAGTGGTAGAAGAATCCGTACGGGGGG
>WFKH01006014.1:32176176-32192027 GCA_016163765.1 Magallana hongkongensis
GTGGTGGCGGCACAGTTCTCGACACCCCATCTGTTGTTGGGCTAAGTGGGCCCCCAGTTGGTGTATGTTGCAGTCTGTCCACTGGACACCCAGACCCAAGTTCCTTCATGGACTATATCATTTGCACCAATGTAAAATTCAAGGCTATCTGAAAGAAAAAAAACACATTCCAGTAAAGCATCTTATATAATTGAAGCATAAAGTAAGAGCAGTTTAAAAGCACATGTCTTCAAAAATGGAGTTAAATTGAAAAATTAATACAAATGATTTAAGCACAAAGTAAGAGCAGTTTGAAAGCACAAGACTTCAAAAATGAAGGAAAATTTAAAATAATTAATACAAACTTGTATGTGAAACGAGGTCGGCTAGATGTTTCTGCGTTCCAGCATCATCAACAGAGGCGAGCGTGGCGACTCTTCCATACTGTTTACCAATGACTTCGCACAATTTCTATTGAAAATTACCAAAAAAATGTTGTATTTTGCATAGATGTTATAGAAACATTCTCTCTTATTTAATTTTGTAAATTTTAAAAAACTTTGTTCTCTACAGTAATAAACGCTTTAAAAAATTTACTTAGGAAGGCTGGATGGTGAACAAATTAGCCATCAGATTTTTCTAAAATTTTAAGATATGATCTTTAAACTATATAAGTATTATCTAGTAAAGAAAAATATATTTTACTATTAAAATTTGGGCACTTTCCAATATTCTTATATAGAGCTCTCCTTTTAAATACAATCAATACAGTCTAAAAATGGCAACGACCATCGAGCCATCTTAATTAAGTCAAAGAAATGATATTTCACCAGTGCATCAGGAAAAATATTTCGTTGTCCGGACACCTCGCCAAAACTAAAATGAAACAAATATAATCATCAAATTAATTCCTTGTGACCATATACAAATCATAAATATAGGCGATATATCGTAAAAGAAAAAAAAATTACGAATTTTTTACCAGTTGCGAATAAAGAGAAAACAATGACGAGTAGAGTGTTCATATTGGACGGTAATGGGAGCTTGTTCACACTTTGGATGGAAGTTAGAAAAGAATGAGTTTATATAACCCGCTGAAAATGATAAGAATCAGTGTACGTGGGAAAGGGTTATAAACTAGAATATAACATAGAACAAACGCACAAAAAATCTAACATAATCTTAATAACCTTACATGATAAATGCGTCACTACATCATGAAGATTAATAGCGATTTAAATAGCTTTATTTTCAGTCCAAAACAAACATTCGAGAAAACTTATGTTAATAAACTTTCCTGGCTACCAACCGTTCAGTTATAAGGACGGGGGATTCAAATCAAAGTTTCCTTGAATGTTGTATACATGTATACATTTCATTAATCATAATACTGCAGAAAAATTAATTTGGCTTTTTTTTTTTTCATTTTATGTGATTTGGCTATTACAATTTTCGTCTCTTTGTAAAAATTTAAAGGAGGCTGGTCAACAAATTAACCAAATTAGCCACCAGATCTTCCTAAAATTTTGAGATTTGATGTGTTTAACTATTAACTATAATTTAGTAAAGAAAAAAATCGATATAGTTTACCTTTTAAATGAGGGTATTTCCCTATATTTTTATATAGAGCTCATTTTTGAAAGGAGATCAATAGAGTCTACATTTGGCCACGACCATCGAGTCCTCTTAAGCAGAGCTCTACATTCAATGGTTCAATTTTATTTTCTCAAATTCACCGATTGGGTCTCCCTAGCCTAGCAAAAAGTGTTCACCGATTCGACTGTCCCTGGCCTGTTAAAGAGGTTCTCCATTTCCCTAGCCTAGCGAATAGAGTCCACTGATTGGATCTCCCTTGTAGCCTAGTGAGTGTATTTACTGACCGGGGTGTCCCTAGCCTTGCTAGTGAGTAGTGCTTATTGATCGGATCTCCCTAGCTTAGAGATAGTGATAACCGAACGGGGAGTCTCCAATCAGATTGGGGTGTCCCTAGCCTAACCAGTGTCTCCCTCTCCTGGGGAGTAGTGTTCACCGACCGGGCTGTCAATAGCCTAGTAAGTGGTGTTCTCCGATCGGGTTCTCCCTCTCTTAATAGGTACTGTTTACCAATTGGGGTCTCCTAGTGAGTAGTGTTCACCAATCCTGCAGGGTTTCCTCGCCTAGTGAGTGGTGTTCAGTGATCGGGATCTCCCTAGCCTAGTAAGTAGTGTTCACCAATCGGGATCTCCTTAGCCTAGTGAGTAATATTCACCGATCGGGGTCTACCTAGCCCAGTGAGTAGTGTTCACCGATCGGGGTCTCCCTAGCCTAGTAAGTAGTGTTCACCGATCGGGTCTCCCTTGTCTAGTTAGTAGTTTTCACAGACCGGGGTCTACCAAACCTAGTGAGCAGTGTTCATCGATCGGTATCCCTAGATTAATTAGAAGTGTTTACTGATTTAGGTGTATATTTGCTAGTGAGTAATGTTAACTATTTAGGTCTCCCTTGCTTTTTGGGTAGTGTTTATTGATCGATTGTTCCTATCCAGGTAATACCCCGGTAGTGTCAAACGATTGGTTAACTGTACCTATTGCTTTTACACGCAAGTTCTACTATCTAACAAGCTGAATGGTCTTCACCAATCGGTTGTCTCTCCAGATGAGCAGATTACACTAGAAGTGTTAACTTTGTCGAGGTGATGTCAAATTGAAAGGGTCATGTTGGAGAGTATTTCTTTTAAGAAGGCTTACAATGTAAATTTAAGGAATTTGAATTTTCCAGGGGGTCTGGAATCCCTTCTCACTCACTAGGCCCCCTCTAAATCCGCGCATGCTCTTACCGACATCATCTACATCCCTTAAGATGTGTTAAGAGGGACTGGTCTCGCACACAGGTGCTTCCAGCAGCTCCCCCCCCCCCCCCCGTTTAAAATTTACAAAGGAAACCTAGATATATATGGCCAATTTTCTACCACAATTGCGTCCAATCGAGGCCAACTTTCTAGAGGAAAAATAGAATATTTAAATTTCTGATTAAGAAGAAAGAAATGATATTTTTTGCAATAAATTCTCCATCAAACCGGTTTGTTTCAATTTGACAATGAACATGTTGATTTATCCAATCATTCTTTAATCTTATTTCACCCTTCTTGTTCATGCATATATCTACTACGAGTCAGACATTTATGGTGGTCGGTAAATGTCGAGCTTGCTAGTCGTCATCATCATCATCATCATCTGGACTGGATTTCGCAACAAATCAAACACCACCAAATTATCGTGCAAGTTTTTTCTTTTGAAGTAGAACGGTCATCGGGGGGGGGGGGGGGGGGGGGGGGGGGGGGGGGAATGGCTTTTGATACTAATTGTTAAATTAAATTTCATCACAGAAACAAGTGCCTATGGTTCTCTTACAGCATATTGGGCCTAACCAATATCAACCAACCGAGTGATTCTTAACCCCCCCCCCCCCCCCCAACAAAACAAAAAAAAAAAAAAAACCGCTAAGGAGAAGTTTGTTCCTTCAAAACCATACGTCCTATGATTGGTCAAAACATATATATGAATTGGAAACAGTGGATTACAATTTAATGCATATGACATTAAATATCATAAAACGGCTCAGGTTTTTCTTTTCCAAATAAATTGCACAAACCAATACGCTTTTGCACTATTTCAGCAATCATGATCAAAATAGACACATTCACGTATAATGTATTGGTTAAAATTTCGTTTACAAGTGCTTGCTCCTGTTGCAACAAATAAAAAACAATTACCTGCATGCAATTTTTATCTCACCTGAGCTGAAAGCTCAAGTGAGCTTCTCTGATCATATTTTGTCTGTCGTCCGTCCGTAAAATTTTCACATTTTCAACATCTTATCAAGAACTTCTAGACCAAATATTAATTCAACCAAACTTGGCACAAAGCACCCTTAGGCAAAGGGGATTCAAAGTTCTGAAAATTAAGAACCATGCCCTTTTTCAATGGTAGATAATTAAGAATTATTGAAAATTTTGGAGAAATTTTCAAAAATCTTCTTCTCAAGAACCATTTTGCCAGGAAAGCTGAAACTTAAGTGAAAGCATCCTCAGGTAGTGTAGATTCAAAGTTGTGAAAATCATGACCCCCAGGGGTAGGGTGAGGCCACAATTGGGGGGGTCAAGATTTTACATAGGAATATATAGAGTAAATCTTTAAAAATCTTCTCAGGAACTAATCACCCAGGAAAGCTGAAACTTGTGTGGAAGCATCCTCAGGTAGTGTAGATTCAAAGTTATGAAAATCATGACCCTCGGGGTAGGTTGGGGCCACAATGGGGGGTCGAATTTTTACATAGGAATATATATAGAGAGTAAATCTTTAAAAATCTTCTTCTCAGAAGCTAATCAGCCAGGAAAGCTGAAACTTGTGTGGAAGCATCCTCAAGTGGTGTAGATTTAAAATCATGATCCCCGGGGGTAGGATGGGGTCACAGCGGTTGGGGGGGGACAAAAATTTACATAGGAATATACGGAGAAAAATCTTTAAAAATCTTCTTTTATAAAACCATTTGCCTAGAAAAGCTGTAACTTTAGTGAAAGCAACCTCAGATAATGTAGATTCAAATTTGTTCAAATCAAAATCTTGAGGAGTAGGGTGGGGCCACATTGGGGATCCAATTTTACAAAGGAAAACATTTTAATTATTCACAAAAGCTGAAATTTTATAATATATATATTTACTTATATGCAAGCATTTTGACATATTGCTGATTCTTTAAAATTGTTTAGACTTTGGCCCCAGCTGGACGATTCTTGGGCCTCACATGGGGTTCAGAGTTTGATGTAGGTTTATATCCCATATATACTAGTCAACAATTGCTTAGGATCTTTTTGAGAACTGCAATGCTCAGCATGTGATATGACTATAAAATCATCCTGTTAGAAAAGGGACTAATAATAATAAACATAAGAATATCCAGGGAAAAAAATGGATTTTTATTTATACAGGATCTACATGTATTATACTACATTGTCCAGATAGTTTGTATTATGACTCCATTTAGCTGATTTTATCATACCTATTGTTCCTCAGGTGAGCCGTGTGGCCCATGGGCCTCTTGTTTTTATATCTGCCACAAAACTTGAGTTTTCAGTATGTCTATTTGGTAGTTAAGTTTTAGGTTGTAAAGTCATGATGATAGATTGCATATGAAAATCAGGCTTCTCAATTTAAAAAAAAGTAGGAGGGTGGGAGGCTTTAGAAAAAATATATTTGTTAACAAATTTTGCTGAAATAATTGTTTTGCTCTACCTTGTTTATATGTTATCAAACACCAAGTAAAGATTCTCATTTTTTCAAAAGCAATTGTTTCATTCGTTAAAACAATATCAATGTACACCAAATAAATTACATATGTAACAATGCAAGCAACAAAAAAATAGACATGCAAAAACGTTTACAAAATCTTCGGTTACCAGTTTTTAAAATCTTATCAATAGTTCAAAGATCCACAAATTTCTTTCCTTTTTTTTCAAATTTCTCATAGTACAACTACATAATTCAATAATTTGAATATCCACAAATTTCTCGTGGTACATGGCAATTTATCAAAAAATTCATTCATTTTTACATAATTGTTGAATTTTGTAACAGTTAAGTGTTTTACACATGATCCCATTCATCTTCCATTTATGCACTCACGCTTTAATAATTTTATTTCATTCTGTGCAACAATGAGAATGTGCTGACCCTGCCTACCCCCATCCCATCCAAATCTAAAATGCTTCCGGCTCATTTTTATTTTATTGTCCATTGAATACAGCTGAATTAAATTAAATGAAGAATATGGCAAGTCATGCCTTACATGGATAAAGCAACAAGTTTTCTACACAATTATGTGAGTTTGCTCTTTGGTAAAAAGTGGACATATCTTAAAAATGAAAATTCAATGAAAAAAATTTTTTTTTTCTATAAGTAACCACATCTTAATAAAAATCATGAGTGTTTTTCTTCTGAAACAAATTGACTTAATGAAGAGCCAAAAATTCCTCCAGGTATAAAGGAATAAGACCATGGTAAGGAACATCATTATTGCGAATATATCGGGCTGCAAGACATTTTAATGAGAGTTGAAAGGATGTCCTGAGCAAAGTTGCTTCTTCTTCTCTCTTTGCACAGTCCATTGTTGTTTTACGTTCTTTGTTGCAAATGTCTAAATGAGAGTCAGCTTCAATCAATATGAGAATTGTATTCTCAACTTCTTTTGAATTGACATTGGTTTTTGGCGAGATATTTACAAGGGCATGCATTGGAGTATTTCCTCCATTATCCTGTGTATTGACATTTGCGCCACATTTAATCAAAAGTTGAGCAACCTGACTGTCTGGAAATGACACCACATCATTCACATGAAAGTCATCAACTAAAGTAGCACTGTCAACAGCCATATGTAACGGAGTATAATTATTCTTTAAAAGTGGATTTAGTTTCTGAAACTGATAAACAAGGGAGTAGAGTTCTTTTAAGTCTGATTCATCATGTGTTGTTTTTAAAATAATGGCAAGAAGATAAAGGCATGTATGGATATTTGTTTGATGTATCTCGAAAAGAGTATCACCATCTTCTTCAGAATTCAGAATCCTCTCTTTATCATTGGTTAGCTCTGCCATGGCATACTTAAAAACCTCTTTCACATTAACAAAATAAACAGGCTCACAAATGTGAATCATTTGTGCAAATACTTGGGAAAATCTTAACAGGTCTTTGGCGATTGACCTTTTATTATCATGTCGTAGTTTCATTGCATGTAGCCAGAGAGCTATACAACGATCGAACCGCTTGCTGTCAGCATACACTGCTCCTCGGAATATGATGGGATGGGGAACATCAGGATTGTTGGGGCCCAGAATTCTCTCCCTTATGGCCAGGCATTCCATATGCAGAGCTTCAAAATCATATCTAATGGCATTCAGTTCACCTAAGGTTTTGCACTCAACTCTATTATTGTATGCATCAACACACGGATAGTCCTCTTTAGTAATGATGTTATCAGGATCACTGTATCGTAAATGCATACCTTCACACAGAAACAAAAACGCTTTCATGACATCATAGTGTTCCTTGTCATTTGCAAATGAAGCACCAAGCAATTCATAAGCACTGATTTTTTCTTCTTTAGTTTCCACTTTGGTGGTCAGAAATTCGACGACAGAAGACTGTCCACATTCAGCAGCTACTAATAAAGGTGTCATTCCATAATCATTGGGAATTTGCTTTCCGTAAAATCTTACTAAATCCTGTACTACCTCTAAATGTCCACATTCTGCAGCAAAATGCATTGCAGTGGCACCACAGTGTGCGGTTGAATCTGGGTTTGCTCCCTTTTCAAGTAAATAACGCACCACTTCTGCATGTCCTTTGTAACTGGTTATCATTAGACAGGTGTTATTGTATTTGTTGGGGATGGAAATATCAGCACCATGTTCGACTAAGCACTGTACAACGTCCAGTCGTCCATCAAAACATGCAGCACGAAGTGGCGTGGAGTTTGTTTTTGTAGCATGATTGACGTCTGCCCCGTATTCCAACAGAAGCTTAACAATTCCCAGGTGTCCAGCGCCCGCAGCGCACCACAGAGCGGTCGCGCCCTCTAAAACAAACCCATCAAATTTCACAGTCCCAGTCTGCTCTAGATTTATTTTGAATTTGGACACTAAAATCGAAACCACCTTTTCCTCCCCATTTCTGCAGGCTATTATTAGGGGTGTTGTTATCTGTCCATTTTCACTCGTAAGACAATCCAAGACTTCATCTACAAGATCACTACTAAGATTCCATAACATCGCAAATATACTAATAGCCCTTCCATCTCTGGCTGCTGCGTGTACTCTCTGTTTCAAAGTTTTTATTTCCCCTTCTATGTTTTCGTTCGAAGACATCTCTTCCGGAAGTTGTTGTTTGTCGATAATTTAAACAACTCGTACAATGATCTACTCGTAGTGTTTTCAATTAGATCGATTCGTTTGTTTTATTTTTGTTTGTACCATAGTTATCATAGTTTTGTCATATACATACAAATGGTCTGTGTAGTTTGATGAGGATGATGATGATGATGACTATTTATAACTTTTGATGAAGACAGCAGTGAAGTAACTGCACAATTAATGCACTTGTATAACTTTCTGCATTGTCATATAATTTTACTTATACAACTTTGACGAAAAAATAATATATGAATGATATACTTATAAATATGTTTTTTTGCAGTGGACTGAATACACGAAGGATGAATATATTTCCAGAGGAGTCGTGTTCTAAAGACGCCAAATATGTTGATACATGTGTAGAGATTTTAAAGTTTCTAGAGTTAAAATATTCCCCCGGAACTATTTTAAAAATGTTAATCAAGAAATAAAGATTTCAGCACTGGCCCACCTATATCCTATCATAGCTGTTCCTTATGAAATATAAATACTTGTCTTATGTCTATACTGAAAAAATTCTCTTTTAGACAAAAACTTATGCGGAAATACTGAACCATAAATAATTGTTCTTGTTTTCAATACAATATACACATGTAAAATCAAAATATCATATCATATAACCTTTTGTTTCAAATCTGCATTGCATTATTCTGGTAATAGGTTTTGTCATTCAAATTTAGGTCTACCAAATCGAAAAAAAAAACGCGCAATATAAGAATTAAGTTTGGATATAATTCAGCAAGCTGATATTTCGGCTAGTACAGCGAAGACGCGTGTGTAATTTCAATATGACTATTAACTCCGCTGCAACGTTTTGAAATACTTTTGTATCACATGAGTTAGGTAACATTAAATATTCGCTAACTTTTACCTGATTTATGAATATAAACTCATAAGCCTGTACTTATTTAACATTTAATTTAATAAAAATCAAATGAAAGATAAACTTTGTTCTGGTATAAATATCTTCACAACTAAAGCTACAGAATAGTTGCTCCTTATTATGTTCGCAGATTGGACAGGTACAGATTTGATATTTAGAAAATGCGATTTATTGCGGTGCGCTATATTTATGATTTTATCTAGATTAGATAAAATCATAAAATTTAGCGCACCGCAATAAACTATATTTTCTAAACCATGCAGTCTCTCGAATTTCTTAATGTAAAAAATCTTTAATGAAAAGATTACTGATGCTGTATAATCTATGTAATAATGAACTTGCAAGAATATCAAAACTCAATGACATATTTATATTTTGCAGAATTATAATATTTTCTATTGCAACATATTCTAAAATCATGACAGTTTTCTCTTACATATTCATAGAATAGACTTTTGAAACTTTAGTCTACTTTATCAATATACGTTCGCCCTTTTTGATATTTGATTTGATTTGATATTATGATAAAGTGTTATTTTTCTGCTTTTGTTTGTTCTGATTTATCAAGAGTGTTATTTAAACGAGATCCTTAATTATATTTTTTATTGTATGAATGATCAGCAACAAAATGACAACCAGTACTTGTACGTCAAGGGTGTTCAAACGAAATCTATACATTTTTTACTGTATGAATGATCAGCAACAAAATGACAACCAAAACTACTACATGCATTTGCAACTTTCGTGTCTAGAATATCACAATAGTATCCAATTATACAAGTTGGAGATGATAAGGTCCAAAGTTGGGAATGGATCCTATGATAATTTTCAGTGGAACAGTTAAGTGGAACGCTGGTCCAGACGGGTCTATTATCAGCTGGAAATAAATAGAATATTATTTTTAAGCAAAGGTAAAATGAGATTTTTTATTTATGAAGTTACTACATTTAGAACATTCCACCTGGCCCCATTACAAAAGATGAAATCAGCTTCTTTTTTTTGGGGGGGGGGGGGGCTTAGGTGCGTTCAGGAAATCGCATCCCGTGGAGTTTTTCCGAGCGGTTGCTATTTCCATAGAAACCTTACACAGATAAACCCCCTCCCACCCTTCCTTCAAGTACCCACCAATTTTGGAAAAATGTATATAATATATATATATATGTCTTTGGAAATTAACATACTACCAATTTTCCTACAAAATGCAGCCGTATTATGATACTGTTTTCAAACATTTACCCTTAAATAGTGGTCAATGTTTATTATCTTGCAACCCTCTAGACAGGGTGGGGTAACAGAAGGAACCTCAAATTCTTCATCATCCCATGAAGTCGTCTGGCCCGGCATGACGTCATCATACTTGGTTTTGTCTATCTCCGTCACACACACTTTCTTCTCTCCCTTGGCGTGATAAATCGTTTCCTTACCAAAAGAAAGGTTTGCGACACAGTATGTTAACTGTATTAAGATACTTATATATTTTTAGAGTACATGTACTTTTCAATATTTTCAAATGGAAAATGATGAACATGATTTACCTTAATTTTCAAAAAAAAAAAAAAAAGAAGGATTGCCTGAAACCTCGAATTGATATAATTTTTTAATTATGCGAATAAGTATAATGTAAGTACATGTATAAGTTATCAATTCCTGCAGACTTTTGGAAATGAATTCGCAAGTGATCGATTCAATATTTCTACAGTTGATATACTACTATATATGGAGAAGGCTTATATAGGCAATGCCTGCTGTTAAATCCAATTGTGTTTATTGACTTACCGAAATATGCTCAAATCAAACCAAATATATATGTAACGGAATTTATAAATACAAGTATCATTATAGTTTATCCGACCTTCACAAACAGGACAGTTACTCCACACACACGGCGGGAGAGGTTCTGTATGATGAAATCGAACACCACCGTCTCCCCGGCCACGAAGCCTGACTTAGACGCCCGGATGATCCCTGTAATAGGCCCCGACTTGCAGCACCAGCAGCACAGGTGTTTGTAGTTTTGACTTTCCGTGGGTCGCTGAAAAATCAAACCAAACACATATATAGATCATATAGATCCCAGAATCAAAAGGAAACAAAAAACTAGGACCACGAGGCTGTTTGGTGAACAGCCATCTTCATGTTTTTAAATCAATTAATTTATTCATTTAATACATTCATTTTTTATATCACTATATGAGAACATGTGATCTATTGGCACAAAATACAAGTATTATATAAATAGCCACCAAGTGTACACCAGTGGTGTATGTAGAATCACCGAGTTCGATTCAACTTAGCTTGAAACTTAGGCGATGACTGGATAGTGTATTTCCTTCCTGTCTATCAACATGCACGCAGCATGTGAAGGGGACACACCTACCTTAAACTTTTTGAAAAGCAAAAAAAAAAAAAAAAAAAAAAAAAAATTAATTAATTTTTAAAAGAAAGAGGGGGAGAGGGGCATGGACTTCGCCAGACCTGAGGTTGTGTGATGTGGATGGGTGTGGGTAAAGAAGAGTTACATGTAGCCGAATTCTTTACTTTAATTTTTCTTTTAACCTTCATTATGAATAGCTTTATAAAAGTGTTGAGGGGCCAGTTGGCTTTATAAAACACTTGTTTCTGTACGTTTAGCATTCTGGTAAGGAAACGATCGTTTGACCATTTTTTTAATCAGTGGAGAGGACAGACCCCCTGCCCTATATGTTGCTATGTGCCTGATTAATACCAGTACCTCGGCCTCAGGGTACTTATTGAGGTCCACGTCACTAACAACTTTGAACTCTCTTCGTATGATTTCTTTCGAAGACCAAAAATCCTGATCCAATATGGCCGACACCTCGTACTCAATGGTTCCGTATTTGTCATTGTAGGACGATGGCAATAACGAAGGGAGGGCAAAAGAAAAATGGAAGATGTGTCGACCTTGCGAGAGCCATTCTCCGCCGTCAGCCGCTGAAGCAAACAGGTAGAATGTTGTCTTATTAAAAAAGTTAAATAAAATGCGATAAACATGCACATTTTGGCATTTTATATTTTCTCCATTTTGAACAAGGTTGGCAATGTGTAAATATTTGAAATTTAAGACTAAATTGCAAATAAGGAGGATGCATTGATTTTTAACTTCATGCATGATACCTTTCCCATACAATGCAAGGATACTTTTAAAGTAGTTCTCCTCTCCATTGTAATGTATTATTTCTGATTTTGGTTTTTGACCCGGTCCCCCTGACTGTATCGTCTGCGTCCAGTGGACTTCTCCCCATCCAAGACATTTCATACGTATCTCTGTATAACATACATTTTATTTGTTATCGCCTTTCTCTTTGTAAAAGACTATACATGTATGTTAATCTTTTCATTGCAATAGTCTTTTATAATAAAACACTATACTACATGTACTTTCACCAAGTATTCAGTATTTGACGAGGCAACCTAGTTGTTCAGCTCAAATACCCCCTCCCCCTTTAAAAAAAAAAAAACACCAAAAAAAAACCACACAAAAAACAAAAACAAAACAAAACAAATTAAACAAAATAACCAAAAAGAAAAACGAAAAAAAAAACCAAACAAAAAAACCCACCATAAATCAACTGTATATATGGTAAATATCGGTACTTGTAGAATATGCTTAAACCTTAAAGTATAAATGCTGTTACCTCTAACGGTAATGCCCTCGTCTAGTTCTATGATCAGCCTCCCTGTCACATCCTGACCAGGCTTATACACACCCCTTATGTCATCAAATTCAATCTTGTACAGCTGCAGTTTTCCCATCACGCATCCTCTCTGTAAAAAGAAATCGAACGATAAAACTATAAAAAATATAAAAAGGGCCTTTTATAATACTAACATTGATATCTTTCAAGTGCTTTGGCTTCTGTAATTCATACTTTCATGTACTAGTATTATGAAATCGACTCATTAAAACTTTATATTTACATCTACCGAGTATGATTCCCTCTATTTGTTACGGAAACTTATAGTTAATTCATAGCTCTAAAGAAACAGCCAGACTGAAATCTACACGCCACGTTTATCGATTGGTCGAAACCTACAGCGACCTAAGAAAAATCACGGACTGCACAAAATAATCATGATGATGTCAGACACAAATTCCCATATAGGAAAAGATTTGACTGTTTCTTTTAGCTAACGTACTGATGTACATTAACAGTAATTTAGTGAATTTTACTTACTTTTACAATCAATTTATTAATTTGTTAAAAGAAATATGTAAATATAAACAATAAAATGCTTTCTTTGATGATTCATGCGGGTTATGAAGGTAGCGATCATTGCAGAAAAAAATTACATAACGCGGGTTATGTATTTTTTCTGCAATGTCGCCACCTTCATATCCTGCATGAATCACCAAAGAAAGCAATTTATTGTTTAAATGAATCCTGCACATCTAGCAAATGCGGGAATACATTACTTTGAACAAAAATATGTATGCATGCATAATGACGATGAAATCTTTCGCTAACAATAGTACTGAGTTGAAGAAAAGCCAAATTTCCAATTTAAAATGGTAAATTGCTTTAAGAGGGCTCGATGTTCTCCATTAGAAGAAGAGCTTCATATTTAAACAATAAAATGCTTTCTTTGGTGATTCATTCGGGATATGAAGGTGGCAACATTGCGTTAGCGGGTTATGTAATTGTTTTCTGCAATGATCGCCACCTTTATAACCCGCATGAATCATCAAAAAAAGCATTTTATTGTTTATATTTACATCTTTCTTTTAACAAATTTATTATTAATAAATTGATTGTAAGAAGTAAGTAAAATTAACTAAATTACTGTTGATTAATGTGCATCAGCGCGTTACATAAAAGAAACAGCCAAATTTGAGACTGACATCATCATGATTATTTCGTGCAGTCCGTGATTTTTCTTAGCTCGATGAAGGTTTCGACCAATCGATAAACGGGGCGTGTAGATATCAGTCCTGTCAGTTTCTACAGAGCTATGAATTAAAATCAGTTTCCGTAAGAAATAGAGGGAATCATACTCGGTAGATGTAAATATAAAATTACAGACAAATATTCAAATTTTAAAGCTAAAATATTTGATTTTTTCTTTACTCGATAATTGTTTATGGTTAAAAAAATCATCTCTAAAATATTAAGGTAGATCTGATGGGTAAATTTTGACCAGCCAGCCTCCTTAAGCGCATTTGGGCGTGTTTGAATTTTCACAGGGAAAAGTGTTTTTGATGAAAATTTTCATCACATAAGCTAATATACGAATGTGCTATTTTACATGGTAAGTACATGAATATTGCTTCCAATTATGAAATACATGTATATACATGACAATAAATTTATCAGCATCATAATATAATGAACAAAATATAACTGGAAAACCTACCTGTTATCCATCGAAAACTCACAAGAAAAATTAGTATCAATTTATCGAATATCTTCCACGTTAGTTCATTAATTAAGCGTGTATCTTAATCAATACATTACTTTTTATGTTTTAACTCGGGCACTTTGCTCGCTTCCTGGTATCGATTCAACAGAATTCCAGCTCGATGCTAAAGAGTTGACACTAAAAAATCAAAGTACTGAAGTACTGACGGGAGTTGATTTTATTGATTATTATTTATTTTAAAATCAATGATATGTAATAACGCATGACAAGTAGTTTCTTAGCTGTACTTGAAAAATTAAGCAATTTTTTTTCTAATATGGATTCCCTGACTTTTCTTACAAGAATCCCGAGCTATAGACGGAAAACCCCATATGAATCATGTTGTGTAATATTTAAAGATAGAATTAACGCCATAAAACTCAACGATGCATTATGCATCAGTAATCGAAATATTTCTGGAAAATTGTATCCAAGCAATTTTTTAATAACAAATAATAAGTCAAGTCTGCGCCAGTAGTGGTTCTATCTTTAGATTGGATAGTCTGCCCTTGATTCCAAACGGAATTTTAGCTGTAGAAATGGCGCGTTGGTAATCAATAACAGCGAACCAGTCTTATTGCACTATGGCGTAGGAATATATCCGACTACAAAAATATCTAAATTGTTTGTACCATTTAAAACCTGACTATTTTCAAGGTATTTATAAATAAGTTTCCTTCAAAAACAATGCTTCTGAATACATTACATCGAATTTATCGATTATCGTCAAGAACTAAGTCTTGTCAGCAGTGATGATTTGTGCTTAGGTCCAAACACTGTTTCACTTCCGTTTTGCCAGAGTAACTGCATAGGAAAGTTGATTAAAATCAACTACCGAAAACGAGGCGTGTAAGAAAGACTCCTTTAAATGAAAATTGGTATATCAATTAGTAAGGTCCCTTATTTAAAGGCATTAATATACATGTATCTATGCCATAATGAGTGCATTAATATAGGAGCAAGGATGCTCCTACTTAAGTTGTGAAATACATGTCGGATTTGAGTGTTGGAGGAGGGAGGGAAGCTAGTAAATTTTAGCTTTTAGTTTCAAAAATGTACATTTTGTATTTTATGACCAATTCAATAATGCATTGGATACTGCTTCATCACATGTAAATACATGTACATGTATAACCCCAAACTCCATCTTACCCATCTCCCAATGGTCTATATACAACGAATGACAAGTCGATTCATTTGTAAAGAAGACTTAACTTATTTGTTTTATTATTGAATAAAAATTATGCATTGGATTGTGCCTCCTCACATGTAAATATTACCCCAGAATCCAACTTACACCCCCCCCCCCCCCCCCCCCACCCCCATGGTCTATAAACAATACATGACAAGTCGATTCTTTTGTAAAGAAGACAAATTAACTTAATTGTTTGCTAGCGCTCTCGAGCGCTAGCAACTACGTTTAACTTAGTCTTTTTTACTGGAATACGCATGCTCGACTTCACAGTAGGGCATTCTTGGAATACTTCTGTAGATGAACTGTACCATGTCAATTTCGTTTTATCATCTACATATGATCTGAAGTTTTGTTGTTCAACCTGTACATAAATGCCAAAAAGTCACAGTACTGTAGCTTAGGTTTTATAATGCCAAGTTATTTCTAAAATTATA
>WFKH01006014.1:32216535-32227115 GCA_016163765.1 Magallana hongkongensis
CATACGTTTTTTACCGGATATTGTTGATTATCATGACAAATGGCCATTTATATGGCGGTATATTTCTGCCATCCATATAACTTTAGGTCAACATAATTATCTTCTCAAGTCACGATAGCTATCTTAATAAGTCAAGATAACTTTCATGTTATTTCGACAAATTCCCACTTTTATCTTAAATTCTCTATTCAAGATTAGTTATCATGATTTAATTGACGAGAAAGCTTTTTTGATCTGACAAGGTAACTATCTGGTATCTCGGCTAAATATTGTTGCCTTGACCGATGCTGCCATTCAAAATTACATCTATTTTAAAGAACAAATGAATGAATAAACACGTGTAATTAATTGATTAAATAAAAAGATAATAAAAATGCATATATTTTAGGGGAATTAACCGTAGTATCAAGCACTTGGTTAGTACGGAAGCGTATCGGGGCCTACACTTGTTGTGTTTCAATTTATAAATTGTCCTTCTTTTTATTGTATTGTCAACATATAAAGTATTGTGACCTCTTATTTATGTAAATGAATTGAATTGTATCTTGTGATTTCTATATAATTTAAATCACCTTATTGGATTTTACCAGTTTTATTGCTATCTGCGTTATCGACTTTAAAAAATATGAAGTTTGAAATGTTGATTTATGAATGTGAACTAATTATACTGAGATAGAAAATTAGACAAAGAACAATAAAATAAATGCTTTATAGCCATGTCGATATCAATATGCTTTCATTTTTAGGGAACATATTGCGAAAATATTATCGAATGAACTTCGCGGGCGCGGGAGTTCTGAAAGTGACGTCACTGAATTCTGAATATAGCTGTAGACGGCACATGTAGACTGACATTGACATTTTGATATAAATCAGAAACAAAGAACAGTAATTACTTTATAATAATTGCAGTTAGTATAAGTATTTGTTATCGTAGTTAGAGGACTGCTGTATGATCTATATTTGATCAGTTTGTTATGATCTTCTATGTTTGGGTTACTCTTCAATAAACATGTGATATGAGTTTTGAGACAGATACATGTAATTGAACATTTAAACTACATGAACCCCTTTACTTACACGTATTACATTACCCCTCCCCCACCACCACCACCAAAAATAAATAAATAAATAAATGTTTTATCTACCAAAGCGTCGACAACACTCACATCAAATCATGGTAATGAGAAAATGCAACGCTCATGCAGTTAGTTCATGCATGATAGTATTTGGTATCGTAGTTACATGTAGATTACATTGTAGTTGAGAGGATGGATGATTCATCCAATAAAATTGCTTTGTGATCGTGTAATATCAATTTGAAGACGAAGACAGATGGGTGAAACATTGTTTAGCCTCATCGATGGGAAACCGTTGTAACAACGTGATTATTTAATCATGATCATAATTTGGGGGTAAGACTGCTCATGTCTACCACCCCTAACTACGATTACAAATGCAGATATTTGGATGTTTGACATTAAAAGAAATATCTGAATTTTAGAGTTTAAATTCCTTTATCGTGGATTGAATTTCATGGAGCCAATATTCGTAAATAGGTTAATAGTAACATTTCGTGGAATTGATTGTATTATAAATAATAAATATATTTATACTATTATTCATAATTCGTTGTGGATTTAAATTCATGGATGAAGAAAATTAGCATTAACGAAATCCATGAAAATTAAGCATACACGAATTCCAATGATTCCACAAATGTCAGTCTACATGTGTATCCTACAGCTAGATTAAGAGTGAGGTGACGCACCATCAGAACTCCCGCCCCCGCGAAATTCATTCGATAACAATATTTTCGCAATATGTTCCCAAGAAATGTATACATATTTATGTCGATATACCTATAATGTATACAGTTTCATTGTTCTATGTCATCATTTTTTTCTCGATATGACTAAAACCAATTTTTAAATTATCATTTTTAACTCCGTATTTTGTGAAGTCGATATAGCATATAGCAAGAAAACTGATCAATTACTATTAGGTGATTTAAATTATGTTAACTCACCTCAATACAATGCAAAATGTTTGCATAAATAAAACGACATAATAGTTTATATATTGATAAGACGATAAAAAGTATGACAATGTATAAGTTATAACACAACAAGTGTAGGCCCCGATACGCTTCCGTACTTATTTCATTGGTAATTTAAACTATCGTTACCAAAACTTTTGTGAATGGCACCATCGGTTAAAGCAACAATATTTAGTCGAGATACAAGATACAAATGTAGTTACCTTGTCATGACAAGAAAGCTTTCTCCTCAAATCATGATAACTTATTTTGAATAGACAAGATAACTGAGAATTTTTCAAAATAACATGAAAGTTATCTTGATTGTTGAGATAGCTATCGTGACTTGAGAAGATAGTTATCTGAGCCTAAAGTTATGTGGATGGCAGAAATATGCAACCATAAATTTAAAGTCAAAGTTTGCACCTACCATATACAGCCTTGCACGAACTCCACATACACGACTGGACTTGTTTTCAATATAGGCATCAAAGAAGACAGATTCTCCGGGAACATACCCGATCCGGTTGAGTCTTAGTGTTGCCTTTATGGGTCCCGATTTACAACACAGACAACACACATTCGTTTCTACTGAATCCTCCGCTTCGCGCTAAAATGTGATACAATATAGCACTATTCAATTTAAACTGAATTTCTAGTAAATCATTGCAATACCTTCTTAATAACATTTTTACAGCTGCTTACATCGGCCATTGGCAGCTTGTTGAGATCTAGTAAACCAATTACTGTAAATGCACGTTTTGTGTGGTCGTTAAAACTCCAACTTCTGTCTATTGTACCCTTTGCGACGTAGCGGACATGCCCTTTCTCACCCTCAAAAGAAGACGGTATTTTCAGAGGTAACACAAAGGAGAAAGGAAACGTGTGAAGTCCTGGTTTCAGAATATATTCATCACGGTTACCTAAACCTATATTAGAAAGTGATAAAGCTTTTAAAAACATGGCTCAACAACGTTAATGTTGTTATTTCGGATTTCAATGGCAGATCAAAACATTACAAAATTACCAATTGATATAACAGAAAATGTGTTGTCAAAGTATTCTTCCTCTGATTCGTATGTCCGTCCTTCACTGCCAGCTCTAATTTCATAACAAACATAGGCCTCTCCCAAAAATCTCAATTTGATATCTGAAAAGCCAAAGCTTCGATTGTCAAAATGTATTTAATATAAATACCGTAACTTTTTAACTCCAAAACTTTTCTGTCAAGAAACCGAGCATGCGCTGCATATTAGTTCAACGAGCATGCGCTACATATTATCTTTCAAATTTTTGCGTTCCTGGTCTGGACAAATTTAAACAATAACAAGTTGCTGTCCTTTAAAAAAGGACTGCAATAAGTGGACCATATGCATGTGTTTCTAACGGAAACGTGATTTTTTCGTGCAGTCCGTGATTTCTCATAGGCTGTTGAAGGTTTAGACCGATTGATAAACTGGTGAGAACTGGATCGTGTAGATTTCAGTCCTGTCAGTTTCTATACAGCTGTGAATTACAATCAATTTTCGTGAGAGATAGAGGGAATCATACTTAGTGGATGTAAACTGGTAAATATAATGCTATATATGAACGATTTTTCTTCATATTCAAATTCAACCTTTAATCTATAGTCTTAAAGTCTTTTATAACCTCTCCTTAATTAGTTAATACCAACGGGAAATACGTGTATCTTTCATATTAGTTATTAAAATTTCAATTCTGGTTATTACCATTCACTATGGTTTCAGACTCCAGGTCCACAATGACTGGCTGACCAGGAAAATAAATTGCCCGTGGATTGTCAAAGTCAATCTGAAAACACCGCAGCTTCTTTCCCATTTCGAATCTACAAATCAAAAGGACATCATACTCTTCTTAGATGTCGAAAGGTGGGAAAACACCATAATAACAAAGGTATGCTTGTTCAGATTGAAGAAATACGATATTTACACAGCCAATTGTGTCTCAAATGAAAAGCACGTGAAAAAAGGTTCACGCGAATTTCACGTGAATTTAACATGAAGTTCGTGTAAAGATTCCTCGACACACCAAAATTTTATTGGATGGATCGATAAAGAATCTTTCTGAATTATGATTTCAAAAACAGAGACCAATATCGGCTTTCAATTATTTTATATGATTTTTTTTTTTGATATTTTTTTAGTGAAATGGGAAAATTTGTTTTGACGACAAACAGGATATTTTAGAGCTTAAAATTTGGACTCAATTGATGTGTAATATAGTAATGAATAAATACATGCCAAAGATTGTCTGGTCAAGTTTTTAATTATTTAATTAAAAAATATTTCTAAAAATCAAAATTATTATTATATTATATCTTTCTAATCTATGGATAAAATCTAAAGAATCTCAAATAGCCACATAAAGTACTTGTCAAACAATAATATTTTACGAAGAAATTGAAACGAAAATGCGAAATTTTAGAAAAATTGCAATTTATCAAATTTTAACCGATCCCGATTGAAAAAACTGATCCAGATCAGAATTATTTTAAAATTAAAATTTTACAAAAAATAATGCAGTTTATTCTGAGTAATTGATATGCATTATTAGATCAGCAAATGAACAAACAATTTTACAGCTAAACAACCTGGAATTTTTGCAAAATTGTGATACATTCCAACCCTATATGATTTTGTTCGGGATCAGTTTAATTACAATTAAGATCGGATCGAATTTAAGATTTTCCAATTTTTCTTTAATTTCACTATTTCGGTTCAATTTCTTGTTGAAATATGATTGTATAGCAATTGTTTAATGCCAGTGACAGTTTATTTGTAGTTTTTAACCATAGGTTTAAAAAATATCTACAATTCTTGATTTTCATTTTCATAATTTTTTTTTTTCAAAAATATTATAAAATTTATTTGGCAGTCTTTGACATGTATTTATAGATAATTGTATTTTGCATTAATTGATACCAAGTTTTTAGCTATAAAATATCCTGTTCGCAGCTAAAACGATGTTTCCGGTTTCTGTTAAAAAATACCAAAAAAAATCATATAAAATAATTGGAAGCCGATATCGGTGTCATTTTAGTATTAATAATCATTTTTCAAAAATGATTCTTTATCGATCCATCAAATAATGCCATGGTGTGTCGAGCCACCTTAAGTGAAATTTACGTGCATTTTGTAAAGAAACTGAATGATCAACAAATTACACATGATGAGATCTACTACAGTATCTTAATTTTGAGCTTACCGAGACTAAACCGGGGGGGGGGGGAGAGCTTATGCTATACCCTCGGCGCCGGGGTACGGACCTGGTCAAAGTTAGTGGAGCAGTTCCTGTATCTAAGTTTTTACTTGTCCTTTTTTCACCAAACTTGCATGGATTGTGCATTTTGGAATACTCATGGACTTAACAGACTTGTATGATAAATCTAGGCCATAAATGTCAGATGCTGGAGGACGTCAAGGGTTTTGGAGAATGTTATGGTTTTGGGGTAGGTGCCCTTTGATGACTAATTTAAGTTAAGTCAGGTCTTAACTCCACTAAACTGGCATGGATTGGGCATCTTATGATAAATATATACAACTGAGAGACTTAAATGATGAATCTGAGCCATACGTTTTAGATAATGGACGAGGTTAAGGTTTTTGGAGCAGGTTAGGTTTTTGGACCAGGTGTCCTTTTTATGGCGATATTTAATTTAATATTAATTCTATCTTTTCCAAACTTGGATGGATGATGCATCTTTTGATGCTGATGCACTCGACGGGCTTGGATGTTGAATCTGAACCATAGGATTTGGATGTTGAAGGAAGTTATGGGTTTTTGGAGTAGGTTCTCTTTGAATGCCATATCTAATATAATATTAGTTTAATCTTTACTAAACTTGGATTGATGATGCACTCGACGGGCTTGGCTGCTGAATATGAGCCATAGGATTTGGATGCTTGAGGAGGTTAAGGTTTTTGGAGCAGGTGCCGTTTGATGACCATACCTTAGTTTTTATCGGTTCTTTATTTTTCAAACTTGGATGAATAATGCATTTTGTGATACTGATCACACCACGGGCTTGGATGCTGATTCTGAGCCACACTGGTCTCGGATGCTTGAGGAGGTTAAGGTTTTTTGTTGTTGTTTTTTTTTTTTTGGGGGGGGGGGGGTCACACGTTTAGGCAAATAAAGGTCTTTACTTATTCAAACTTGCCTGAATTAATGAATCACATAACTAGCTTCAGATACTAAAAGTGATCTTGATTATTTAGATGCTGTTATGTGTAATATAGAGACAGCTGCAGATACAGAACTTAATATTGATTATATGGATGCTCGAGCAGGTGCAAGTTTTTTTAAGTAGTTCAGATCAGGTATAAATGCTGTCCTGGCCAATTTTCATGGTTATTGTATCTTTAGATTTTAAACATAAGGCTAGCTTCAGATACAGAGCTTGATCTCCATTATCAAAGATGCCAAGAAAACCTGGTTCTAGCTCACCTAAACTTTTTGGAGGAATGTGTTCGAAACTTTATTGATATATGATAAATCGTATGATTTCTTTTCCAGTAATATTGCATCATAGAAACAGTATCATTTTGTATCGTATGATATAATATTGAAATAATATATTGTATTGTATGACATTAAATTATGGTTTATACATTATCAATCATAATGTATAATATGATATTTTATGATACAAGGCAGTATTGTATTGTATCATATGATATGCTGTTGCTTTGTTTATTATGATAAATATTGTATCAAATCATACAATATGAAATTTTACGCATATTAACTTAATACATATTGTATCATATAATTTGATACGATTTGTCATAGCATTCAATACGCTATTTTAATATCAATTATATGCTTTTATATATTGTAATATGATAAAGGTAGTCTCATAAGGATGATGTCCTGTCTTGGTGAGCTATGCACTCTTTGGTTTCTTTAGCTTTAAGCTAAAATTCCAAATGTTTGAACCATAAAGGTTATTTGAATGTTTTGATATAGAATACAGAGCTCTTCTTCTTAAGAAGAATTATAAAGCATAAAACTGGCTACGCCATCCACCCCTTAAAAGGGACCTAGACACGATTTAAGATCAAAATCTTATTTTTTATGTTTAAATAGTTTACGTGTGCATTTTGAACAATTGACCAAAATTTGAATGTTAGAAGTCAAGTTACAAGCAAGATACAAAGGAAGGAATTCATTTTTATGTAAACAATGCTCGAGTCTTAAATTACTTACAAATAATGTTTTAGTAAGAAATTACGATTTCTTTTAGAAAATGAATCATGGCAAACAAGATAAACTGATTCAATATGTTCATAAATACTATATTCAACAAAATAATGCAACATTTGATCGAAACTTATACCAATACTATGTAAACTATAACACGACTCAAGCTTTGTTTTCAAAACAAAGAATTTCAAAATTGTATCTTGCTTGTAACTCGATATTTGACTGTCAAATTTTGACAAACCATTAAAAATACTATTATATTATCACCCATCCTAGACATCAATGATGGAAATATTTTTTTAAAAAATTGAACTCAAATTGTGTCAATTGTGTGCATTTTGAATAATTGACCTAAATTTGAATGTTCGAAGTCAAGTTACAAGCAAGACACAGAGGAAGGAATGTATTGTTATGTAAACAAAGATCGAGTCTTATATTTGCTCACAAATTATGTTTAAGTAAGACGTTATCATTTCCTTGAGAAAATGACTCGTGGCAAAAAAAGTTAACCGATTCAATATATTCATAAATGATATTATTAACAAAAACAAAACAAAAAAAATTGATTGAAATTTATTCCAAAATAACACATATGAAAACAATAACAAGACTCAAGCTTTGTTTTAAAAACTCTGTATCTTGCTTGTAACTTGGTATTTGACTTTCAAATTTTGACATAGTATTGAAAATACCCATATTAACCATTCTAGACATTAAAAATGGAAAAATAAAATGTGACAAATTTGAGCTTAAAGGTCCCTTCAATGCTGATATAGTACCTCAGTTACTCAAACATTTCTTGTGATCTTGCCAGCTTTTATTTCTTCTTTTAAAATGTCCTATTTGAAATGTTGATAATTTGTTCAAACGTCTTTTAAAGTATCTGGATAAATACATTTTCCATTGTGATGTAAGTAGCAATCCAAAAGATACATGCAAATAGGTCCTTCAAGTAAAATGCAGTATTTGTCCACTCCGTTTACTCTTGTATGCTCCTTACCTCTTTGTACTCTCTCATTAAAAAAACTAATTTTTGACATATTTTTTAAGAACAATTTTAAAAGTAGCTGGATATTTATATTCCAAATTACGCATATCCCTTTTTTTCTTAGAAATAAATCAATCTAGACTTAATTGAGATGATGTGACACTAATGAACCTAAGTTACCCAAATATACATATATAATGTCTAAAGCATAAAAAGAAATCAATCGCCCTCCCCCTCTTCCCACCCCCACCACCCAAAAATAATCTCTGATATCTATTATAATTGAAATCCCTCTTAAAATAGTTAAGAGAACAATCAATAAATTACAGAATCAGGGATGAAATAATGGGCAATTTACAATAAGTATTATTAATTACAAATTGTTATTTTTGTTTTCTTCTATGCTAATTGTTAAAACTGAACTTTCCAATATCTGATGTTAAACAGTGAAAAAAACCCTCATAGTTTTGTTTCTTGTATATCATATCTAACAAGATTTTACAAATCTCTATCACCGGTTTTCTATCCCCCCCCCCCCCCCCCCAACAAAATAAGAAGAATGAGAGCAAATATTGGTATTTCAATTAGAAGAACTAGTAAAGTATACTTAAAAAGATACGCATTAGAAACGTTTCATAAATGTTGGTGTTTTTCAGCCTCATGTCATAATTTCTAACGATTCGAATGCCAACCTCTATGAACAATTGCAAAAAACATATCACGATCGCGAAAAGCGAAAAAATTATCAATATAGTTAATTATTTTATGAGAATAATTTAATTTCGATGTGTTTTACTATACATGCACATTTGTGCCGACCGACTGCAATTTGAAATATGTATAATATAAAACATTAAAATATTTTTTGCCTTCTTAACGTTTAAAATTTGCAAATACTTTGCTTTTGTGATGTACAAACTCAATCAGGAACACCCTCCTCCGAAAAAATACTTATTTAAAATAGAGCATTCAATTCCTTGAGTTTAAGAACTAGTTGTCAATCAAAGAACAAAGGCGAACACAGAATAGATTACGAGACAATTTATCAAGCGTTCAGATCTGTATTTTAAAGAAGAAAAAAACACAAAATCTTGTTTATTCGAGGTATAGCTAATGGTGTTATCCTTACTCTGTGTAAATAATCAATTCTTTAAGACAGCTATTAGTCTAAGGTAGGACTCACTGATGCACGTCCAATTCCTTAAAAAATTATTAGTGTCTACACAAAAAGACATGTTATATTTTATTCATTTGAAATACTAGTAGATAAAGGGGAACACTGTTCAGAATTTCAAATTATAATCATTGAATTTAAAATAAATAATTGAATAAAAGATTTTAAACTCATTTTATTAATGAAATTAAGAATTCTAATTCATATCCTGAATGATAAGCTTCATTAATATAAAGTATATTCTCTTCTGTTTCTTTTTTCCTGTGTATGCTTGAAATATTTTGTTTAAGTTTAATATCATATCTGTTTATCATTTAATTGATATGCTTTAATTAATAATAATATATTTTCACTTAATTTCACGTTCAATATACTAAATCGCACGTACAAAATAATATAGTAAATTGATAGATTTCATGTATAGTTCGTTCGATCATATGCTAATAATGATTTAGTGATTAAGTAATGAGTTTACATTTTTTAACTTCTTGCCTTGTATGTAAATGTGATTTATGCATCAAAATTACTGTATTATCCTAAGAATAAGTTCAAATTATAGAAATAGTCAATCACTGACAGTTTTGTACTATAAAACCTCAAGCGTGAACTTTAATTTTTGCTTGTGACGTTGCACTTTAATAGCGTTCAACGTTTTTGACGTCATAATAAAACTCATCATTTACTAATATTGACATCTGCAAATATGTTTCCTTCGGGCTTCACATGATTGATCACGTGACCAACCAAGTTCATATCCCGGTAAACTTTTTAAAATGCTGTTTATTTCTTAAATATTTACATTTGCAAATATGTTTCCTTATATGAACCTATACAATAGCGAAAACGTTTAATTCTGTGTGAACTTTTTCACGACGTACGATGATTACCGTAGGCGATCATCGCTTGACGGTAACATAAAACACGGTTATATCTTAATAATTCTGTTAGTAATAAATAATAGTAATATTTACATTTTGCCTTCATAGGATGTATATTCTTTTGCTCATATTGTGCCTCCCCTAATATTTATCTTTTATTTAATATCAATTACACATAGTAAATTACTTATTCAGACGTTGCTCCTTTCTTTGCATGATTTTCAATTTAAAGCATGTTTTCTTTTTCAAAAGCATAGAAGATAAAATCGTTTTCAT
>WFKH01006014.1:32247679-32288099 GCA_016163765.1 Magallana hongkongensis
AACTAGTTGTCAATTAAAGAACAAAGGCGAACACAGAATAGATTACGAGACAATTTATCAGGCGTTCAGATCTGTATTTAAAGAGGAAAAAAACCCCACAAAAGCTTTCTTATTCGAGGTATAGCTAATGGTGTTATCCTTACTCTGCGTAAATAATTAATTCTTTAAGACAGCTATTAGTCTAAGGCAGGACTCACTGATGCACGTCCAATTCCTTTAAAATTATTAGTGTCTAAACAAAAAGAAATATTAGATTTTATTCATTTGAAATAGATAACATTTACCCTATACAAAGGGGAACACTGTTCAGAATTTCAAATTATAATAATTGAATTTTAATATAAATAATTTAATTTATTAAAAGATTTTAATCTCATTTTATTAATTAATGAAATTAAGAATTCTAATTCATATCCTGAATGATAAGCTTCATTAATATAAAGTATATTCTCTTCTGTTTCTTTTTTTTTTTTCCTGTGTATGCTTGAAATATTTCATCTAAGTTTAATATCATGTCATATTTGTTTATCATTTATTTGATATGCTTTAATTAATGAAAATATATTTTCACTTAATTTTACGTTCAATATACTAAATCGCACGTACAAAATAATATCGTGTAAATTGATAGATTTCTTGTCTAGTTTGTGCGTACGAGATCATATGCTAATACTGATTTAGTGCTAAAGTAATGAGTTTACATTTTTTTAACTTCTTGCCTGGTATGCAAATGTGATTTATGCATCAAAATTACTGTATTATCCTAAGGGTAAGTTCAAATCATAGAAAGAGTCACTGACAGTTTCTTAATATAAAGCCACAAGCGTGAACTTTAATTTTCGCTTGTGACGTTGCACTTTAACAGCGTTCAACGTTTTTGACGTCATAATAAAACTCATCATTTACTAATATTGACATTTGCAAATATGTTTCCTTCGGGCTTTACAGGATTTGATCACGTGACCAAACAAGTTCATATTCCGGTGAACTTTTTAAAATGCTGTATATTTCTTAAATATTTACATTTGCAAATATGTTTCCTTATATGAACCTATAAAATAGCGAAAACGTTCAATTCTGTGTGGACTTTTTCACGACGTACACGATGATTACCGTACGCGATTATCGCTTGACGGTTGTATTATTGTAAACATAAAACACGGTTATTTTAATAATTCTGTAAGTAATAAATAATAGTAATATTTACATTTTGGCTTTATAGGATGTATATTCTTTTGCTCATATTGTGCCTCCCCTAATATTTATCTTTTATTTAATATCAACTACACAAAGTAAATTACTTATTCAGACGTTGCTCCTTTCCTTGCATGATTTTCAATTTTAAGCATGTTTTCTTTTTCAAAAGCATAGAAGATAAAATCGTTTTCATAAACAAATATGACATTTATGGAGAGAGAGAGAGAGAGAGAGAGAGAGAGAGAGAGAGAGAGAGAGAGAGAATTCAGATGGTGTTACCATGGCTTCGGAAAAAGACCGAGCTGTTTACAGTTCTAGACAAAAGTTAGAATAGAGAGAGAGAGAGAATGAGAGAGAGAGAGAGAGAGAGAGAGATTCGTACCTGTTTGTTATAACCAGTTCGCGTTCAACATCTTGGTCTGAATCCGAATGGTATTTGGAAAAAAGATACCACTCGACATATCAAAAGGAATTGCCGAATGTATTGTTATATTCAAACTTCCGTGCTGATTTTGTCTCTCCGTAACAATGATAGTTATGCGGCTGTCTAGTTATTTTGGACAATCAATTCTATAATATCGCCATTATCTCATGGCATGCATGTTGATGTTCTTCAGTTGTTTTGTCAATGCATAAACATGTTCATGTGCATTTAAGTATGGCATGTCAAACGTTAAAATATTTGATTCATTTTTATTGTATGACTTTCCATTTTTTATCGAAAATAAATTGGTCTTTCCTTCGTTTTGTAAAATTTGAAGTTGTATGGTACAATTTTACTCTGTATTCATTTGCATAATTTTTGTATTTTATAACTTCATATTTTACTGCATAATTTCAATTTGTGTTTTAAAATCGTTTAACTGAAAGGTGACTGAACGGCATATATAGCTAGTGGTTGCTTCATCAATGTTATTATAATGGATACGTCATGACATATTACCCCCGATATCAACGAGTCTCTTTTTAATAAATCAGTTGCAACTGATGATTACTTTAATTAATTATGTTGATTGCTCTTTCACCGTTCCAAAAACACTTTCAGTCCATTCACACAACGAAAGTCTTAAATTTACTGCGAAAAAATGGTAAAGGACGATAACTCCTTGTAAACAATCCAGATCGCGGATATTTAATCTGATATAGGATACGATTATTCCTAGTAAACCCTTCGTAGCAAATCTATACTTATAAATCAAGACTTTTTGCCAATAAACTAAAAAATGCCTGCACCAGCGTAACTGCTTACACCTTTGGTATTTCAACACGTGTTGTATGATGTCCGTAAGCTATAGTTGAATTTTACCTGTTAAGTAATTATTGTAAAATTAATTAAAAACCTACTTTCATTTTCGATAAACCAGCTCGAAATAGCAAAAATGAGAGTAAGGTGGTGGACACGCATTGGCGGATCCAAGTCATTGTGAGTTAGCATTAAAATATATCCTTGCAATGAAATAATATTGAATGATTACGTAAACAGTGAATATATTTATTAGGAACTTACTTGGATAATACATAGAAATTAAGATTTCACAAATGCTGAATAAATGAAATAAGGCAATTCGTTTCTTGAATGCGCGATTTTAGTTTTGATAGATAGAAGCCAGCGAAGCGCGACCTCTGGCGAGAGAATGGAATAGAACTTTCCAGAACGGGGTAACCAAGAACGCGGTTTGACAAATTTACGTCATGGCGAAAAGTGTAGGACGGATTCATCATGTATCGCGGACAGATATTCATATCTTGGATGGGACATTTTTGGTTAAGAAAAAAAAAATGGAACAATTTGATGCGATTTTAGTTTTGATCGTAATAATTTATTTTCCACAACGGGATGTCCAGGAACGCGGTTTGACTAATTTACACCATGGCGGAAAGTATAGGACGAGTTAACCATCGGGCAGATACTTTGGATATGACAACTTTGGTTTAAAATGCAAATTAATATGCATACACTAGCATTTTTTAATTTCATACATTTTTTTACCACGATAGATTGGTAGTAAACATTAGACATTAATTTGTAAACAAGGAACAGATTGTGTTCTAAGTCTATATGAATAAATGATGTATGAAGTTAAATTGGGGGGGGGGGGGATTGACCACCCTCCGAAATTGGTTTTTTTTTAAAATCAGTCTTTTATCTGAAATTCTCATTTGGGACAGAGATTAAAATTGTAGTGAAATTTGAAGAAAAAAGATTTAGAGATAATTATGACGTCCTAAATACCCACTCACTGGTTTAAAAAAAATTCATTGTTATTATCTTCCACTCAGCTGCAACAAAAAGAATTCAGGCCATGTACATGTACATATCATCCAATTCAGTTTAGATTTTTCATTCCTCAGCTAAATATCCAGCTATGCAGTTTGGGGATTTTTTATTTCAATTTTAAAGAATAGGTTTAGAAAACAATTAAGAAAAATTCGGACACAGTATATACATGTATATACGAAAATGAAAAAAATATATATGGTTCAACATTTTAGCATTGTGTCATTAATATGTAAAGTGTTGATTCCTGCGCTTGCGCGGGATATCATCTAGTATTAAAAAACAAACCCTTAGATGCAATACAAATTCAATTGAAATGGAAGTTTCGATAACTTATGAATTTAAAATCATTGCGTACATAAAATCATAATTGAAAATTATTCAATACAATTTCTTTCTTAAAATAATGATAAAAACATAATAAATATTGACATTTGAAGTATATTCAGAAATACTACTGTAGCTAGTAAATGTTCCCATTATGTACAAAATATAAGTAAATGACAATAAGTATGAAGTTGATAAGTATATGCCTTAACCATTAATCATTTTATCAAATATACAAATAAATCGTTTTTAATTGGAAAATTAATTCATACCCCCCCTGATTACTGTAGTTGTGAGCAAATTTCTATATTTTTCTATTTTCGTAATTATGATATAATTGTAAGCTTCCTTAGCACCCTGTCATATGCAAATCAGCTCACATGTTTCTAGCCTTCGTTTAATTGGTAATTAATTGTAAGAAATACAATAAGGGGGAGGGGGTGTATCCTCCGAATCCCGAATTCTCATATAGATTATCTCGTATACTGGATCCTTAATAGATATGACTAAGTTTTCTCGTTTCAAAAATAGTTTATTCAGTTAACAAAGCATCTCATCATTCAATAATAATTATTTTATTATTATAAAGTTAATAACTATAAGTAACATGTAATATCAAAATGACAATTGTGTATATTGTATGTATTATCATTAGGAGAGGAACACGTAAGTTGAAAGAACTTGTTTCCAATCCTCTTGTGTAATTACACAATAAAATATGTTCAAATCAATCAATAATTATTTCCAACAATATCACAAAGTGGATGGCGGTGTCCGTGCGGTGGAGTAGCTTATTATTTAATCAAATCTACATTCTATTTGTTTTTCATACCTAGATAGAACGATTGCTCGCAGATAAGCCTCTCAGTCAATATGACGTGATATGCCGTACGATGTAAGCGTTTGCCTTATATATATAGACTTCTGAATATAGTCACGTGATCAAAGAAACCAATGAATAATTGTCCTTTCTAGAGTATGTAGGAACTACATTTACAGCAAAAGTTCAGTTACAGAAAAATACATAATTTCAAAGTGTCCTGTCTACTTAATATTGAATTAAAATCAGAGTTTATCTAATTACATACAAACAAGAATAAAAAAAACAATTCATCATAATGAAACGGACAACCACAATCCTTTGCGCAAGAATACAAATCAATGACAAACATTCCATATATATTACGTCATGACAATGAGTTCGATATATTTTGATAAGATATAATGCTAATAAATAATCATCAGTAAAATAAATGGAGTAGAATTACAAACATCAACAATCTAAACAATCGGACAATGCAACCGTAAGACTAGCAATAATGCTTTGATAGACACTAAATAATTCTCCGTAGACAAAATGGCAGGCGGCTAACTTTCAACATGCCTTGAAGTAAGTAATGTTATTTACTAACGTGATATAGGACATTACGATAAAATTATCATATGATTTAAATTAACACGTCTATCTCAAACTGTAGCTTTAACAAAAACATCGTACAATCAACAATAATTAAAATATAGATGATTGTTTTCATACACATGTCAACATTACGTGTAACGATAACCAGCAGTGAACTATAAAAAAAAAATAAACAACAATATATTTAGATCAAATCAACTTGCGAATGCTACTCGACCAGCCACTATTATTACAGCACATCGGGGATACAATTGAGGTTAATAATAACTCCCTCAAATATTCAATATACAAACTAAAATCCACCCCCATACCCTAGTAAAATACATTTATGACAGCCCATATGATTACATAATTAATAATAGCCGATATTTTATCTTCTTTAATTATTTCACACGTTAAGCTAAAATATAGAGAAGTTAAGAATTTCTAGAGTAAAAATTTTTTTTTAAAATTAAACATATAGTTAATTGATCCTCGACCTCGTCTTCATTAAGGTCAATAAGGTCTTTCCACTGGACCAGATCTAGAGGTTGTCGCTGGGCGTAAGACCTTACATTCCCAAACGGAGCTAAATTCCCCAGGCGGACGAAATCTCGCCGCAACACGGTTCTTATTGTTAGATATTTACATCTCATCTTATAAATTCTTCACAATACTAGCTGTACATGTATATAACACATACGTATACTGTAGCTTACAGTAAAAAATGATTTAACATATTTAACTGTAATTGTTATCGGTCCAAACTCTGATTAAAACTCTAAGAATAAAAAAACAAATGCAGTTAACTTGTGCCAGCTCTTTTATTCCAACCAATGACTAAAATTTTAAGGATTTATACATTAAAAGACAAGTCGTCTTTCAAATTGTTAAACCCTATAACCAAATTCATTTCGTCAAAGATTTTTGTCTATAAAACTATTGTGATATTCAAAATACATCCTAAACAGTATCTGTCAATACAAATGAATGCTACGTCAACATACAAATAAATATATAGTTTCATGGAAGCACATTTTCAACGCTACATGTATGTAACTGTTGGTTTTTAAGCATATTTTTAAATTCATTCCTCAAACCATACCCTGTGACAATGATAGCAACATCGATTGTCAGTTAACCGTTTTCATACAGTGTCACTAAGACTATAGGCATTGCATGCAAATCTGAAATTTCTTCTTTTAATCTTCTTAAAAACGGAAACAAAGCGAGTTTTTTTTTTGGAGCTTATATTTCAAATAAGTAAAATATTACGCAATTAAGATATTGATCTATAAACCAAAATTGCAATGGAATAATTATTGCATTGATAAAATATAAAGAGACTGCATGGTACAAATGAAATAAAATATGAAACAGCATGACAATTGTACTTTTGATTAACAAAACAATCAAGGAAAAAACCACAACAATCGTAGTATATCATGTAAAATAGACAAGAAAATCAATAAAAGTGAATACTCGTTTTGTTTGCCTTTAAAATCTTTAAAAGACTTGTTCACACTAAGGTGCAGAAGAATGGGCGAAACTTTAGTCGTGTATAGTATAGTGCACAATTGGTGATTTTTTTTTTCTAATTGCAAGAGACCGTCAGTGTTTCCATTATTGCATTTGAGTTCACCGAGACCAGTTGTAGTATGTGTAAGTCGGAGTAAAATCTAGTTGTCCCTGCGTATGTTCCCCTTGTTCCTCACTTCTGATGTTTGTCGGCCCCAGTATAGACTCGTTATAAGAAGGCGTGGCTGAAAGAAATAGTAACACACATGTACAAAAACGTTTTTCACATCAGTACCACAAAACTTCACCTCACATTAAATCTATGAAAGTAATATAAAATTAAACTAAAAATTTCAGCGTCCAAAAAAACAATAATTTTATTTGAAAAAAAAAAACAACAACGTACGCAAAGCGACTTGTGGCGGTGCCGAAGGGGCCGAAGAAAGTGTCTGCTGGTATTGTTGTACAGCCGATTGAAGGGGAATGGTTCCTATGATAACTTCAACCGGTACATTCAGGTCAAAAGCAGGACCTGAAGGGTCAATAACTAGCTATAATAAAAAAGATACTATAAATCAAATTAAATGCAATATCCATCGCTAAAACATTGCCATATATGTCTGCATAACTAAATAATGTACATTAGTCATGGTTGTCTATTTTTTAGACAAAAATAATGCAAAACTACGACAACAACGATTTAACCATTACAACAAGAATCTAAGACCACAATGAAAACAACAATTACTAGCATTGTGTAACACAACAAGAAACATACGAGTTACTCTAGATCTGCCAGCAGTAAACATCAGTCTTCGTCTAGATAATTTCAATTCATATATATAATTTTAAAACTGTCTTTCGAATAATTGTCAACGTTGTCAACGAATGAAATACTAACGAACAGTGTAATTACCTTTAGGATGTATCTGACATCTATTATGTTACAACCAGCAAGGAAGGAGGGTGCCACGGGAGGAATGATGAATCTCTCTCCACCCCACACGTCCGAGTCTCCGGGACCTACATCTCGGTGCGGAATCGTGTTGATCACTTGAGTTGTTGTTCGACTCTTCCTCGTCGCGTGAAAAGTCGTGACCTATAGGATAATTCATTTGATTATGTAGAATTACTCAGTATCATCAATGGACAAATCTTAAGTATAATTTTTTATAACAACTATAGATCTTAAGTACAGTGGTGATTAATAAACTTATACATCTAGCATAAGTATACATTTATAATAAACAAATGAGGTATCTTTTTTATGTAACTATATGGATATATAAATACGGGTTGGTCACGTGATCAAATCCCATAAAGCCCGAGTATATTACGATATATATTAAAGATTTGTTGCCTGATGACGTAATTTTTAACATTATGGTCGATTGTAATTAATTTTCTTTTCGCATTAATGTACGTACCATTTCCAAGTTTGCAGACATGCCACAAACACGACTGGACAAGTTCTGAGCACTGGCCTCAAAGTATAAAGACTCTCCAGGAACGTACCCGATCCGGTTGATTTTTATTGTACCCGTAATTGGACCGGATTTACAACACAGACAACATAGATTCTTTGAATCTGTTGCCTCGGCTCCATTCTATAAAAAAAGATGTTAAATAATGCTTAATATACATGTATCGATTTAAAATTGTAATATTGTATATTAATATGTAAAGTATTGCAATGTCGTCATAGAATTCCCTTACACCGGCCATTGGCTGTTGGTTGAGATCTAGAGCACTCAGAACGGTAAATGGTCGTACTGTGTGGTCATCAAATCTCCAGGGTCTGTCTATTGTACCCTGCACAAGGTAGCGGACATAACCTATTCCGCCTTCAAAAGACGATGGTAAACTGGGAGGTAACACAAAGGAGAAAGGAAATGTGTGCTGTCCCGGGGGTAGGACGTATTCATCACCGCCACTCAAACCTAGAACGAGGCATTGAACTACTACATGACGGAACTAGAGCATGTGCTAAAATTCTTTAAGTTTAAATAAGGATCTACAAGGTATTAGAAACAACAAAACGTATGGCTATGTTTTGAACATTAACGTTACCTTTGCCAAAAACCGACACGACATTGTTGAAGTAGACTTCGTTTGCGGTGTAGTGGACCGTGTGTCGATTTTTACCGCTCCCGTGGGACTCGGACCAATGTACTCGGGCTTTTCCCAAAAATTCTAACCTGATCTCTAATACAAAGCATGTTGTATTGGTAATCGTGAAAAATATACATGTGTACAATATAAACATATTTAAACAATCACCAAAACCGTAATTATTCTGTGTAGTTGATAATATATAACTGTACATTTACATTCTCTGAATTTACCTCTCATTTTCATTTCAGACTCCAGGTCCACAGTTACCCTGCCGGTGACATGTTGACCAGACCAAAAAATTGCCTGTGGATTGTCAAGATCTATCTGGAAACATCGCAGTTTTCCCATTGCGTCACCTATCTACAAATCAGAATCTGTGTAATTCAATTTTACTTCTGGACGCAATACCAAAATGCAACATCTAACAGTTCTTTAATTTTTCAGTACATAATGAGCTAATGTATTAATATTTCACAAATACATTGGTCTTGACAACTTTTACTATGTAAATAAAATATTTAAGTGTAATTTCATTGAATTATTAGTATAATATACAATAATCACAGGCACCTGACGTGATACATGTATATTTTTCTCATAATATAACGTCAGGTGCCTGTGTGGATAATAAGCTTATTATAATTAATGCATGGGTACAAGATGACCTTCTCGAAATTAAGTTTAAAAAGAAGTCAACCATAGATCGAGTCAATTGCTCAGTAAACATCCCAAACACATGGGGCGCATTCAAAACTTATTGATTTCAAAACTTTAAATGCCATTAGATGATCCTATTGAATATTCATTCGGTACATGTTAAAACACCACAAAATATACTAATATAACCAAGATCAACTTTTTACTTACACAAATTCTATGTCAAAGTTAACGTTAAGTTAAACTTTTATTACTTTTTAGCGAACAAGAATATGTTTAATGTTAAGGAGACTAAAATTCGTCAGTAAGATATACTTAACTATCGAGGAATTGTCATTCATGAGTAGGTAAATACTTACTTGATGTTAAATACAGTGTACACCCCAATGTGCAGATCCAAGTCTAGTATGCTTATGTACATGTAAATAGAAAGTTTTCTCATTCAACGTATTTCGTAAGAATTGCCGAAGACATGAATGTTTCGCAATTCGGGCCCTGATTTTCATACCTCTATGTAGGTATGGTAGATGCACGGGTAACACTGAGTCCAATCGATAAAAAAAAAATAGGCATTTAAATTTGGCTAACAAGATTTACCTTTAACCTAAATACATATGTACATATTTAATATACTTAGAGTGAATTTAACTCTCTTTTAGAAATTTTAAATATTTTCAAACTAATATCCCGTTAAGTCTTCGTGTCAAGGAAATGTTTAAATAGAAGTTTTTGTAATGCAAGAAAATCTGTTAAATATTTTAATCAAAATGATTAACGCTGTATGGTCCGATTTAGATTGAAAAACAATTATGTTCAGCCATGTTAAAAGTGAAAAAAGTATCGTAAAATGTCAATCTGTAAATTGATAGGACAAAAAGGTAACTGATTAAATGAAATCAGCTCTTACAAAATTAATGTTTGTAAACAAAAGCAAACTCTCGGTTCATGAGCATCTGTTTCCAACTTTTTCAACTAAATTTATTAAGCAATTCTTTTAAAATTTTTTTTTAGGGGGGGGGGGGTGTTGCTGTTATTCTTGACAATATAAACTTTTAAAATTTGTAATTATCAGAATTCTCATAACTTCATAAATGGTAAAGAAGGTGTTGCAGTTCCTATGCTAATTTTCCCTAAAGGAGTTGCAGATAAAATGGAAAATTTAATGTTACATAATTTGAAGTAATTCTTCTTTTGCTTGCAATGTTGTATATAAAGCAGTGTAGTATTTTATTTGGAAAGTTTATATTAACTTTTATAAGAACATTATATAAAATTGAAAATGGTTACACAGACAAATGTGGCATATTTCACGCTTTATAAAAGGAGAATCCTCATTGTTGTAAAAAACTGCCTCCTTGAAACAAAATTAATTTAATCTTAACGTTTAGAGTGAGACAATTTCTTGAAAACAGCCATTTCCGATTTTTGTTTCATAGAGGCATATTTTTTAAAAATCTAACTTTTGGGTAAAATCCTTAATACCTTTGAAATCTAAGAACGCTGTGTTAAATTCCCCTGCTGAAAGTGATGTCTAGATTAGTCGAGTGGTAACGCAGATAGAATAGAAAGTAACATTGTGCAATTTTTTTGATTGGGTTCGAATCCCGAAACAGTTGGAATTTTTTTTATATACATATTTCTTTAAATCGCATGAAAAGGTAATGTATATAGAAAATTTAAGAATGTCAGAATAAAGTTATTTAAACGCTTGTTAACGTAATATTTTGCATGGGTGCTTAATTTTTTTCAAAATCACTTACTGTCCCGTTATAAACTTGAATTATGAACTTTTTCTTCTTAACAAAGGATTTTAAAACAATGTACGCATCAATGTAGAAAGTTGATGTTTTCCCTTTTTATGACATAACCGGGTATGCCGATTTCAAAAATACATGTACAGGTTGTTAAAAGCAACAACAACAAAAATCATTAAAAAAGTATAAAACGGTAATGAAGCAATAGGTTAATGAAAATATGTAAGGATAAATTTGTTCCACCTTTTTATCTGGACTACGCGTTTATCTAGATACTACAGAATCATGCGATGATTATAATTACAACTGACGGTTTTGAAGAGCCAGAATCTGATTTATTCATGTAGCTCCAAAGAATGATATTTTAAACCCGTTGGACAGTTGAAATCAATTGACATATGCTAACATCAAAATACAGAATATATGATCATCTTCCTAACTGTATTTGGTGGTTAACGTTGCCGTGTTCGATAGAAATGCGCGTAAAATGCATATGTTTGTGTATCACTGTATTTTGACTACATAGTACCCTCTATGTAAATAAAGTCGTCTACGTAATGTGTTTATATTTAGATATGACTCTTTAAGCAATACGGATATTTAAAGGTCCTATTTACGTTAAGGCCCTGTCACACCAAGTTGCGTTCCCACGGCGTGTTCACGGCGTTGTAAAATTCATGGAATCGCCGTAGGATCGCAAGGAAAATTCAGAAAAAATGTACAATTTTATTGAAAAGTTTTACAAGTGGAGATGTCACGGCGTCCTGAGGGCGACCGAGGCGTTCTTACGGAGCTTGCACGACGTGTAACTGCGTTTCCACAGAGTTCTACTTGGCGATTGACCGCGCTCTTGCTGAGTATCCACCGCGCGCTCATAACGTTCTAGGAGTTCTTACCGCGCGTCCACGGCGTGCTCTGCGCGCTGACTGCGTCCACAAGACGTTCTTTACTTCTTTTAAGGTAATGTTAATTTGTACAATTGTATGGAAAACAAACAAGAATTTACAACTAGTAAATAAATGAAAAAAATTCTTTTGTTTTGATGAATAGGTACATTGTAACTGATACGTAACTATTTCTAAATAATTTGTGATGGACTAGGACAAAGCTCTTAGTAGTCAGGTCTACGAAAAAGATCCGTTATTAGTTGTTAGAAAACAAAGAAAAGATGTGAAAACATCAGAACCAAATGGCATCAATTCCATCTACATCCTTTGATATGGAATATTAGCAAATGTTACTTTTTACATAGTCATCCACATCCAGTTTGATAATTACTACATCGCTTGCTATTGTACAACATCCATTGTTTGAGTTTTCGTGGTCTGGAAGACAACGCACTAGAAACGCCGTGGGAGCGCGGTAGAAACGCTAATAAACGCAGAAGAAACGTCAAGAGAGCGCGATGAACGCAGTAACAGCTCTTTGGGGTCGCTGTGTGAACGCAGCCAAATAAAAAACGACTTGTTTAAACGCTGTGGATGCGCAGTGAGAGCGCAATTGACTTATCACTGCGTCTACACTGCGATTAGCTGCGTTCCTTGAGCGCGCCAACGGAGCTCTCGTGGCGCTGTTGGAGACCTTACGGCGCTGTCACGGCGACCTCACTCCGCTTCTACGGCGTGTTTATCAGAACGCCGAGCCACGGCGCGTACTTTGTGCATGTTCAAAGTGCGCGCCGTCGCATGGCGTTCTAAAATGTTCAAGGCGATCCCACCGCGACGAACGAAGATGCCGTTGCGTTGTTACGGCGCTGTAGGAGACTCTACTGCGTTTACCTTGGCGTTTTACATTATTTAAGGACGCAGCGGGATCGCCGTGAGGACGCAGCTCCGGTGTGACAGGGGTTTTAGGGAATATGCCCGCTGTTTTGCAACACTCACTTTGTACAAGAAATTTAAACAATTTTTTCTATTGAAAAAAATCATTTTGGACAATACAGCTTTAAATATAAGAACTAACATGTGCCGTCAGAACGTAAATAAAAGATGCCTGCCCGTGTCTTTAATTATAGTTATCAGTCACCGTTTAAAAACATATGTCAGTTTTGGGTTTCTTATCTATGTATCATCTTTTTTCCATTAATGTATTAATTATTGTCTTTATTTGCTGATTTTATGGCTTTAAATTTTAGATTATTTTTAACTATCAAATCACCCAATACATTTGTATTTTAATGACAAAGGGGCAATAGCTGTCTTTTTGTCGAAGATTTCGAATTTTAAGAAATAAAAACCAACTTATTCGTTTGTTTAATGAGAAATACTGTTGAAAATTAATTGACCTTCGAAGATTGTATACTTATTTATATATATGCTATCTTAATATTTCGCTTGCAAGCCATTTATTGTTTGAAATTTCTAAATAATGCGATTAATTGAATAACATATATAATACGGTTTATATCTTCTCTTGTAGGAAATTTATTGTACTAGCATACGTTTTATTGCAATTTGAGGCAATTCCGATAAACAAGTATTCAAAAATATGCCTGTGTAATACTGGTTCTTGTTCTTCTATTTAAGATGCGTTGTTGTCGTCTTCTAGCTACCGATACACCAAAGAATGGGCTTGTTGTCATTGTTGTCCGTGTCCTATGTTGAAGGATGGAACAGACAGAAGAGCGGTTTACTGTTATTGAGAGTTTCAACCGATATTCAGCGATGAGAACATGTTCCAGGATCATGAAGCAGTCTTAGACTTATACACTGTCTTATTGTCTTGTTATTGAAAACATGAAAGAAATGAAATGGTATTGAAATGTGTCTCTATATTACGTTGTTAGTTACAAATTTCGAGCGTAATCTAAAACGCTTTATGATCCCGAGTCCAAAATCGTATGTACAAAAAATATTGTAAAATTTTTGTTTGAAGCCATATAAGATTTCGGAATAAATTTTTAAAAAAAACCAACTTTATTCACAGTTCTTTCTTAATATTTATTAAAATTTCATAAATAAAAGCAAATAAATAATTATATTCTAGAGAATTTTAATTACTCTTTGTTAGTGCTCTCGATATGATTAACTTGTATGTCCATGTTATCATTGGTTTTAAATGATATAAATATATATCCATCTGTTGACCTAGTGTCATCTATCAGCTAAGTCATACATTTAAGGTATTAGGGGTATAATGGCCAGTAATTCAGATATAATTTGCCAAATATGCCATAATTAAGTTAAACAATATTCATTTTACAATTTCCGAAAAGTTTTGTTGAAGTTTGACCACAGAATTGTTTTTCATATCACTATATAACTCTATTTCGATTAACAATCACATAGTTTCCTGGTGTTTTCTTTATTTTAAATGGAAAATGGATTTTATTATAAGTATTATTTATCTTTGACTAGTATGATTTTCTAAAATAAAGTTAAAAATCTGCAATTTCATTAATATTTTTCTGGATTAAGTGAAAATGATTAGGAAACGTATATTCGTGAGCAATAATACTATTTTAAATACAATATGTTATTAGATAATATTGCACTTGGATGACCATTTATTTCAGGGATCATCTCAGAAATAAAAATCCGCGAAAGTTGTTATTCAACGAAAATTGACTGAACCAAAGTTAAACAACAGTAATAATTGACAGAGAAAAGAATGAAAGACTTGAAAAGACTTGAAAATATTCATTCTGAAATTGGTATTGTATGAACAAAATAATATGTAAGATAACAGAAATAACAATATCAAATCATACGCAATGATAGTTAGCTGTTTGATTCAAACAGTTCATATTTCCTGAAGCGATATACGGTTATATAGTGATTTCCAATATTTATAATTGTAGATTAAAATTGTACCTTTATGATAAATCCTATATCTAATAAAATGACAGTTATAAGTGATCTAACAGAATTAAAAAACGTCATACTAAAATAGGCACTAGTATGAATATAAAAAATATCCATAATAGCGAACAATAACAATATCAAACTATACGCAATGATATTGAACAGTTTCCATTCATTTTAACCATTCGTTATTCGGTGGTACAGTGAAAGTTAATATTTCGAATTGAATAACATTGCACCTGCACGAGAAACATGTATTTAAACAGTATAAGGGAATTCTATAAAATTCTAATTAATACAACAACGGAAAATGAGAACGAAAATTTAAAAAAAAAAATACTTAGTCTTATATTCATCATCGGAAAGTCACGGTCGGTCTCGCTTATCTCAAGCTTTTAAGAGAAGCGAGACCGACCGTGGGTTTTCGACGGATGTCTTGTATTCTGTCATGAGATATTCTCGCATCACATTTTGCTTAATTATTCAATATTTAATAATAATTCAGGGTTCAAACGATGTTCAACCAATAGTATAACAAAATTCCAAGATTTTTTCTTTGAAACACGCTCCGCTTCAGCTCAAAATAAAAAGTTTACGGGAATTTTGCATTAAAACAGATATGAAAGTACGTATACCTGTCTGATGATGTTGAAAAATTGTGCGAGGTGTTCCGAGTGACTTCCGGATGATGAAAGATGCGGATTTTCCCTTTAGAAATCTCCGAAAGAAATCTGCTTTCGTTGCTATGAATTTTAGCGGTTAATAAAAAAGAACGTAGGTGAAAATGAAAGTATCTTGGATTTTTCCCTTTCATCGATTCCGATTGTACTCTTTAATATATTCGATCAGTGCCTACTATCTATTCAAGATATATTACTATAGTCAGGTACTCTTCACACAATTGCGCTGAAAAATATAGTTCTGTTCATGATCAGCAGATACAACATTACATGTACAATAAATGTTTAGAATATCAATGTATATGTAATACGTGGAAGAAAACAAAATTAACGTAAAATTATCTTGAAAAACACCCCACCCCAAGAAATGTAAATGTGAAGTATTCATATTCCTACGCTACCTGCCTCCTCAGTCTTTTTCACGAAAATATAGGTCATTCTTCGATTGACAATTTTTTCACTAATGAATATTGCTTATATTATTATAATTATTATATTACTTTCATGGTTATCACACAATCTCTTTTAATTATTTGTTGTGTATGAGTGTGTGTTATTTCTTTTCTTTTCGACGGAATCACACTTACGCACACCTGCACCATATTTCTGATCGCAATCGTGTAGACTCTGTTTAAGCACAGATGTGTACACTGTTTGCTAATGACGGGTGGCAGTATTTAATACGGACATGAAGAACAATATACGCCAGTTTCTTAACAAGTTCAGTGATTTTAACTTAGAGATCGGCTGAGCACAGTGAAAATTCAAGTAATTTAAAAGCCGAATATCTTGGATATGGGGTGACCCATATTTATTCTTGTTTATGTGTATTTTCATTAAAAATCGTCACTTGTGACAGACTACATGTTATGGTTTTTCAACCAAGAATTAAAGTGTTCATGTTAAAATGGGCATTTTCATTATAAATATACCTGAGGCATTCATGATTACAAATATAATCGAAATCATTTTGATATTTTCAAAGAACAGTTTAATTAAAATTACTATTTCCTGATAGGTTATTGCAGCATTCGGGGGTACAGTGAAAGTTAATATTTCAAATAGTATAACATTGCACCTAAATATACAGAAAGTCAAATACACGTAGTACGAGAATTCTATATAATATAACGTCATCTCCTTTGCCGAGAGCCGGCAAACGCCGACTTCGGTCTATCCGGAAGTTGAAGTCCATCATCAAGCAAACCAGTTTCCCTTTTCAGAATAAATCTACGCACGTGTTGGTGAACTTCTGGTTCCGTAGATGGTGTCACGTGACTATTGCAAACCTTTGTGCGGACAAACACCGTGCCTCCGGGTTTGGGAACCTTTAGGTCAAAATTATTCTCCTGTAAAAACGAAGGAAATATGCATGGGAATAATTCCATGTATTTTAAGCAGTTTGCCTCCATATGAATACCCTTGAACATTAAAAATATTGTCCTCAAACGCATCATTAAAAAGTTTAAAATTCTTCATGTGTTCGTTTTTATTCAAGTATGTATAATATTAAATATATTTACAGGGTTGGTAATTTAATATTATATACATGTCAAACATGTTAAGTTTCTCTATATAAATTTAACACGGTCCAAAAAGGAAATAAAGTGGGTTGAAGGGAGAAGTGCGTCAAAATTAAATCTTAACCTAAGAAAATTGTCCGCATTTTTGGGTGTATTTACACCCACCCAGTAAATTCAAAATTTACAACATGACAACAGACCCGTCCCTGTTTCTAACTGCTTGCTATAAGTTATCTATAAATCAAAATTTATACTCTGTCCCAAGTTATCGATTCCAACATATCTACATAATTTTCAATATTCGGAAATACCTTTGTGTCAAACTACATTCATTCACTAAAATGAAATATGTCCAGTCATTCTGTTTTGCAACAGCCAAAAATTAAAAGGCAACAGGAATTTTGCATTGCAAAAGACATGAAAAGTACCCGGGAAATAATGTTGAAAAAGATGTGCGAGGATGTGAGAGGAATCCCGAATATTTCCGAACTAATAAATTTTCTGTGGGTATATAAAAAGGAAACACTTGAAGGAAGAAACCTTAAAATTTTGCAATCTTTTGGTTTCAGTTCTTCACTGAAAGGTATATGTACTAGTATTTATCAAGAAAGTCGACAGGAATGATGGAGACGTTAACTTGGGACTGACTATAAAAATAATTTATATCATATACCAAGAAATTAATGTGATTTATTGATTGTATTTTAAATCATTTTGAGGAACTATCTTAATACATACATCTCTATCATCCTGAATTGAGAATCGTTTCAGAGGTAACACTTTGGGGGCATCCTTGTTGTTTGCCGTCTTCTCTAGCTTATCACAGAAAATTTTGATTTTGTCTTCGAGCCTATTGAGATTCCCTTCGCTGGTCTCCCAGTCAAAATAGGCATCGTCGTTCGGAATCGAAACATCACTCGATTTACCATTCAAATACCGCATATCATTCATCAGTTCTTCTCTCGCTGTTGCAGAACAAATAATCTTGGATCTGTTCTCGTGCTTCTCTCTGTGTAAACTATCTAACTGCTTGAATAAACTCTCGTTTTCTTTTACAGTTAAATCTTCCCTTTCGTCTTCTAAATTAGAACATTCAGTTAGGAAAACTCGAGCATTTTCTGACACGGGGCGGGCGGTTCGTTCTCTCATGGATGACATACTTGTGATCCCTATAGCAGTGCGGGGTCTTTGTGGGGACTCGCGCCGAGTAGTCATGGCGTACTCACTGAAAGGCCTGGCCATACTCATAGTGGGGCTCAGGAGCTCCTGCTCGGCATTCGCGGTTTTCAGTTGCTTCATACTTCTTGCAACCTTTCGCTTTGGTGCTTCATACAAACTTCGCTTCTCCGACTGTGCACTGCCTTTCAACATTTTGATTCTATGCTCCATTATTTCTGCTCTTCGTATCGTCTTCTTGCGGTAGTACAGCGCATTGGGAACAAATGGTTCAATCATAGGCACCTTTCCTCTTAAATACAAGTCTATTAATTGTTCCATTAATTGTTCTTTCTCCTTGTCTAAATCAGTTATTTGTTGACGCAAATGAACATTATTTTGTGTTTTCGGTAATTTATCTTTTAACTTTTCCACAAGATTGCTTAGTAATGGAATCTTAGATCCCTTGGTTGTATGACAACGGCACTGTAGTTTTTGTAATGCCCTCTTACATATGGTAATAATCGTCTGCTGATTTTTCTTAGCCACCAGACGATCGTAGTTCTTCGTGTCCAGAACCATCACCGTGGCGTTTGAGTTACAGATGACGGTACTTATACAAGATTCAAGTTCTAGGGCCATTTCAACATCACCTGAAAATTGAAATGAGTTTAAAACAAACACACAAGTAAAATACAGAAGTCCATCTTCGACAAGGATTTAACCAAGCATCGAATTACAAAATGTCTTACTAAGTCTCACCTATGACGTCATGTTTTTCTACACAACAGAGTTCAACTGACATGTTGCGTTGGCGTTTCTCTGCAGCAACGTAACCGTCTCGTCTGCGCACGCGCACCTGCTTCTGAAGAACATCTCGCTCTACCTCTCCTTTAGATCTTATATGACTTGTTCTATTAAAAATAGCAAATAATTTAATGCTTGAATTTGCTGAAATTTCAAAATATCCTGGAAAGAGAACTGGTTATTTGTTCATAATTACCGTACAAAAATATTTTCCCAATACACGTACCTATTAAGTTGGTTTTGTATTGGTACATTAGTTTGATTGAGCATGATTGGGAATTGACTAGAATGTTGCGTTGCGTTCATCACAATTTTCGCCTGGCCTCTAAAAAGAGAAAAATCTATACGTTTCGAAATTGTATAGAAAAAGGTGTACTCTTAATTCATTCTCTCGACTGTTTTGAAGTAAATTTTAACATACTGAATTATAAAGAGTAGTCCCGGGGGTGGATCCCCTTGTCTGACAATTGTAGACCCGTAATGGTAGACTTCTTTTCTCAAACTCATCTCCAACAGTTTCTTAAATTTCGGAGACCAATTGCTGAAGAACGGACACTTTTTGATGAAATCCTGTCTTTCGCGGTATTCTTCTTCTTGTTTGGCCTAGAATTAAAGCATTCATAACGTTATTTGAAGTTCCAAAATCGTAAAAAGAAACTTTTTTAAACCGGCGGATCTTGTTCTTTCCGCTTATAACGGAATTGGGCGACTCTTAAGGAAAATAGAGCATTGTTAGGGTGACACCTATTTAACCTCACGGGTACACCGTTCTATTCGGAGTAAACAGAACACTGACGCCTGTACCTTCATAGATCTGTTGAACAGCTCTCGGCTGATGACCAGCAGGTCGGTTTCCTCGTCTGCTATGACTGTAGCGTTACGAACGGAGTCCTCTGACATCAGCGCTACCTCGCCGAAACTTTTTCCCTCTTCTATAAATAAGAGTAGAAAGTTAGTGATACCAAATGTCATTCACAGAAAATCCAGTATGATCTTTTTGGAGAACAAATTATCATTTGTTTAGCTTCTATTATTATAGTTTCTATTATACAAAAGTTGTTACGACACATTTCACCGAACAATATCAAGTGCAGAACCGTACATCAATATTTTCATATAGAAATGAATTCATAAAGTTGTTTATTCAAAATATAAAATACAGAACTGCAAAAAAGATTCAAATTGAACTAAGATCAAACTCAACATCTTTGAGGTTAATTTCTTTTCAAAGTCAAGTCTGTTTGCTACAAATCATAAAATGAAGGAAAGGAATACTGGCTATCTGGTATGAGAGTATGTGAAGCAAAAGGAGATAGCGAAAGCCTCAATAACCCTTAGATAAACAGTTAATTGTTTTCGCACACATACATTTAAAGAAAGAAAGATTGATTACTTTAAAACACAATATCTTTCTTTTTGATCCTAGTGATGTTTGTTTTGACTATTGGTAATGGGAAAAAATAAAATTAAAGTCTTACCATAGTGGATGATGAACTTTCCAAACTTAGATCGATCGACCGCTTTCATGACGCCTCCTTGCTTGGGTCTGTCACGTTTGTTTTTACAATTATCGTCTGCTTCGTTTTCTCCGTCCTCCGTTTGGTCGTCCATTACTGAAGAATCTATCGTCTGATTGGTGTCGTCTGCTACTGCTGGAGCGTCCTCGTCCGATTTCTGGGTATCGATGAGAACAGAAGTTTTCCCAGTCAGCATGATGAAGAAACTAAAACGAGAGAGATATGATGTGGTAATTCCTCTTCAAATGACAAGATCCAATTTTTCTTCACATTTTGTCCAAAACCTTCTCTAACATCCCAAGTCACAAATCTCATGAAGGTCAAATAAAGTTTTTCTTGCAAACGTTTAAATTCCTACCAACCCACGAAAGATTCAAACAAAGTATACTTACAATGATCTAGACCGATCCTTTAACTAAGATTCAAATTTCATTACCCATTTTGTTAGAATAAGAAGTAAAGATGATTTAACAGTAGATTGTGGTTGTATTAACAGTATTGTCCGCAAAAGTAAACAAATTATTTTCCTTGATTGAACGTATTTTAAAGTAAATCCCGACGGAAGCGCGCTCCGGTGTGATAAATATGGATAACAATTGCCACAGAACAGCGGGTTTTCGCGATACAATTTCTGATAACTAAATTGAAAACATTTGTCAAAGAAAAGAAACGATACAATTCCTTTTGGTTGAAGCATTAGTGGTATTGCCTCGTGTTATTACTTTAGAAATGACACGCACATTTTTTCTTCTGTACTGTACTCAAATATTGAATCAATATGAATTATTGTCATATCGAGTGAATAATTTGATAAGGATAAGAAAATAAAATCCGAGTTCTATGAAAACAGACGTCACTTATCTGTATCTTGAAGAGATTTTTATAACCTCAATAAGTGTTCTACAAACAGTTGTGTGCTTTCATTTTGGTTTCTGTATTCATTTGATACAATTGGCCATTTTGATCATACATTTTTCATCGATCTTGAAGAAATGCATTCTAGAGAAGTCTCTATTGAGCTTTTTTTCAGTTCAGTTAATAGAATTAATTGGTACTCAATTGTCTGCAATTAATACAATTTCAATACAACTAGAAATTCAGAAAGATCAAAAGTGAAGAAAAGTTGTAAAGTTGAACAGTCTCTTTATGAACAATTTATTCAAAAATGGTCAGATTCAACAAGCATTACTTATGTCAAAAGTAACATCTGGTTCGTAAGAGATATTCAGTTTTGTTTATTGAAAATATTTAACTTTTATGTCAACATATCAATTGAATGTCAACATACTGGTTGTTCGCATAGATGTAGAAATATAGTTGCATATTGACATAATCTGTAATTTAAAATTCAACCTGCATGCAAGGGGGGGGGGGGGGGGGGGGGGGGCAGAAATATGCTAGCACAGCTACTTAAGCTTGTGCACATACTGTTATCAAGAACAGTGCTGTTGTATTTTGAATTTTAAGCCTATCTATTGACAGATCATACACACATGTAAACATTGCCGACTATATTCATATGACGGTTTGACAATTACCAAATAAAACCCAATCATTCTCTGGGGGAGGATAAAATCAACTCTCCTTTTTCTCAGCATAGAAGGAAAGGTTAAATTTTGGGAGGGTGTAAAAAGCTATCTGGGTTTTTTTATTGGGATTTTGTGTATTTTATCCACACTATTTATCCTTTTATTTTTTTGTTGGTTATTCATTTTCTATTTTATTTTTCCTTTTTTAGAGGGTGGTGGTTGATTCTTTCTTTCTTTTTATTTTCATTTCGTTTGAGATCCTTTTTATACTAAGTATATTACATGATAAGTCAAATACATGTACTTAAAAGAATATCAAGCAGTTGGGATTAAAACTAACAAAACAGTCTTCCAATATTAGTAAAAGTTTACCTATTTCCCTTTTCACCCTGTGCAATGATAACATCGTCTTTGAAAGCTTTCATGTAGGCACAGTTTCGTATTACATCTGTCAAAACACCTATAATGTAGAAAAAAAATTATCAAATATTTATCCTAGTAAAACATTGCATTTCTTTGAAGTGACAGGTAATTTTGGTTGCGCTCTCTCTCTCTCTCTCTCTCTCTCTCTCTCTCTCTCTCTCATTTAACGGGCTTATCTTGATAATAATTTCAATTGCGTCGTGTATTTACGTGTTCAATGAAAACCAAAAGCGTAAGAATTCAATCATAACACTAAAATTTTCTCCAATGAAAAAGTTATGTCCTTAAACTTGTCAAAAGCCAGGTTCTTTTTGTTTGACGTGCACTAAAAGAGGTGTAAAACTAACAGAATGGTCGGTATACTGCCATATTTTTCGATTATGCAAATCGATTCCTTACTTACATGTTCAAATAAAATCAATGTGAAAGTTGTTGATATTATGTTATAAATATATCGGCTCCATTTAAATTAGGAGAGGCTATTGATTGAGGGATTAAATAGGAAAAAAACAAGGGTCTTTGTCCAAGTCCCAATCCATGTGGCTAGATATGAATGAGAGGCAGAAGGAAATTAACACGTGTAAATTCACAAGAATGGGAAATCAACATCGTTAGAACTATTCGGCATTGTTGTAAATTTACTCGCTAGATTAAAATCAAACACAGTCTCACACAAGACCATTGATACTTAAGAGGAGGGCATTAGATGCAGTTAATATTTGAGAACATTTAAAGTTCTTGATAGCGCGTTCGAGTGTGATACCGTTCTATTGTGTGAAACTTGATTGTTGCTGATGACCAATATAGGGAAATATTGATGCAAACATGTCAGACTGCAAATCTCTTTATGAAACAAGGACCCCCGTAAAGATACGGGCAGGACGAGCTTTGCTTCTTTCATTGGTGATTTGTCATAATTCGTTGGTTGTCCCCATACATTCTTTAGAAATGCATAATTCAATACCAGTAGTAATGATTATTAATTGCGAGTTTCACCAGCAAAGGTCACGCAATTTGCGTAATACAGTGGTCTTTTAATCGTTACAAATGAACTCCTTGCCAATCAGTCACTCATTTACAAGACATAATTACACTTAAAGACTGAATACTGGCGGGAGAATTTTTTTCTTTCCATTTTTAAAGAATCATTTTCTTTTTATAATAAGTATTCACTTTATGACACGGGTATTCTGCTGGTGTCAGATTTTAATCCGAATTAAAGTCGAGAAATAATTTTCAAATGGGTATTTTGATATGGTATTCATTTCTTGAACAAACATTTATCGGAGATAGAAAGTACATTTGTACATATTTGAAATAAATGTGTGATAACTAAATATAATGGAGACACGTTGGTTTTTCGGATTTCTCTACCATGTATCACATTACAATTAAGGAATAGAATTTAAAGTTTGAACAAAATGTTGATAATAACTTGTGTTAATTTCTTTCTCGTTTTAGATTACATGTAAAAAGCTTTTTAAATTGATAAGAAAGTGATAATCTTTCTAAATTCGCTCGAAGGAATGAAATTTTTTTTTTCACATGTACTACATATAATGTCTTTATCAATATCCTCATACTGTCTAGTTGCTAAAAAAGAATCTCTCTCTCTCTCTCTCTCTCTCTCTCTCTCTCTCTCTCTCTCTCTATCTCTCTCTCTCTCTCTCTATCTCTCTACTAACTTTTGTCTAGATCTGTAAACAGCTCGCTCTTTTTCCGAAGCCAAGGTAACACCATCTGAATTTCTGCATCTCTTCGTTCTGATGGAGACTTTGAAATTATTTTCACTACTCTCTGTTGCATGAGCGCCATCTTAATTTTTCTTAACGGAATTCTTCGACTGCCGATATTGAACCACTTTAACAAATTCGTCGGGTCATTTTGGACCGTAAAAATTGCATAATGAATTCTTTAAAAGTGAACAAACTCGTCCATTAAAGTTTAAGGAATCCTTAGTTTAAATTGATCATCGACAAACACCACTCATTAAACAATCATTCCGCTTCAAATATACGTAAACTTATCAACCAATAGTTTGTAACAGCCATCTCTTGAATACAGGAAGAAACTCTAGTTGTTGCGCAGATCTCATGGAATTTTCACAACACGATGTTTTCGAAAAATAAAAAATAACCTTCGGAAGATTTGACGTCAAGATCTTGACAGGCACAAAAACAAAACTTCTCCTTTGAGTTTTTTCAAAAGTTCTGGGTAGGGTACTTTTCCTTTTGAAAATCAAATTTTTACAAGAAGAAAAATTATCCGAAGCACAAACATAGCACGTGCAGGTTTTTATTCTGGTCCTTGTTTGCTGTATACTACACACGTCAAATAAAGGCGGAAGCGTGTTTGGTCAGCAATGTAGATCCCGTCTTGTCTTAGTACACATTACTGTGTACATAGGATTTAATGATCCACAACTTTCAAGTGTTCGATACATAAGTTCTATAGACTATTATTAAAAGCAAGGTCCAGTCTCAGAAGAAGCAGAATTTTTTTTTAAAAGGTTGCTGCTATCCTCCGCTCTAATTTTAGCTTAATCTTTCAATCGGGGACTTTTAAACCTTCTATTGTGTAAATGAAGAAAATTGAAGAACGATTTTGTTATGGTTACATTTCAAAGCTCAAAGGAAAATGTATGATCGCGACAAATAATATTGGTTTTTTACTACTATATCGTAATGAGTGTTTGTATTCGCGGGTACAAGCAACAGCGCTAAGACTTTTCTATGCCGCGGATTATTTTTCTTAAATTGGGCAGGAAACGGTCATGTAATTGAAACAAAATTAACAAAACTGTTTTTCTTTTTTCCCCAAATGCAAAGTTAACTTACAAAAGATTTAAAATGCAATTAAAAGAGAAATGCGAGATGTTCATTTGGAATTAATTACACTGGGGGAGGAACTTTCTGACAAAGTAATTTTCTAACCTGTCAGTCAATGACTTTTCTGAAACTTCCTTCAGAAGAAAACCTTTTATGAAATAAACACGTAATAGGAAAATTTGTCATTCAAAATACGATACTTAACTGGTTATAAGTCTGTTTACCCCCCGAAATCTTTATCGGTGATCTCCAAGAGACTCGATGATGTAACAACGTGTACTCCTGCTAAATAGACATAGTCCTTGCATGTGTATACGTGCAAAAATACTGTGTTTTCATTATTCGGTGAGCACCATTTTTTGTGGATTTCATTGTTGAGACAAGCAATAGAATCCAATGCTCATCAAAAAAAGTAACATGGCAAAAAATTGTGTTTGTACATAATTAATGATTAATCAAAGCATACTCAAAACCGTTATTCTAATTTTACTCAATCAATGAAAAATTGCCAAAAAAAATCTCAATGATATCACAGGATGTCAAAGGAGCATCTGGTGTATTACAGAAATCGCCAGTGTGTTAATAGATCCTCCAGTATGTGGTATAGCCTTCAATTTGTCTATACATTATGTGCGTTTTAGGTACCTTTAAAAGGACTAAAGTGTGTCCTAGTACAAGCGTACCATAATGGTTCTCGGTGTGTCAAAAAGACATTTGACATGCTGCAAAGACAAAATAAGGTCTTACACAGGTACCTTCATGTGTCAATATGGCATTTATAGTTAATAAAACTTAGGTTTTCAGGGTTTTACTATGTCATTCGATGTGTTATAAAGACATCTTTGTGATACAGCTTGGCTGAGCTTGCCACGGGAGCTTTCAGTCTGTCACTATGACAAAAGTATGTGATAGCAACTTCTGTGTGTGCAAAAGAAACTTCTGTGTGTCACTGTGATATTTAGTGTGTAACAGTTACTATGACATCCAATGTGTAACAACTCTGTGTCACTATGACATTCCATGTGTAACAGAAACTTCATAGTGTCATTATGACTTTCAGCTTTAACAGTAATGCCTGTGTGTCACTATGACATTTAGAGTGTAATAGTAACTTCAGTGTGTTACCATGACTTTCAGTGTGCTACAGTAAATACATCATTCAGTGTGTAACAGTAACTTCAGTGGGTCACTATGACAATCAGTGTGAAATAATAGCTTTGGTATGCCACTATGACATTCAGTGTTTATCAGTAACTTCAGTGTCACTATGACTATCACTCAGTGTGTACTAGTAACTTATGTGTGTCACAATGACTTTCAGTGTGTAGCAGTAACTTTGGTATATCCCTATGACATTAAGTGATAGAACAGTAACAATGAAGTCCACTATGTAAAAGTAACTTCAGTTTATCACTATGACATTCAGTGTGTAACATGTGTAACTTTGGTTTGTCATTTTGAAATTTAGTGTTTACTAGTTACTCGTGTCATTATGACAATCAGTGTGTAAAAGTAAATTCCGTATAACTGACATTCCATGTGTAACAGTAACTTCAATGTGTCACTATGACATTTATTGTGCAACAGTAAATTCTGTGAGTCATTGACACTAGGTGTGCAACATAAACTTCAGTGTGTCACTATGACATCTAATATGTTACAGTAATGTCTGTGTGTCACTATAATATTAAGTGTGTAACAGTTACTTCAGTGTGTCACTTTGACATCTAATATGTTACAGTAATGTCTGTGTGTCACTATGATATTACATGTAAGTATGTAACAGTTACTTCAGTGTGTCACTATGACATTCAGAATGTAACAATAAAATCTGTAGGTCACTATGACATGCAATGTGCAACAGTTACTTCAGTGTGTCACTATGACATTCAGAGTGTAACAATAACATCTTTATGTCGCTATGACATTAGTATCTATGTATGTTTTAACAACTTCTGAGTATCACGGGAACCTTTAAAGTGTCATTCACATACTGTATTTCCACTTAACTCAGAATAAAATTATCAAATAGTTCTCTGGTGTATGGTTGTTCTTTAAGTACTTTAAAGTAAAAGTTTATAGCATTGTTTTCAGTCCAATTTAAACAAAAATGGACAGATTTTTTTCTCACACTTTTATTTGTACCTTAAAATTGGCACATGACATTATCCTTCACTGTTACATTAAGAAGTGGGTGAATAGATTTGAATTCTCCTTTAAAGTTTTACCTATTCAAATATCAAAGTGAACCTTTTAACCTTTTAACCTTCTCCTAAGGTCAGGTCATCAAAGACCTTTAATTTAAGAACAAGTCTTACAAGCAAGCTGTCATTTGCAATTAAAGAGAAAGGCTATTTTGATATCCAATTATTCAAAGTAAAAGCCATCCATCTTTAAAAAATATGAGCTCCATTCAAATCAACAACTCTTTCTCTCTAATTGCAAATTAGAATAACCTTATGAAAAGGTTAAAAGTTCACACTGAAATTTGGATAAGTAAAACTTTAACAGTTTCAAGAGAATTGTCTAAATCACAGATCATCCTTCAAAAGATGCAAAGTTTTTCTCTTATCTGGAGGTTTTCTACTTCACAAATAGTTCTTCATGTGACAAGCATAGCAGTTCTCTTATCTGATGGGTGTCTATTTCACAGATGTAACAAGCATAGCTGTTCTCTTATCTGGAGGATGTCTATTTCAAAGATGTGACAGGTATACCAGTTCTCTTATTTGGAGGATGTCTATTTCACAGTTGTGACATGCATGCCCATTCTCTCATCTGGGGTACTTTCCCTTGGAGAAGGTCAGCTTGCCCCTGAGTGGTGACCTCTGGAGATGAGTCTGTCCGGACATGTAGGGTCTGAGTACTTCGGGAATGACCACACTTCCATCCTCCTGCTGGTTGTTTTCTACGATAGCCATGATTAATCTTGGTACAGCACAGGCTGTTCCATTCACCTGATGATGAGAGAAATCAGTTACCATTATAGTCAATCCATCCATCTTATCTTGAAACTTGATACTTTCTAGAAAAAAGTGTTGAGACATTCCAGGATTTGAAATATTGAGGTTAAAGAACATAAAGAAAGAGTGCTTGGGAGTTCCAACGCACTTTGACATGACTGATGATCAAGATACTAAATATCTACTGTACTGTATAAATTCTACAATATAAACAGTGAATCATAGATGAAAATGCAATATCATTGCATGATCATCATTGATCTTGAGGGAATAAGCAACTTACTGTTTCTACATGTACTCCATCTTCTTTGTTTTTCTCCCTGTATTTGATGTTTAGTCTCCTGCTTTGGTAATCTGTACAATTGGAAGCACTTGAAATCTGGTAAAAATACAAGTCACATTGATAAAGTCAGTCTAACATATCATTAATCATTTAATACAATTACCTTCACACATTTAAATACAATACAATCCATCCCCAGCACATTTTTGTTTGAAATAACATACTACTGTATATCAGGTTTTTTCCACATGTATCCAATTTCCACTTTGTTCGAGACGATTTCTGAATCGCAGAAAATAAATCAGCGTAAATTTGATACAAAGTTTTGTTCTTGTAATAGAGTTCTCTCTTTTCTTATAAAGTAAACATGTAAGTAAAAGTACGGTGAACTGTGTTCAGTTAGTTTAGTTAGGGGTAGAAATTGCAGGATCGGAGGACAAGCGCCAGATAAAAGGTATGTAAGCTTCGTTTTTTCTTTAATAATCCATTGACTAGCTAATTAAAGTGGTCACTTTCCTTGCGTAAACCGACGACTAATTACATGTATACCTGAGCTACTGGTATATGTAACGGTACATGATCTATGATTGTTTGCGTCTCTGAAAATAATTATCGGTAATCACTTAACAATCGTGAATTATATTTTCACTATGACTTTGAAATAGTGAAAATTTGATTCGCGTAAATTTTATATACTCTTCTAGGTTCTGATTCGCGGAAAAAACTTGACACGGAAAAAAACCTGATATATGGTATTACACATCTAGTATTGGGAATTAGAAGTCATTTTTACAAAAAGCATTTTAACAATTATTGATACTCTCTCTCTCTCTCTCTCTCTCTCTCTCTCTCTCTCTCCAAACTCTTGTTTGATCAATTCAGTGATAGAGCTGTTTTAACATTTGGGACTTTGGGCAGTAACGTGACAAAATCTGATTTGATAAAGATGGGGTCTTCTCGTGGTTAACTGTCCAGTCATTGGCTAATAGATATGAATACAATGAACGCAACGATACTCGTCCGACTTCATCCAGGGATGTATATTTCAATTGAAACAGCATCAATTTCACACAACAGAGCAGATCTTGGCAAACAACTTTTCAATTTTGACAGTCTATGAATATTAATGAATTTCTCTTATTAGGGAATTATAAGAAAGGAGGTCAATATTTGACAGCTTGTCTTGATGAGCAAACTAAGTAGTAACATCCCACCGAAAGTCCAAGCTCTTGTTAAAACGGCTCTTATCATTCAACACACATATTAATCTGGTCAGTACTTGTATTAAAAAGAACTCTCATTACCTCTCCCCACAGCTCTTTAGCTGGCATCCAGGTCTCAATGTCAAATTTCCTGTAAGCGGGTGCTCCTAGTTCTTGCGTAGGCATCTCAAGTACTCTGCAAAAGCAAGTAGACATTTAGTGCAAACATTTTATCACATTTTATGATACAGATATGTAAAACTGTAATGTTAGAGACTGTGGTTCTTTTGGACTTATGTCCCTAATTTCTCATGAATTATATACACAGGGTGTGTAAGAAATATGGTAAATATGTCCAAAACCAGAGTATGTTAGAAATTGTGATGAATTGTTTTTTTAATGTACAAAATTGTTGTTATACGGTATGTCAACCCAAATTTTCCTACAGAGAACCAGTTCTTCACCTATTTATCAATGAGTCTGAAAGTAAATTACTGTTCCACAGAATAGCTAGACATTAATGTTTGCATGCTTGTGTGTATCGTGCGAACAAGTGGTATAGTGTAATGTACATCTGTTTTCTTTTTTTTTTTTGGAACAAACATTCTTTGTAAAACTGAAAGAATGGGTTTTACCTGAAATGCAATCCTAAGTTTTGAAAAAGTTGTTTCTCTATTTCTAAAAACTCTAGAAGTAAATCATCTCCTCCTTGATTCTGAGTAACCCCAAACATTTCTACCTGAAATAGGCAGAAAAAATGTTGACATTTCTCATCACATGCCAGCCAACAAGCTTAATGTTCATGACTAAGGCTTTTATTTTCAACTAATGTCTTTATGAAAAAGTTTTGAAGAATGCAAATTTGAAAACACATCAGTAATTTATTGATGAATGTGGTTAGGTTTAAAAATCTAACCTTAGTGAATTGGTGGACCCTATAGATGCCTTGTTCTTCCTCCACACGTGAGACTTCTGCTCTGTAGCAACGACTCACTGCACACACCCTGATACAGAGCAAAAACAGTCAAAACTACAAATAGTATTACAAGTTTCATTGAATACTATCAAATGTTTCAACAAACATCCATTATATGTATATTTACAATAGTACTTTTATGAAGAATGTTAAAACTCATAAAAACAATTAACATTCAAAAATAAAATTTGTTACTTTCCTCTGAGTAAGAAAGTTTCAGAGATCAAAGAAAAGAATTGAATTACTTCCCTTTGCAAATAATACAAGACAAGTAGAGCATCTTATTTCATGCCAGTACTTACTTCTTTGGAAGAGTTGTTAATGTCTCATTCATAAAGAGACCTGTAAAATCAATACAATGAATTTTTGATTAACATAAAAACCCTTACCAGTAAAAAGGGACTAAAAATCCAATGAAATAATTAACTTTATTATTAAGGTACCTCACTACACCTAGACTTATACTTTTTAAGACACTACGTCACAAGATGGCGATTTATAGGGGCATGGTCACGATTTTGGTCAAAAAATTTTTTTTCCGATTTTAATGTTTGCAATGCTTCAGAAAGGCAATTTTAATAGGCATCCAAAATCTGAGTGTCATTCGTTGGGTTTTAAGCAAGATACAGAGCTTACAATTCTTTGCTATATAAACAAAGCTTTTGTTTACATTTTGAATGTTGAAGTGAAAATACCAGTTTTTGACCAAGAGTGAATGTGTTAAATGTTAGGAACTGTTTATTTATGCTTAAAATGAATAAGAAGATAGACAAATCAGCTTGAAAAAGATTTTTTACTGGTATATTGAACCTATGGAAACCAAACACAGGGCACGAGCCTTGTTTACATGACAAAGAATTGTGAGCCCTGCATCTTGCTTATATCTCTATGACTGACTCTCAAATTTCATTTAATCATTTAAAATGCATTCCTAAAGCATTGTAAAAAATAAAAACAGAAAAATAGAATTTGACCAAAATTGTGACCATGCCCCTTTAAATGTTTTGTTAATTTGTTTGTATCAATCAATTTGGTTGAATATCATCATAGCTCAGTGGTTTAAGTATCGGGCTGGTGAACCGCAGATCATGAGTTTGAATCCGCCTGGGGCTTTTGTTTACATTTATTGTATCAATTTTTTGAAAATATAATTTTTTATCCAAACTTGCATATTTTTCGCCTATTTGACTTATATATTTCTTATCCATCATGTTATCCATCATAATCAAGTAATTTTTTGCTGATTTGAGAAACTATTTCAAGGTGTAGTGAGCCACCTTAAGGCAAGTGGTATTGTCATTTTATTGGATACCAAAATTATTTACCATAAAATAGACTGACAGTTATAATTCATACCAGCAAGTGATATTTCTGATGTTCCCGCTAGACAGAGAGTGTTGTCATGGTGATTAGATTCCAGCTTGTATACCTGATTCCTGTCACCGGTTGTCCTAAATCCACAAGCTTCCTGGTTTTCAAAACAAAATGCATGTCCGATTTTTTTTTAAACAAAGATTATCAAGAGTTATAACGCTGCCTTTGGTGCAAATACACAAAGGGTTTATACATCCAAACTTCTTTAGTAAAGACATTTTTTGAAATATTGTATGTCTTTAGAATATAATCTGATTTGTGATTTGTGTAGACTTACAACAACACTGGCATTGAGAATATCTGGGACAGACACCAGGGTGAACCCCCACGGAAGAATATTATCCAGGGTATACTTAATCAGGGCCTGCTCTAGTTTCGCGAAATCGGACAGGAAGTAATAAGTTCGAGGCCCTGTAGTGTGGCCAACATCACTGAAATAACAAAACAAAATTATTGATAACTATTAGCTCTTGTTTAATACTGCCATTGAAGAGCTGTTGATTAGAGATTTTAAATGATTCTGTATTTTTTGGGGGGGCAAAAATTACCTTGTTCTAAGTAGATTTAATCTCTTTCCGATTTCCATAACTGACTGAGGTTTAAATGTAAATTCTACAGAAAAAGAGAGATAATACAATTAGGTGTGAAAGTGACATATATCATTGAAAATGATGCCAAATAATGCATGGAATAAATTTTCAGTGTTGAACAACAATATGACATTCTATCTACTAAGTGTTCCAAATCCTGTACCTTTTTTTGATCCAAAGAAGCCTCTGCATTCTGCCTGTTCCTCACTTCCTATGGGCTATGGTGACAATAAAATACTATATGTAAAATTGTATTAAAATGCATGTATACATTACATGTAACTTGGAACAAAACTTCACATTTTTTTGTTACCTTGATTGCTATAAGCTGTGTAAATGATTCAATGATTCAATTTTTTCATGTAATTATATTATGACAGAGTTTTTGTTTATGATACTTTAAATTTTAATTCTTAAATTCTTGATCTGATTAATGTAAGATTTACTCACAGAAGCAGGGGAGGTCCTATTTGGGATCTTAGAAGCTGCTTCATTTAGTTGTTGAAGAAGGCACTCCTTTTTTGCAACCTACAAGGTAATTTTATGTTTTGATTGAAAGTCCATGTAACTTATCTTTATGAACATTCATTGGGCTCAATTTTTAATACACAAAATGTAAAACTTACATCTTTCTCGTTTTGAAATGTCTTCCATAGTGATATCTGAAACCAAAATGTATAATCATGTATTTCATTTCCTGTCATCTTTTTCATTATCAAAACATGGCTTAATGTAAAAAGATTTTGAAGTGTACATTGGTATACAATCAGGTCAAAGCAAGTCCTACATACAACTTGGTTTATATCTCCTACTCCTTTGCGGTTTACGATGTTTTCCTCTATGGCTGCTCGATTCTTATCATCACACAGGTACTGCCAATCAAACTCTGGGCTAGGTGGATCAAATGGGCGTGTCCAAGCCTCAGGGACGGGATGGGAGCTTAGAAATCTGGTGATGACTTTGGATTTACAAAAAGTGAAGTCTGATTTGGAGATTCTTCTCCATATATAAAAGGCTCGCATTTTTTTGTTTATAGCAGAGAAAATGTTGATTAGTCAAAATCTTCTATTCTTTTATGCACTGAAAATAGATATGATACACATTAGACTCCTAAAATTCTTTTTTTAAGTTTTAAAGTGAAATATTTACACTAATATTTATAAGCAACAAGAAATATCCTAATCTGAAGTAAAACAAGTTCTTTCACTTCTTAATTACCATATCATTTAAATTAAAGCAATTTTTGAAAGAAATTTAAGGAACACGTTAACGGTTTTGAAAATTGTCATTCCCCCCCCCCCCCCCCCACAAGAAAAAAATCCTCCAAACATCCTAACCTATTTGCTCTGAGAGCTCTAAGAGTCTATATATCACACATAAAATATCACTATCGACATGATCGATAGTCCCATTCAACTGCAAAATTTGTATTAACTGTTTTCGACATGGCGAACCTTTACCGAAGTTTCTCCTCTTTCTCCTCTGCAGCTACTCATGTGCTAACCCTGGCAAAGGGAGGTAAGAATGTAAACAGACTCACTTCCGGTCGAAGTAGACAACACGCAAAACATAAACAAAGAAGATCAGCTGAGTGGAAACCGTTCTGTGCAACAAAGGTAATTTGTTGACATTTGCAATGAAATAAAAACGTTAAAAGTTTTATATCTGAAAACTGTTAAAACAACTAGATGTGTCATTTTGAATTTTTGTGTGAAATATGACATGCCCAGTGCAATATTTGGCCATTGCCACATTGCATCATGTGCATTGCATTGTTGATAAAGCTGAATACCAAGAATACTGAACATGCATTCTGAGTGATGTCGGTGTTTGTCATACAGGTAAATTGGGATTGTTTAAGTTGTCTTAAGTAAGATCAGCTATCTGTGTATACTTTTATATGTTTTCAATATTTTCTTTCTTTAAAATTCAATAAATTATGAAAATTTATGGGGACAAGCCTTAATATCATTATTGTCATTTTCATTTTACAATGAATAAAGTACTATAGATAATTTCTTATAGGAAATATTTTTTGTTATCACATTACATGCATTGTCAATATGCATTCTCCCTAGGTGCAATCTACATGTATGAATGAATTTTCTTTGGTAATTATAAATTATTTAGGTAAAAGGTTGATCCACTTTCAATTCTCCTATTACTATAGTGATAACACTAAACATTAAAATAAAATACATGGTAATCGTCTTAAAACATGCTTTGCAATATTTCAACTAGGGTAAGAATTGAAGAGAATTATAATTGTTGCAGAGTGCAAGGCTTGCATGCTGATCGAGCCCTTGTTGGTCACCTTTTCCACCAAACCCAAATACTGCTTATATTTCAAGACATTTGTAATGGGATGGGAGAAATAATGACGGACCAGACCGGGATTCGAACCGGGGCCTCCTGAATCTCTAGTCAAGTGTTCTATCAAATGAGCTATCTGGAGCCAGTATTCGAACCGGTCTGACTATCACTTTTCTCCTCCCTTGAATGATCTTCGCCCTTGAAGATCACCCAGGCTCTTCTTTTGGCAGGAGTTGATCTGTCAATTCCAGGGGTTGGCAGCACGGCACCAAATGTAATGGGATGGGAGAAATAATGACGAACCCGGGCCCCCTGAATCTGTAGTCAGGTGCTCTACTAACTGAGCTATCTGGCGCCGGTATTGGAACCAGTCTGACCATTACATTTATCATGAAAATTTTGTTTATTCTGAAACATATTATCAGGATATACCCCCCACCAAAGAATTAATTTCAAATGACAAATCTCTGGATGAATATAATTAAGCATATATCATATATGTTTGAAACAGTTTAATGTCATGTTGCTTTGAACATCAAATTCAGAAGGCTTTGTTGGGGCACTGAACAAAAATAAAGTTTTGGTTTATTGGATTAACTTTATTCGGTTAATCCAAAATGTTGCATTGTTGCATTTTAGGTTAAACAAATTTTTAAAACGTGTATCATAAAAAAGTCACAGAAGCTGAAGGCATTTCATTATTAATCTCTTTCATATAATGAATTGGTTTTTAGACTTTGGTGCATAATAAATGGCTGCTGGATTGAACATTGCTGGCCTTCAGTTAGACACTGCACCCCTAGCACAGCACGATGGTGAGCAGGTTTCATTTAACTCCAGAAGTCAGATGTCTGTATCCCTCCCCTCCTCCCCTACAGCCCTGTCCCTGGCCAGCCCAGAGGGCATCGATTGTTATGGTAATGAAAGACAGGTGCTGAGTGACCAGGCCAAATTCTACAACAACACCACCCTGAGTGACGTCACACTTGTGGTAGGGGGCAACAAGTTCTACGCACACAAGCTGATCTTGGTCCGCTCCAGTGATGTGTTTGAGCGCATGCTTAGTGAGGAGTGGAATGATGGAAGCAAGAAGGTCAGTATTTTTATTCAGTCATATCTTAATTTTAGATATTCATGTACCAGTAAACCAGATTAATTTAACTTAAAGAAAAATATTTTCTTAGAAATTCCCTTTTTTGTTTAATATTTTAATTACTCTTTAATTAGATAATATTGGGACATTTTAGATCTATATGAAATTCTTTTATGAAATGCAAATTTTTCTTATTGATCTTCCAGGACTTGACCCTGACAGAAGACAGTATGTGTGTCAACGTCTTTCCCAGATTTCTCCAGTTTCTCTACAGCTGTCATGTCAAGCTGAACATAGACAACACACTACCAGTTCTAATTCTGGCAGACAAATACAATGTCACAGATTTACGCAATGTGTGCATTTCCTTTGCATGTTCCTTCATCATTCCTAAACTACAGCTAAAGGATGTCTTCCATGTCTGGTTTCAGTATGCTACAAAATGCAACAACATTCGCCTGACCAATTCCTGCATCAGTGCAATGGCTGAAAAGATGGATGACATTATTGGTTCAGTGGAATGGGAGGATGAATGGGTTGGCATGGACAACCAACAACTCATTGAGTTTCTCAAGTGCTCAGAACTATGCATTAAAGATGAATTCCAACTCTGGAATGCCATGCTGAAGTGGCTTATTTGCCCCCAGTTTCCATCCAGAGCTGGAGAAAAGATTCATGAGCTGGCAGAAATTGTGGAACACATCCGTTTTCCTATGATGACTGCAGAGCAGCTCTGTGCAGTGGAGTCTAGTGAGGTGGCTCAGAAGTATAAAGATATATTCCAAAAACACTTCCTCCAAGCCTACAAGTATCATGCTCTACCACTGACCAGCAGAGCCACTGTGAAGGAGTTCACTGGACCCTGCTTTCTACTGAGAAACTACACAGATCTGAGGTGGGACAAACGGTTTGTGTTGCAGCCCTTCTCTGCCTGTCCCAAATGTTCAGAAGTCAGCTTTAGGTTCTCAACAAGAGCCTCAACCTTTCCACAGCAAACTTGGGATTGGGATCTGAAATGTCACCCTAAAGGATTCTCATCCACATCTGAAGAATTCCGGTGCATTCTTTATTCAAATCTCATTTTAGACCAGCCCAGACCAATCGAGTATCTGCTTTCTGTTGTTGGGAAGGATGAGATTTTACACTCTGTCAGTGGCCGGAAAAATTTCTCAAAGACACGTTACACAGCTGATACAGAAATGGACAAAAAGGTGTCTGTGGCAGAGCTCTGTCAACCTAACTCCCCACTGCTGGTGGAAGACTCGTTGATATTACAGATAACACTGAAGCCAGTAGAATAATAGACTTAATGGCTCCATGGCTATAATCAACATGCAGCTTTTGTATTGATCAGTGTTCATCCCTTAAATGTTAACTGCTTTATGCTTACATATTGCAATTTTCAACAGTACCCTATTTCTATGACATAATTGTCACAACAGATTTGAATTGTAGATTCAAGTATGCATGTAACTTATGCCGCATGTATTATAGTGCTAAAAAAGATTTCAAGTTAATTAGATTTTTATTTATATTAAATGTAAGTTTACTTTTTCACAGATACATGCATGACCATTTAAAAAAGACAGAACAAACTTTATAATCATTAACTATATGGCAAAGTATTGATGGTATATTACAGGTAATTATAATAATTGTACATGTATGACACTAATAAAGTCAGTAAAATGTTGACCAAAGAAAGAGAGACTGTGAAGTGGTGTCGGATCATTCCAGTATTTGGTTGTGCATTGAAAGTAGTTGTTTGCCAAATGTTTTATTGATTTGGTCTTGTTTTTTTTTTCTTTACATTTGTTAACAATTTCTTTTTCATGTTCATTGATTAAACAGTCATAGAATTTCATCTCTATAGTCTATATTTATTCTTTGTCTTTAAAAAGGCATGCTCATACTTTAAGTATTTAGAAGAATTATTTAATTGTAGGAATTTCATCTATGAGAATGTAAAACAATTTCAGATTGACCGAAACTTTATTATGATTTTTTTGGGGGTGGGTGGGGGGGGGGGTGGCTGATCATTAATTAAAGTTTTTTCTGAAATGAAAATTTATGTTTTCAATTTAAATTAGTTTTGAATAAGTTTTGAACTATAAACTTTGATAAATACACGAAAATCCAGATGTTTGTTGGAATAAAATGAATTTCATGTTTAGATAGAAAACTTCGCATGCGAATAATACACGGATGCCTTACCTAATTTCGTTTACACCGGAAGTAACGGTAAAAATGGCGACCTTCATACGAAACTTTCGCACATGTTACTATAATACGAGACATTTTGGATTAACTGGAAGCCTTAGGCATTATTTATATTTGTCAAAGCAACAAAAGCCAGTTGGTGAAAATGTAAGATCTAATTCTATCCGTAATTTGTGCACATCTCGGACAAAAACGGCGAAGGAATCGGCAGTGCGAAGGTTGCGTCACATTTCTTCTGTGGAAGACGGGTTATGTAATTCTAGAAAAACCTCTCTTTGGAATAAATATTTCTTAAATCAAGGCAAACGTGCTTTGTCTGTACATAAGCAATGCTTCAGAGCATATTCGAGTCAGGAAAGTTCCGGGGATTCAGAGGATGGAGGAGACAACCCCCCTTGGCAGGGGTCCCAGTCTCAGTATCTTCCTACACCCCTCACTGTCCCAGATTACTTCCCAAGGGTACCTGTTTTAGCAGTAAACCGAAATCCTGTTTTCCCGAAATTTAGTAAAATGTTAGAGGTATGATTTTTGTATGCTATTTTTTTTTATTCTAATCTCTTAATTATTTTTTTTAATGAAAAATACTTTAATATTTATTTACTTTAAAAAAGAAAAAAAGATCCTTCATTATTTCATACATTTGATTTATTTCAAGAACAATTCTATTAAATCTTTTGATGAAGTAACCTTGTATTTATTAATCAATATCAGAAAGATTGGATATATTTGTAGATTAAAGATCCAGAATTGATGGAATTATTGAGAAGAAAAGTAAGATTAAATCAACCATATGCAGGAGTTTTCCTAAAGAAAAGTGATTCGTAAGTCTTTTTCTACATATACATAAATCTTTATTTAGCCATAGATCATAATGCAAGTCATATGATAATTCAAGGCCACACTTTCAGTTTGCAAGAATTTATTTCATTAGAATTTCTATAACAAACAAGAGGTACAGGAAAATTTTGCAATCTAATTAAATTCGCTACACTTTGTGTAGCGATCTTTTAGGAGCGGATCAAAGATCTAATTTTAATTAGATTGGTAAATTTTGTTAACCCAGACAAACTTCTGGTATTTACTGTTCTACACAAGTGACGTTCTTTTATGAAAAAGAAAAAAGAAAATAAGTTTATCAAAGATATAAACAATGATGTGTACTTTTTCCCTACCAGAAATGAAGCAGATTGTGTTACATCTTTGGATGATATCTATAAGATTGGAACCTTTGTTCAAATTGCTGAGTTGCAGGATATGAAAACAAAAATAAGATTAATAGTCAACTGCCACAGAAGGTATGTTTATTACTGAAAAAAATTAATAATTATGGTTAGTTAAAAAAAAAATGGATAGCTCATCTAAGCAAATAATTTTTGGGTTTTTGTTTTAATGAAGTATATTTTGAAACTAAGGTGTATTACAGGGAGATTTATGAGAAGATCTAACTGTAGACTATTCTACACTTCTATTGTAAGAAAACTTGATTTTTAAGGGAACAGCTAATCATGTACAAGTTTCCTTTTTCCTTTATGCAGAATAAAGATAACTGAAGTTCTGCCAGAAGATGCTGAACCATTCCCGACGGGTGCAGTTCCTTCACGTATGTACACGGCTGCCTAAGATCTTTTAAAAGTTATCCATCAATTTTATACCCTCAAGCTGAATGGTTTTTCATCGTTGTTTTGTTTTGATCTTATTTTCTGTCTACAACACTAACCTTCCTCCATACCATTTAAATATGCATATATTTGTAAATAAAAAATAAAAATAAGATTTCATTTTTGAATGACCTTTAGAATTGAGTTCAAAGATGAATAACTAGTGAAGCTCAAGGTCAAATTGATACATGTTAGATTTCTTACTAGATGTATGTATTAAAGATATATGTACATGTGA
>WFKH01006014.1:32298099-32325476 GCA_016163765.1 Magallana hongkongensis
TGACGTATTGTGGGGCGCAAGCGGGATTTGCATAATTATACGAAATGTAAATAATGTTAAATGTCAATGATTTAATATTTAATTGAACAATTGGAAAAAATTATATAAATATAAGTAATAAGAAATCATTCTCTGAATATTATGAGGTGATCAAATACGGTCTGGCGTGATCAAATCTATCATTAAGCCTTCCAGGCTTTATTGGATTTGATTACCCCCGTATTTGATCACCTCGTAATACTCAAAGAATGATTCCTTATTACTTAAATAAGGTGTTCCGGAATGGAATGTATAAAATCTGATTACATAGTACACTGGCAGAAAGCCGATATGTTCCAAATGCGTGTACTTTTAAATCCCGACATACCATTTACAATTATATATGATTAAAGAAATATAAATAAATCCAACACCCCAATCAGACAGACAATTTTCAATAATATTAGTAAACCTGACACCTCAATGACATTATCTTTGTAATTTGTTTTGGTTGATAATGGCTTGTTTCAATTTCATATTGGTAGAAAAATTGTGGTAATTTTTTTTTCAGTTTGATAAGAGCTGTCAATGAGTGCTCTACTTGTAAAATTATTAAAGCAATGTGTTCCTTGTAGCTTGAAGGAAAAGACGGAAAGAGTGAAAGAAAGGGGAAAAATAGAATTAAATCTTCATCAGACGTAAAATGTCAAGGCCTTCATTTCCTACTTCTGTGAAGCATCTAAGGAATAGCAATCCTTTGATGGAAGTGACTTGGGCTAAAAATACTGATGTTTGTATAATTAATAAACAACGGCCAAGGTTGGCCTTTACATTAGTGATACACCGCGAAATATCCTGTTCCGTGAGTAGAAACAGGATTAAAAGCCTCTCTCTCTCTCTCTCTCTCTCTCTCTCTCTCTCTCTCTCTCTCTCTCTCGTTTCCTTTTTTTTTTTTTTTTTTGGTGACTTGCAAGCGATATATAGAGTTATTGAGAACAGCTGAGAGAGAGAGAGAGAGTAAAGTATACTTAGGTTTAGTTTTGTGGTTATCACAATGTCAATCGTTAGAAAAGTATTTTATTTACGAAGAAAATCCAGAAAAACAGACTGCAACAATATATAACAAAAAATGACGATATGTATCAAAATATACTGATGCTTTGGTATTTTACTTTTTAAAAAATTGTTGTAGAAGTTGTAGAATTGTATTAAACTGGATAGATAGTGATTATATTTTGTCAAATAGCCGTATTAACACAATCGGATTTCGAATTAGTGCTTTAAATGGATATACTAGTATTTTTCTAACAAGATATTGTACGTGCTTATCTATTTTCTGATCGTATATACATGTGTATAATTGTCATAAATGCTCGTAATTTGGTTGCCTACTGTGAAATATGTCAATTTAAAGTTTTGCATCAAAGGAGAAAGTTGTCCATGTTTTCAATCAGAATTACATGAAAAGATATCTTAACTCTGTTTACGCTTTTGATATTTTGCTAACCAAAAATAGACATGATAAATACAGATAAAAAGTATTTAAACGCTACGACTATGTTAAAAGTGACCGATAATAGAATCAAAACGATATTTATTTTTACATTTCTAGGTACAGATATGTCATATATCACACTCCCACGTCTTGGGGCTCTTTGGAAATAAAGTATTATAGCAATAAAAACAGAAATAAAAACCAAATTGAAATATCCAGACTTCCTGGATAATATCGTTTAATTGGAAAGTTAGTATAAGCTGCATGCTTTGAGGGAAAACAGTCAAATTACTTGTTTTTTCAATGATTCTAATGTTAAAACCTTGCTAATGTTTCATAACTATATTAGGTGTGTTTTATTTCATCTGCCTGTATTTTACAACTAACGCAGACTTTGATTTCTTAATAAATTTTGACAATGCTTTTAGTTTTTCAGCATCATAATTCATCATCTCATATAACTTTGTAATATTTGTATTTTCATAGTATCTTTTGGACAAAAACACTTTTTCTATCGTTTGCAAAATGTGTACATTTGTGTACATAAATATATAGCTCAGATACATTTTCAATTTGGTCACGCTCTGTACATGTCGAGAAAATTTTATATATATCGTGCAAACAAATATTAACTGGCTATAAATTGTTATGATGAATGATATAATTTTATATATTATATTATACAGACACAAGACTTATTTCTTTAAAATATACAAATAATTGTCTTATCATCTCGCTCTACTTTCATTACGTCACTTTCTTCCCGCATTTCTTACTAAGTTGATATTTTCCAGTTGCAAGAAAAAAACCCAAGACGCCATAAATACATGTAGCAACCATCCATTAGAATCTTTATTTATAGAGAGCAGGAATGGGACCAGTGTGTTTCTGCACGCAAACCATCAGCGGAACAAAATGGCTTTCGGTGAAGTTTAATTTGGTTACGTCATACCTGCATTGCGTGACTGACGAGTCTGCAAATCAAAATGGATATTATACTGGATGATTTTCTGGATTAAACTTCGTTGCAACTTAATGTACAACATGTACTTTTCAAAGCATCTACTAGAGGTTATAACTAGACTATTGTACGTACACTAATTTTTAGACTTGGAAAATGTCATGAAACTATGGAAAACCATGAATATTCTTCAAGAGAAATGAGTCTACTATGCATTAGAAATTCAATACAAAGAAATTGCTATATGATTTTAAAAACATGTAAGAAAGTCTTGTTTTAAAAGTACCACCGTTTGCTATCTTATCCATACTGGAACGTCAGCAATCAATTGTAGAGAGCTTTTTTTTTTTTTTTAAATCTTCGTTTATAACGTTTCTAAAGAGGCAGCTATTGAGCTTCATATGCCACTTGCCGCGATACAGTCATGAGTGTATGCATGGGTATTCTTTGAAATATCATACTAATGAACACTGTGCATACGTTACAAGACATTCAATTTGGCTCGAGCGTCCTACAATAAAATCACGATAACCGGTATGTAATTGATAAATAATTTTCATGTCAAAGTTAATTGATTATGGGAAACATTGGCTGCAAACCAGAAAAATAAACCACGAATAAAGTTACTCTTTCTATAGCAATGAAGATCTCCAAAGAGTTCACCAAATCCCTCTTCCCGATAAAATTGAAACAATCAAAAAGTTTTTAACAACGCATTTAATCATGTTTTTTTCACATCAAACTAACTGCTCTTTATGAAATTCCAAATCACAATGATTAAAAGTATCAGTATTGAAAACGATCCATATCAACTAGTAGTAAAAAATCAAAGCCTGAATCCTTGCACGACCAATAACATTTATGTAATAACGCAACTGCCATCCACATGGCGAATGCATTCAGGGTTTAACAACCGCTGTTCTTGTTCGTTGGATTTTCTTAAAACGTTTTGTGTTGTTTTTTTTTGGTCTTTATGAATGAAAAGTCGGTTTGATTAGTCGGATAAATATAGCACTGCCAGAGGTATTGTTGTTTCTGATTTTGAATGATCAAGCGGGGGGTAGATATAACGTAAGGAGTAAATGTAGGATAGTTCTCTTCTATCTATTGCGGTTGTTAATGTCCTAAACTAAAGTGCATTAAACCATGATTCTTTGTGGATATAAAACTTGAAAAATGTTGGAGAGAGAGAGAGAGAGAGAGAGAGAGAGAGAGAGAGAGAGCATGCATCCTGTATGCGTTATTGTAACTAATGTTGTACCCGTATTTTAATCTCACTCCAATGATCACTAAGGACAACTGTCAATGTCTAAAGCACTATCTGTCATTCCTGGTGAAGTTACGATGTTTGCTCTTTTTTTTCTACTTGAAATGGCTATAAAAGTCAATCACTAAAGATTGTTTTATTGGAGGGATCCAGTTAAAACTTGTTAAAACTGGATGAAATCAATAAGCCAAATCCATGGCATGACCAAATATGGTTACATGTATATGTTATCGTTTACCGAACGTATACTATTTAAGAGCCATTCTCTGTAAGCATTTAAACACTTGTATAGGAGGTTCGGCACGCATAGTCACCGATTTTTCTCAAATTTTAATACGAGACATATTATCATATACCTATCATAAAACACCAAAAGTTGATTGCTTGGCAACTCCGTTACCATGGATACACCTACCCATCATTCTAAGGACAAAATGGTCTTGATTTTTACTGCAAAACACACCTTTTCTGTTTGAATAATTATTTTAAATTTAATTTGTTGTGATATATCTTCATCAAAGTATCAAAGCATCACATCTTAACTATTGAATAATATATTTAGCAAATTAAAATATTTATTTTTCTTCATTGTACCAAGGGCTTAATATGATTCATAAATATGTGTAAACTATGTCCTTTTAAGAAGAAAATGTTTGAAAATTCTACATATGCAATATATTGAGAGTTTTTGTACTATTATTATTATTATTTTTTTTTTTTAATGTTTCATTTGAAATTGCATACATTTGTTTGAGGCAACACCTCCGCAGAGGCCCTCATTATATACCTCACCTGGGGTGCCAGGGGCCCCCTGGATCGGTAATTCTGTAACAGAAAATGATGATTCATATACATTTATATTTTTACAAAATATAGTTAATAAAATAAAGTAATATAATTATAATCATATTAGATATTACGCACATATGACTTAATAGTGTGAATATTATTTACAAATAAGTGAATCTAGGTAAGAAATATAGACAACTGTTACCATGGAAACAATCAAAACAATTCATTCAATTCTAAGTATTCTAGACATTTTATGTCTTTGTATCTTATTTCATTATGTATTTAATTACCAAATTTTTATGAAAAAAAAATAAGAATATATTTTATCAAACATGTTTTAAGCTCACCTGAGCTGAAAGCTTTTTCGTCCGGCGTCCGTCTCTCTGTCTGTCCGCCCGTCTGTAAACTTTTCACATTTTTTTTTACTTCTTCTCAAGAACTACAGGGCATATTCTAAACAAACTTGACACAAACCATCCCAAGGTTAAGGGGGTTCAAATTTGTTAAAATAAAGGGACACACCCTCTTTCAAGGGGGGATAGTAAAGAACTAGGCATCTGCTATGATCTTAACATTTGACCTTGAAAATTGGTTCAAGGTCACTGCACACCCTTTACATAAAACTTCTGTTTTTGTGAAGTGTGAGCCAGATAGGGCTAAGGGGAGATCGTATCTGCTCTGAAAAATAATTTAGTATGGTCTGTTATGATCTGACCCTGACCATCATTCAAGGTCACTGCACAGCACTCTGTTGGTGAAGTATGAGCCAGATTAGACCAAGGGAAGAGAATATATGATCCGGACAGTTATTTTGTATTTACCTCTGCTATGACCTTAACCTAGACCTAGAAACTTGGTTCAAGATCACTGCACTCTGTGGGTGAAGTATGAGCCAGAATTGGTCAAGGAGAGAAAAGATATGCTCTGGAAAAGTGATATCGGATAGACGGACGGACGGATGAATAATTTAACCAACAAATTAACCATCAATATTTACCTTATCTACATGAAATTTTAGATATGATAATTTTAATTATAAACTGCTATTTAATAGAGATATTCCTGATATTTTAACTTTAAATTTGAATGTTTTCTAAATATTTATCGTAGAACCTGGGAGAATAAGCCGAGGCATATGCCCACGAGTGGCCGCAACCCAATCACTAGTACAGTATGTTTCAAATGACAGTCACGCATTTAGTATAATATGTTTATTAACTTCAAATATTTTTTATTCCTGTGCTTACATATCTCCAGAGAATTTATTATGTGCGTGTACATAGAATAAAGAATTCCAACCTTTTGTCTTAAAGTCCATAATTTGTACCCCCTCAACAAAGTAACATGTTTATTTTAAAAAATAATACTAAAGATAACTTATTTAGCAGTTAACTAAAAAACTATCAAACGTTTAAGTACATGTGTTTAATTAATAATAACGCAATTTTTACTTTCTTCACGTCAAATGAGTTTTTCGAATTTAAACAAAGTAAACAAAGATATAAAAAAAAAATATCTACAACACGAATCATTAGAATCGAACACCTACATCAGCATCCTTATGTTCCAAGAACTACTCGCTAACCGCTACACCATGGAATCACATGTTTTAATCCATTTAAATAACAAACTCAATTTAGTATTGCGTAAACATAATTCGGTCTTTTCCATTTGATGATAATCTTGAAAGTTGAAGTAAGAAAACTTGCTTTTTACCATAGAGTGGGTCTTTTTTTTTGAAACTTTTTTTGAAACTTGAAAAAAATAGACATTTACATGTTTTATCAGTATACATTCTTTAAAAAATGGTATGATGACCCACTCTATAAAAAAACTATAGTCTGAACATCCGATTTCATTAGCATTTTGTAGCTCAATTAGCATATACATATTTTGATGTCTTAATATCAATTAAATTTGAAGTCAATTTTTGAAGGTTTTGGCAATACTGAATGCAAATGATTACATGTTTAATAAAAGTAACAAAAGTGATATTTGTAAGAAAAAAAATTGTGGGTTTTTCAAATGGACTTAAGTGGTTTTATGCCTCGGCTTATTCCGCCACGTTCTTAGTTTCGTAATTCTACAGGAGATTAATATATTTAAAATGGCAATGACCTTTCAGCGCTCATTTTATTCAATGACATACGGGAAAGACTAAATAATGCATTCGTTACTAATTTTACAAAAATGCGTCTGCAATGCCTGCAATATTGAAACCTATATGAAAATGAATAAAAAAATAAATAAATAAACAAATAAATAATCAAAATAAAGCATTAAATTTGGATAAGGGTCTGGATATTTCTGACTATTTTTAAACTAAATTTATCTCCTTAAAAACAAATGCTCTGTAAAAATATTATGAAAATATTCAAATGTTTAGTCGAAAATATTTATGCAAAAGTTTATGACTAAAAAAACCCTAAAATTTAAGGTAAATCCTAGGGTTTTATAGCTTAAATAATATAAAAAATTAAAGGAAATAACTTAAATATCATCAACATGATTACATGTAATTACACATTATTGATTTTTACACATACTAAGTCATATGGTACATGCAAATGGTATTACTTTCTAGTTAACAAAAAAGTTCTGCTAGCGCACTTCATGGCTTACAAAGACCTTACTCACTCAAAATAGCAATGCGTGTAACGTGATTTCTAAATAAGACATCGTCATCATGTTTTTTTGAGAGGAATGATTAAAATTGGTATATTACGTTGTTAATTTTAGTTAAAGTACCGGTATAATGACGAGGTAAGCAGTAAGATTACATTATTTCGTGACCAAAATATTGCCTTGGAAACGGGTTAATATCTCTAAAAACGAAAAAAAAAGTTCTCAGACATATATTATTTCGCTGCTGCTTATAAAAATTGAAACACAGTTGCAGTATCTGTGTGTTTTTTTAATTAATTATAAACCCAGGTTTTACTTGAACATCTTATATTAACGAAATATTCATGTAAAGAATGAAACCATGCAGTGGACGTTACTGTTTTAACATACATGTACTTTTATTATTTCTGCATAAATGCATGGTCCAAGCAAATATCAATTATATTTACATATTTAAATGGCAGATTCCAGCAATTCCGTACCATTTATGCACTTCTATCGTTAGCAAAGACTCCATGTATCATTTTAAAGTACACAAAAAACGCATGTTGCAGATGATATGCACTATCAATTTTATTAAGTATTCCAGTTTTTCTCTCATCTTTGCCATAACGCCCCACAATGACTAGACATTAAGATTGTATGTTCTTTAGAAGTAGACCCCTACTATAGCTTTTCAAGCCTTTGATACAGAAGCTGTCAAAACTTGTTGTATTCAATACCCTGGAGAAATCTCAATAATTTATTAAGATCAGAAAAGTGCAATATATTTTGAAAGAAAACTTAAAATATAGTTAATGCAATTTTGTTGAATTTAGTTCTACATGTTCACCAAGGCTATTTTATTCTTTATAGCCAATTAATAACCACATACTGTAGTTATGTGCATTTAATACGAGAAAGGAAGTGACGCAATGGGTTGCGTGATTCGCGTATCCTTTACATATCATCAGGAAAAAAACCCATTAATAATCATCTGAAGAAAATACTATCAGGCGAGACAACGTGGCAGAGATCGTCAGTTTATTTCTCTGCAAGTCATGAAAATTAAAATTTCCATTATCCCATGTTAAACGTAAAGTGCTACAAAGGAGAACAGGTGCATTCATCAGTCATATAGTCCTTAAATAGGTTTTTTTTATCTATAAAATCGATCAAGGATAGACATAATGTAGAGGTGTTATATTTCCTGCGCACTGAACAAATCTTCCTCTGTTGCATTACTTTTTAAAATGGTTGACATTATCGCCTTTCAATCGTCTGCAAATGCGCCGACAGTTTGCTGCCACAGAATAGCATACTGACCTTTATTGACCTTCAGTTAATTAAATTGAAACCAAGTTAGTAGAGCTTTAGATCATATGTATGAATGTCAAAGAGACAATGAATTGTAAGAAAAATCATTATGAATTAGTTGTGAGAGATTAAGAAATATTAAAACCAAGTTTCTTACAAATCTATAGATTTGTTCTACAGCTTCTGTTGTTAGAATTCCATATATATTTTGTTAACTACAGAAGCAGTAGCAATGGTAGCAGAAAACCACTGTTATGCATACATTCACTGAGTAGTATAGCAACAAATGTATTGTAGTCGGTACTTTTGCTTTGTATTATAGATACCGTAACACCCATTGATATAGCAGAAGTTGTAATTGGTATGTTATTTGTAAGCCGTACTAAATCTTATTGTTAACCCGACATTTCGGGCATATCCAATCCTTTGACCCTTTTCTCCATAAAAATAATTTTTGATTCAGAAATCAGTGTTGTGTTTTTAATTAAGTACTAAATTGTACATAAAGCTTCGCTGTTGTTATCTCTAATGGGGTCACATCTTATTTTGCCATTTTTGACAATGATAACTACATAACACGTATTGATTAAGCTTTTTGAAATGATTAAATTGACTATTGTAACGATCCAATCTTTTCTATCTTTATCGGTAACGTAATCTTTGCAATAAAAATCATTTCTTTCAAAATTATGTTTAATAGAAAAATCAAAGCCACCAGAGATTCTATTTTTAGAATAGACAAATATGATAACATTAGACATTTCGACTAAATACCAATTGGAAGTTCATATCAAATCCGTCGTTTTAATAGAATATTCAAATATTCACGAAAGTCAATTTGGAATGCAGATACATGTATCTAGCTCCATAACAATTCAGTCTGTTGTATCTTATTGTTAAATCATATTGATGTGAAATTCTGATGTTGTGAACAACTCTGTTTACGAGAATATCACATACAAATGAAAATAAATCTCTGTTATGAAACTCATTCAACTATGTTTTTATTATATTATGCACTGATTACTTTATTTTGTTCAATATTTGTTTGTAGAATACTTATATATCAAACGCTCCTTTGTTTTAAGAAATGTAAATGTACATTATGAGTTTCAATAAAGATTTTCTAATTGCTTGTACGTAAAGTTTTTTTTTAATGTTTCATTTTAAGATGATTCGGAGTGAAAAAGGAGAAAATGACCTTTATTTCTAATCAAAGTAATTCTTCCATATAAAATATTTTTTTCAAAAGATATCTCAATCTGTGTTGTTTTAGAGATTCTTCAAATCATTGAAAAGACTGGTTTACGTTTAGTTTATGGTACCCTAGAACTTTCACACCCATTTTACGATCAACTATCCGTATTGAAAAGAGCTGTTAATACAAATTTCAAAATCTTTGTCGGAAGGATATATATCGAAATCCTAATTATTATATTTCATATAAAATCAAATCAACGTAAAATCTTATGCATAAGTATATAAAGATAAATCAGATTCGGTACCAGTGATAAAATCTTAGCGTTAATTATTTGTGCAATAAAATTACAGAAAAAATCTTTATAAGATATGTCAACGTCTTTCCAATGTATTTTGTAAGCCCATAAGGGATACATCACTTTTCATGAGTTTTGCTATGGATTTTCTTCAGAATGTCTAGCTAGCCTTATTAAGCATAACTTAAGGAGAAAAATAATGTGAATCGATGGGACGTTAAAACAGGTCTGTTTTGAATTGTGTAGACCACTGTTGATGTCATCTTTGTATCAATTTCTCAAAGGGACGTAAAGTCAGGCTAAATGTCGCATTTTCTTTCTTAAAACTCGCTTCTGGAAGTACAAAAACAAGTGTGCAATGATTGTTTTGAGATGAAAGATATAAATGTCGCGTGTCAACGTACCAAGAAGCCAGCACATTTTGTCGAATCCACGCATCTAGATCTAATATCCGTCATCTTGGCGACGTTTGAATTACAGAATCATATTTATACACCCCCAGTCCCATTTAAAAACCACTCATTTAATAAATCATGTCATCATGGGTCGAAGTATAGACATTTCTTGAAAATATTTTTCTTATTATAAAGATACATATAAGGCCTATAGTTTTCCTTCTTATTTAAAAATCAAGTCTATATATATATATAAAGTATCCAATCAACAAAAGCCCATAAGCAAATACCTAGCTCCTTGAGAAACTGTTCTCTTATGAAATGTCATATCCCTGCTTATATACTCAGTATACTAAATATATAAAACTCTTAGCTTTAATGGCGGAGCGGGGGATGTCTCAGCGTGAAGAAAAACATTATCACTATATTTATGTTGTCTGAATGAAATCATAGTAATATTACAAATTGGTGTATAGCAAATTTCCCATTTGATTCAAGGCTGAAATTTGTATCCATCACAATAATGGTCTGATCAAGGGTTTTGAACGATTTGCTATCTACAAAATATAAAAAAATCTTTTGTAAATATTTGTATTTAGGATACAGTAATTGTTTTAAGTCATATGCACTTTCTTCACATTTTTTTATATTATCTCCTCGTGGAAAGTCTCTTTATTTAACAAATAATGATTTCCATCAACCAAAAATTGGTTTATGCCATGTTTGGTTCAATGCAGCCTAGTTGTTTTTGAGAAAATATCAAAACAATAAAAATCCGGACGGTCGCTTGACACGGTGATTGGAAAATCTTAATGAGCGTACAGTTCAGGTGAGCTAAAGGGATGTCCTCAGGGGCATTTTGAGCGATAACGCTCAACACTTTTTATAACATCTGCCTATCAGTAGCCAAAACGGAAAACTACAAGGGAATATCATTAAATATTATTTGTTAAGTATCGTTCATTCATCAACAAGAAAAACATAATATTAATACAATACTAACCAAAAAAAATCTATTTCTGAATGTTCTCTAAACGCTTCAAAAGCATTTGTCAAATCGTACATTACACTTTTTTTTAAACTTCGATGTAAACTTTGATTCAATGGAATATATTTTATTTTAACATTATTTTCAGTGTCCTCGACTACCTGAAATGTAGTCTACCAATATACTAAGAAAGTTTGTAGATTTTTTTCTTATTTTATTGGATGTAAAGATCGTGCAAAACAAAATCTCTAACGGTATACGTCCAAAGAAGCGAGAGAAAGTTAGGTTTAGTAATTTTTATTAAGGTCAGACAACACGTTTCTCAATTCTATATAACTTTTTCCAGGAATTTCTTATTGATTTACTACTACTTTGACAAGCATTCTCGCAAAAAATTAGTGTACATGTACCTTACCAGGCATTTGTGCATTTATATATATATATATATATATAATTGTAATCATTTTAAAAATGATAATAAATAATAATGATTTTATTTGGTATACTAGTATTATCAGGCCGTTGAAAATTTGAAAAATAATTATCATTTTTCGAGGAACGTGTCGTCTGACCTTAATAATATTAAATAGTTTTAATAGCTGTCAACATGTCTTTAGGTCTTGTGTTGTTTTTATGAGCAACATTTTAATAATTTTCTTTACAGATTGATCAATTTACAGTAGAACTCTATGTATAAAACTCACTCTGAAAAATTAACATTTTATAAAGAATAATTATATTTGTATATAGGTCATTTGTTTTCTGTCCTTTAAAAAAAATCCAATGATATAATATGGAAAAGAAGCTAAAGAGAGATAACATGATAGGTGTTTATCAGATAAAGAAATAAACATTCAATTGTTCAGCACTGTACCCTTCTTCTTTATAAAATTAATTTCAATGTCTATTCGATAAGCATTCTTATGCAGAACATAACCCATAGAAGCAGTCATAAAAAGTTGACACTTTATATCTGGTACAACGTCATTGAACATAATGAGATATTCCCGGGTTTTTTTTTTTACTTTTAGTACCAAAGAGCCACACACATTTTAATTTGATATCAGTTATCTTAATTCACTGGCAAAGATGATTAACTGGATGATTCTATTAAAAAAATTACATTTTTTAATCGATCAAATTCGTTTGAAAGGGGTATTTTCTATATGCTAGTATCAAATTCGTTCATATACAGTTTAAAAATTATTTCACACTGTGCAAATGAAGAGTAACATTTTAAAGTTAATTCTACGAGAGAAACCTTATTTCGTCTGCTATTGATGTACATTTGAAATTAAAAATAAAGAAACATGATTAAGCATTTAAATCAAGTCTTGTTGTTTTCAAAAGTACTAATCTGTCTTCTCTACCCGTACTGGACCATCAAGAAGAAAAGGCAAAGCTTTCAAGTGTTCAAAGACAGTGAGGTTATTGTGACTGTCTTGGCACCTATGTGAATGCAGCATTCTTTTAAAATTCACACAAATCTATAATGTTCATTCACAAGACATATGTTGGTTGATCTTACAATAAAATAATAACATACCGGTGAGCCATTGTTTGCTTATATTGAATAAATAACATTGTCAAGCCAGTAAGAAATAAACAATCAATTAAGTCAAAACACTCTAGCAAGGAAGATCTATCGGAAAAAAAATTCAGAAACACCATATTGTTCCCCGATATCCCCTTTTCCATAAAAGTAAGCTATTAGTTATTAACAAAGTATTTCGTCATACTAGTCATACTAACTGCTCCTCATGAAATTCCAAATAGCTATGATAAAGAGTATTTGATTAAAAAACGATCTATATCATATAATAGTGCAAGATCAAAGCCCGAATCCTTGCACAGCATACACAATTAATGTAATAACGCAACTGTCATCCAACATGGTGAATGCATTCAGCGTTTAACTACGCCGATTTACATTTGTTGGATTTTCTTTAATCGTTTTGTGTTTTGTTTTTTGGGTCTTTATGAATGACAAGTCGGTTTTATTAGTCGGATGAATATATCACTGCCAGAGGTTTAGTTGTTTCAGATTTTGAATGACCGGATGGGGGTAGATATGACGTAATTAGACAACATATGATAACTGCTTGCTGTCTATTACGGTTGTTAATGTCCTAAAGTGCATGAAACCATTCTTTGAGGGGATGAAACTTGCTCCTGATCTCTTTAACCTCAATCCTTGATTACCAAGAACAACTTCCAATGTTTAAAAACATCATCAGCATTCAGGCGAGGTTACTGTAGTTTTAAAAATACACATCTAATTTCACGACTCGGCCCTACAACAAAATCCATGAAAATTGGTATTCAACGAATATTGATGAAACCGTAGTATAATTTTTGCTCCTTTTTCCCTCCTAGACACGTGTGTTTTCAAATGCATTTGACTATACAAAAGTCACTAATTGAAGATTGTTTTATAACATAGACCCGGTCAAATCTTGTTAAAACTTGATGAAATCAATAAAGCAACTCCATGGCATGACCAAATATGATTAAGCATCAATAGTTACGTGTGTTCTAGCACTTTCATTGATAGTATGCTATTTTACGTACCAAAACTGGCTTTATATGAATAATTAAACGAAGATATGAAAACATCTTCTTACAGAATACTATTCCATTTGTTTCTGGAAGACAATACAAATATGTGTCTGCATTGTCTGCAACTCTTAAAGCCTTATGAACCACCATGCAAAATAAAGCATTTCATTGTTTAAGTCATTTACATGTAAAATATTGTAAATGTAACTATTTAAAAGTTTGGCCAATATATCAAGTATCAAAGAACATTCTTTCGTGCAAATCTTCTTTACCAATATAATTTCTCAACTGACTTTTTCGTATACATGGTTATATGGTATACGGTAAGACTGTGCTACTTTCCCAAATACCCGTTTTGCTTTTCGAAAGGAACTTCCTGGCTTACATTTACATGTAATCCAAAGATTTTAGCTACTTTAAATAGCAATGCATGTTGCGTGATTTCTCTAAGTAAGATAACATTATGAGGTTCTGGAAAATATAAACGTGTAAATGATAGCGATTCACCATCAATTAGATTTGTATATTTCGTTCAGCTAAAATAATCATGACAATAACATTATGGAAGTCATTAAGATTACAGTATCTCGTGCACAAGAAAATGCGTCAGAAACAAGTCATCATCTCTTGGAACTAAAATCATGTCATTTTCTAGATTTAAAATTTCATTGTTAATAATATCGTAATAGGGGCACGACTGCACTCTCTGTTTTCTTCGAATCTTAACTTTACATGTAAATATCAATGATATACATGTATTCAGGCGGGGAATGAAACCATGCAGTTTTTATCATTTTTACACAAATGCAAGGTCCAATAAATTATCAGATTAAAACCATATTTACAAATAAAAATGAATAACTTAAATACCAATATTTCTACACCTGTTATGCACTTATATCGTTGGCAACGACCATATCATTTGAAAGTACACCAAAAAGCATGTTGCAGATAATGTACTATCAATTTTATGTAGTATGCTCCGGTTATTGATGTTTAGTGTTCTCTCATCTATTCCATAAAGCCTTACAATGATTAGACATTACTATTTTATGTTCTTTGAAAAACTAGCTTTCTTGGTTAAAACAGTTGTCTAGAAACAGTTGTGTTCAATTCCCTGGAGGTTTGAATAATAAAGACTTAAGAATACAAAAGTGCATTTTGATTTGGAATACTAGCTTTGAAAGAAACTAAAATGTTAGTTCTATGGTGCAAAGTAAAGTTTAAGTCTTAGAAATCTGTTGAGGCGGAATAACAGTATGATCGACCGTCGAACAAAAAGTGAGAACACTTTTAACAGCATAACCTAGTCATTTGAAAAATCTAATTGTTGTTACAGATGAAAGTGAAGGTTGTTGATATTTATTTGGTTTATTTATAAATGCTAACGCCTTTAGAATTTGACAAATATTCAAGCGGAAAACAACATCTACTACGTAAACAACACAAACTACGAAACCATCTCGCCGTAATGGATGGTGGTTAAAAGAAGTCGGGGTTTTACTTTGTTTCTAGAGAGGCGGCGGCTAGACCAACCTTGCACAGCGAGTCTGAATCCACCGTTGGGTGTGGATGATTGAAGGTCAACTGTTTTTATAATTAACCATTGCTGTATGGCTAGCAAAGGTCAATGTCAGAATGGTAATTTCCTACGGAACATAAAAACAAACTTATTTTACAAGGGCCAATCAAAATATACAAAGACTTTTGCCATAGCTATTTTACTAAATATTATTATCATAATATTATTGTCATATTATTACTTAAATTTCTTAAATAAATTTTGATTTAGTTGATTATTTTTTTTATATTTCTATATGAAAGGAGTATATATGATATGGGCCTAATATGCCCCCCCCCCCCTATAATGAACATCATCAATTTACTGTAATTCTTTGCTTACTTTTTACGGATATACATGTGATGTTTTTTCATGATTTTCATTTTGATCCTTTATACAATTCTATTCTTATATTAATGTTATTGTATTCTTTTTTTTCTAAATAAGTACCAATATACCGATACATTTAACACGAAACAGGAATTTAGTGACGCAATGAGTTACGCGATACGCATATATTTTTCACATCCTTTAGAACATAATAAGCAACTGAAGAAAATACTATCAAGCAAGATAATATGGCAGCTCGTCAGCTTATTTCTTTTGTAATTCATAAAACCAAAGTTTCCATTATCCAATTTCACACGCACAGTACAACAAATGAAGGCAAGTACATCCATCAAAGTCATTTAGTCCTAAAATACGTATTTATGTAATGTATTTTTAAAAGCGATCAAGGATAGACATAATGTAGAGGTGTTATATTTCCTGCGCACTGAGTAAATCTTCCTCTGTTGCATTACTTCCTTAAACGGTTGACATTATCGCCTTTCAATCGTCTACAAAACGCCGTCATTGAGCTGCCTCAGAATAACATACTGACCTTAATTGACCTTAATTGAACTGAAACTAAGTTAGTGGAGCTGTATGTCAATTGTATAAATGTAAAAAAAAAGACCATGATTTGAGAGAAAATTAGGTTATGAGAGAGTCTGGGCTAAATAAACCCCAATTTTTCTTATAAATCTAGACTTCTGTTATTGGAAGTACCTTTGGTATTTTTTGGTATACTGAGGAAGGAAAAAGTGTAGTATTGGAGGCGATAAAACACTGCCATGCGTTTATTTTGTACCATTAAATTGTTGTTGTCGAGGGGAAATTAATAGTGTATGGGTATAACAACAGTTGTACTCGATATTCCTGCCTTGTATTATCATTTGTCGGAGTAAATGTATAATCTTAGGCTTACTTTTGACTTGCGTTCGATCATTTGAAACTCCCCCCCCCCCCCCCCCCAAAAAAAAAAATCCCCAAAAAATTCAGAGATAAGTGTTGTGTTTGTAAGTACACATGTACTAAATTGTATATAACGCTTCGGTGTTATTATTTCTAATGTAGGTCACATCTTTATTCTTATTTTCCCATTATTGTCAATGATAACCACATAACGCGTATTGATTGGCTTCTTTGAAACGTTTGACTATCAAAAAGATTTAATCATTACTATCTTTATCGTATCGATTACATAATTTTTGCATTAGCATTGATTTTTTTTTATACAGAATTGTATTTAATGGAGAAATCAAAACAAACAGAGATCCATATTTTTAGATTAGACAAAAACGATAACATTAGCCATTTCGACTAAATGTCAGTTTGAAGTTCAGATCAAATCCATCTGTCTAGAATATTCAAATATTCACAAAGGTCATTTTTTTCGCATGCAAATGCATGTATCTATAGCCCCATAATAATTCTGTCTCTTTTGTATCTTTTAGTTCAATCATTTAGATAGTGAAATTCTGATGCAGTGAAACTACTCTGTTTTCGAGAATTTTACATACAGATGTTTATTAATCAATGTTATTAAAGGTATTTAGCGATATATCAACATATTATATAATACATTGATAACGTTATCAACCATTATATAAAAAGTGCCTGTTTTGGAGGGTAACAGTTAAAATTGACACCCCTCGAGAACCATTGTCAACCTCCGCTTCGCGTCGGTTGACAATGGTTTTCTCGGGGTGTCAATTTCAACTGTTATCCTCCCAAACAGGCACTATTTATTTTATTATACTGAATGTCTTAATTTTAGAGAAACTTTTACTGCTTTTATATAGAAATGACGTGAATTCTACGGCGAACCGTACGCGCATATTTACGCGCATGTAACAATTCGTTGTGTTACCCGTTGCCAAGTGTGTTGCTAACGCTTATCAACTGCGTCTAAACCAATCAGATTTCTGTATTTAACATGAAAGTATAATATCTTTATTCAATTGCACATGTTCGTTACATGTACCGATTTACTCGTAATTAGAATGTTTGAAACTATGAAATGATGGATTCTAACAGCATACATACAATATATTTCCGAGATGAAAAAAAAGAAAAGGAAATGGACTGTATTTTTAATCAAAACAATCATTTCATTTGAGATATGAAACAAAAAGATCTCAATTTTGGTCATGAAAAGATTCTAAAAATCATTAATAAAAGGTACACGTCTAGTTAATGATACTATACTAGGCACTGTCAATGAGAACTTTCTCATATGTTTTACCCTTAACTGTCTGTATTGAAAAATTTGAATGAAATGTAACGGAATCCTAATTATTATGTTTTATTTATAACCAAACTCAAATCAAATACTTAAGAGCTTAAATATAAAGGTAAAACAGAACCAGTATCGATTATGAAAGCTTTAATATTTTCTGACGTTAACAAATCTTAAGATATTCTTTTCACCACGGTATGGTATTTCAATGCCATAGCCAATGCATTTTATAAGCCAATCCTTAAAACCAACGAATGATTTATGCCCTCTCAGAAGTCTTGCTATGGATCTTCTTCAGAATGTCTAGCTAGCATCATAAAGCATATCTTAAGGAGAAAAATAATGTGAATCGATGGGACGTTAAAACATGTCTTTTTTAAAATTGTTGATATCATCTTTGTATCAATTCCTCAAAGGGACGTAAAGTCAAGCTAAATGTCGCATTTTCTTTCTTAAATATCGCTTCTGAAAGTACAAAAAAAAAACAACCCCAGAATGCAATGATTGTTTGACATGAAAGATAAAATTATCTCGTGTCAACGTACCAAAAAGCCAGAAAACATCTTCGATTTTCTTTTTTCGGGTCCATGCATCTAGCCTTTATGCCCGTCATCTTAGCGACGTTTGAAATTAAAGAATCATAATTATTCATGCAAAAAAATGAAAACCTCACTTTTTTAATGTCATCATGGGTACGTATAGTACATAAATTACTTAACGAGATTTTCTCATAAATGAAATTTAAAGACTTTTGTTTTCCTTCTTATATGAATTAAGGAATAATTTTGAATATTTGGGATCATGATGCAGAATAATCCATCTTAATGTAAAACATTTGTAATGATCACTTACATTCTTATAAATGTCGATGTCGTAATGGTCTACAATCAACAAAAGGTTCAAGGGCGACATAGCTACATAACTATAAGTAATGTTTAGTTCTCAATTGAAATTTTAGAATCTGTTTATTTTTTCTTCATATTTAAATCTCTTATTTTGGTTCAGGCGGGGGGGGGGGGGTCTAAAAAATTGAATCTACACTATTTACATGTATATTGTCAGATTGCTTACATAGTTATATTATGAATTGTAGCATTAAAGATCTTGAGAAGAAGATAATTTCAAAGATTTCCTGATGTATTTCTATTTTGACCTTAGTATCTCTCTTGGGACCCCGTGTTTGGTCTGTTTGGAGCAGGTGACACGTTTTGAACAATTCAAATTCTAGACAATAAAAAGAAGCTTTCTTGTAATTAAAGGCATCTCTAATGCAGTTGCTCGTAATATTTTTTAAAATACCCACCATATTTTCACCTTTTGTTATTTATCATCTCCCCGATAATTTTTTTTTTTTTTTTGCAAATTTGATATCTCTTCAAAGAAAGTTTTGTGCATATTTTGGTTCAAATCAGCCCAGTGGTTGTAACTGGACAACGGGCGAACGGAAAAGATCTACAAGTTTACAGTTCAGATGAGCTAAATTGATTATTCACAGGATTTCCTCAAAGGTATTCTCCATTTTAACGCTTTCGATAACATCTGCCCAGCAGAAGCAAAACACGGGAAACTACGTGGGAACATCATAAAAATATTTTGTTAGGCGTCATACTTTCAAGAACAAAAAGCAAACAATTAAGTAAAATTTCTATCTCTGAATCTTTTTAAACGCTGTAAATTTTAAACTTTTCTAACGCATTTTTCTGATCTTATATGAAATTTTATTTACCTCGATGTAAACTTTAATACAATGAAAAGATATATTTTGATTTTACATTTCACAATTGTCTTCGACTACCTAAAACTGTAACAATTAGTTTTTTCCTTCAATGATTTGCTCTGTTTGAAAACGATAACCAGGAAAGCTTACAGGAACTGTTTTCCAATTTATTGAAATATTTAGATCTTGGAAAACAATCTATCTCTAAGACGTTTTTGTTCAATGAAGCACAGTTGATCACAAATCAATGGCTTTGATTAATTGTAAACATGCCCAAAGATTTTGTGTTCTGTTTTAAGTTGAATCCTATTCATAATTTTCTACAGAGATTGGTTAGATAACAATATCATATTTGATGTGCATTGCATCATGCAAAATTAATTGACTTGGATCAAAGTGGGGGCGTGTTAATGTAAATGCCACAAGCGGCGTTTATGGATGTGAAATTTCTTTTAATTATCTCAGTTTGTTTGATCGTGAAATTGAAGGATTGAAAGTTAACATTAAATTGACATTTTCTGCTTGTCCAAAAAAACCCAACTTGATTATGATATCTTTCGAGTGTTCTTCTAACCGAAATAACTTGTTTAATTAACTGTTAGTATGAATTACTTAATTTTGCTACTGTATTAATATAATTTTTTTTTTTTTTAAAAATTAAGTATCTGCATTCAGAATGTCTTCTCAGTTCTCAATGTGTGGACTTCAAAATACATGTACCTCTATTTTTCTCCTATGTCTTTCTCGATATTACATAATGTTTATAGATTATTATCCAACGTTTTGTGTTTTATTGTAGACCCAAAAAAGTCATTGTTTCTAATTTGTAAATAATTGATGTTTTTGACTTTTGAAATGCTTAATTTTCCGAATTTTCATAACTGTAGAAAATAAAAGCAAAATGTGGAAATCATTTAAAGATAAACTCATCATATTGGACCTCACCAATTATTAATGACATCAAACATTGTAACAATAGCATTAATGGTTTGCACTAAGATAAACAACTTTATTTTTGTGTTTTTGATACTGGAGTAACAAAATAACTTTAAAATATATGGATGTGATGTGAGTGGAGTTTTGTGCAGAATGAATCAAAGGGCATAAAACGCCTCCAAATAAAAAGGTACTTTGTTTTCATGGTTTAACATATACTGTATACGACAGATTGTTTTAGAAACCCGACTATCCCGTATTGATGGCATGTAGCGGAATGAATGCCTTGGCTGATTAATTAATAAAAACATTATTTAATCGTTAGCTTCCTTATTCATTTTGAAAGTTCTAATCAATAATAGGTAATGCGAATGTTTACAGAACATGTTATTGGAATCCCACAGTTCCCTACAAAAAGAAGTTGCTTCTTCTTTCTACGTTGTACATGGGCGTACTTATGTATACGGTGTGTTTAATGGTTCATACTGTTTCATGAACTACGTGATCGAGAAGAGTACTAATCATAGAGTGCTCAGTACTTTTGTTCAATTTGAATTTGAATTTAATTTGAATTCAATTTGAATTTTTCTTTTTTTTTTAAATTCCAAAATATGATTTATATGTAGATATATAAGGAAAATACCAAATCTAATTATCAACATGATATTGAATTATAAAAGTGTTTGTAAAGTAATTGCACTTGATATCCGGCCCAACGTCTTTGTAACATTAAGGAAAAAAAGCATTTTATCTGTATTTCTTCATAACAACATACTCTTTTATTTGATGTCAGTTATAAAAATTACTTGGATTGTACTCATTTTTAAAAATGGAAAAAAAACCGCATTTCTTTCAATTAATCAACTCAACAACAAGGGTTGTTTATTTAGTTTTCATAAAAACAACTGTAGCGTCAAATTCTTTTAATATTGTATTAACTAAACTAAGGTCGTTTATATACAGTATTAAAAATAATTCCTCACTTGGCCAATGAAAAGTGCCTTAAAAAGGGTGAGTTTGTGTGTGCATCTCAAAAATACTAAATCTTATCTTAATTCGTAAGTAGAGTCTCAACCCACGTCAAAATATTATTCAGATTACATTGAAAATCTCTATTACTTATGTTACACACTACTAGAACACGCCCACTGCAATATGGAACAACTGTCGTAATCAAAGTTATTATTCAGACATTTAAATTCTTCAAGGTGAGGAAAAATTGTGGGTTTTTTCTAACCAGAAGGACAAAAGTGTCTTGTTGAAACCAAGATAGTTGTAGAAAAAATTGAATACTTATAAATGTCATGTAAAATTACCAATTTAATACGATTAACTTATTCCTGTTGCCAACTCTAATTAATAAAATGCTCTTACAATAATCCGTTTGGTTCTGACTTTGTTAGAGCATTCCTAATATAGACTTACTTTGACACATTCAGTTGAAGCATACAGGTCTGAGGATCTATGCTAAAATTGTATGAAATGGTCTAATATAGTACAACACATGCATACTGAGAGAGAGAGAGAGAGAGAGAGAGAGAGAGAGAGAGAGTCATCGAACATCCACCCATGAATCAATGATGAAAACTAAATGATTTTTTCGGTTTACTAGTAATTATTGTATACTTCATCTGTACATATACTGGTGAACTTGTCTTATATATGTAAGGATAATGCAATTTCAACTACTATAACTGCAAGTACTGCTACTTCATCTGCATACTACTTCTACTACAAGAGCAGGAAATTCTTCCACTGATTGTTGTACTAACGAGCATTTATGTTGTTTTGTTATCTTAACTGGCTTTAGTATCTAGAGACTGTATAATGTGTCTGAAATGTCGATCCAGATGAATTATAGAACATGCTATGCAGTCAGACTTTTCTCTAGTGTCTAGATTGCCTATAAAACTATATCTCAATTCCTCATAGACACGCCGAGACTGTACTACGCATTAAATAGTCTCTGACGGTGGAATAGTTATCCAACAGAAATTATTTAATCCATTTCAAGCAGAGCCTTAGGGTGTTATCTTGTCTGTTTCCCAAATGACCTCCCTCCCCTAATTTTCTTCTATCGACATTGAACAATCATAATGATTAACCCGTTTAACGAAATACAAATAAGGTAACGCCTTTAAACATGTTTTAGTAGATCTACGTACAATTAATGAACATTAATGACAAACTTGTACAAATTTCCATTTGAACTGATTTTAAAATTTACATGTCTTCATTTCTTTGTATCCAGAAATTTTCTCTCTGTTAAAACATCAATCAAATAAAATGCCTATCCCATATTGAAATCTTTGATAATGTTAACGAAGGAAACGTCATATTGATTTAAGTTATACTTCTTTGTAGCTTAATTTCCTTTTTTAACATTTTATTATGTTTCAGATCAAATATAAACATTGCTGTCCAATAATGGTTATTACCCAGAGAATCATATCAAATTCTTCTTAATCAATGTCGGTAAAAAGCATGAATTCATATCTCTCAAAATAAAATTATGTTATTGGAAAAATCTAAGTTAAAGGTTTCGAGTAACTTGAAAACTTATTATGATTTAAATGGTTCAATTTACCCTACAGTACAATATTCAGATACCAGTACTAGTATTAAATACCTTAAACTTTATAGAGTCCTCCAACAACAGTTTGTGTGTTTTGAGGAGAAAGTGATACAATTAACAAAAAACAAAACAAAAAAACACAGAAATGAAGCATCTAACAGTTTATTTTTATTTTTTACATTTACGAAAATACTGATAAAACAATGTACAAACATTAAATCTGATTGTTCTGCGTCGCTTTATCATACATTTATATGCAGAGACTTCACGAAAGAAAAATCTTAATTTTCATCATAACTTAAATCTTATTACATCGGTTTACAAAATTTGCCCGAAATTCCATCCATTGCACATAATAAAAGCCATTAATGTTACAAAAGGACAATATAAACATATTCAACAATTCAATACGTTTTACTTGTCCTATTATCTGCAGTGAATTCTGATGCTTGTATTTATATTTAGATATTGTGTTCATAGCTTTTACCAATAAAAAAGAAACAAGTTATGCCGCTCAACTTAAAAAAAAAACAACGTAGTACATTTATTTTATCTTTTGGATGGGCCTTTGCCTTTTAAGTTTGTATACATTGTCCTGTATCATTTATACATTAATTATACACCATTTTATCTGTATCTGCGAATAATAAGTTTCAAAAGTCTTTAATAGAAACCATTTCCAAATATTTGTTTTTCAAAATGGTATATATAATCATCATATTAACTTATTCAGATTATTTCATATCATGACAGCTTTATGATTAATAATCATAACAAATAAAACAACGTTTATCTTTGGTCTTTTAAGTTTATTCAATTCAAGTTTGATCCTTTCCCTTATTTCATGCTGTTTTGTTTCACTCCCTTTTTATGCTATTCCGTTTCATTCTCTTAATTTATGCCACTCTGCAATTTGCTTCCTTGGACAGTTCATGACCTCGTTCCAATGATGTAATTCCTGACCGGAACTCTTTCCGCCGATTTCCAGTCGACCTATCACTTCGTTTTTGGTCATTCTGTCCCAGTCCATGACTAGGAATTCCATGCTGATGTTCTGTAAGCCCTCGTTATAGGGAATGTCAAAAAGAAACGACTCGTTGAACACTGGATTCAGAGTCCGTTTTTTGACGTGCGTCTTCTTTTTGGCAATTCTCTGATTATTGTACAGCAAATATATTTTTACAATAGGATCTGAAACACAAAACAAATACAAGCTATGGTAAAAAAAAAATGATTCTCATTCTTAAAATGTCATTTATCAAGCATATTATGGTATAATTTTAAACCTATATCGGCAAATTTGCAAATTCTGCAAGTTATTGTTCTATACATCAAAAGTATCTGCAATTGTTAAGTAAACATTTATTAAGTTGTTTCATACAAACAAATAAAGAACCAGACCTATTCAGTGATTTGTTGAAAACACCACAAATAATCAAATTTTAAAATTCTTTTAACACCAAGATCAATGAGAGTAAGAGATAGTTGGGTTTTCATCAGAGTGCTTTTCATGTGGTGTATTTTCCCAGACCTGCTTAAGAGTTTTATCCTGTATTCTTTATTTTCTATCATCAATTCAGTTGGGGCTGCCTTTAACTGGGCAGACTTGACTGCGTTGGGTACGTTACACATCTGACATTTTGGATTTTGATTTGTTTAATGGTAACATTTGCTTTTTATCATGTTTGATTAAATTCTAACAGAAAGCTCTTTTTTCGTCAAAGGATCAGACGAATTTCTCAATTCAACACAGTTCCTTCATCCTGAATTCTTCTGGTTTCAGTGTATCGATTTTGTGATAACGATAAAAACACAGCTTCATCCATACAACATATAACTCTCTATAAGAATGGTTATGTGTTCCCCATAAGATCAGAGGTGGCTTTGAATCCTTGATGCAGCCCCTTCTATTGTGATCAAATATTTGCAAGATAATGTAGCAATGCACATACGATTGAACAGACGTTTGCAGTTATTGCTTTTCATTTGTCGGTTGATTACTTTTATTCTTAGCTGAGAAGAATGATTCGTAGGATTATGACAACAGTTTCTGAGTGGTTGTAAAAATTATTTCACGAATTCAAAGGTCGTAGATCGCTATATACGTTTTACTTATCACGAAGACCAATTGCTTCTATACTCGTCTAACAAAATGTGTGACTGCACTAGTATTCCTTAAAGAATAATTCGGTTCCTATTTTCACAATTCTCAGATGGCTTAAAAACGAGACAAACCGAATCATGCTTCGTATGCGGGGGCGGGAGCAGTAATGAGATACATGTAGCTGTGAAAAACGAAAAGGCGTTTGTGAAGGCATCCCTTTCGAGACGATATTTCCTCCATTTATCAACACCCACCTGAGAGTCCTGTGATGTCCATCTTTGGCAGATTCCGGGCTTTGAGGACCACCACGGTCAGTCTGTTAGCGGCCGGCTGGTAACACAGAGAGACCAACAACTCCCCACGACCTTGGGCTCTGAACTATAAGTATAAAGCAACCAATTCTACTTTGAAATATCGTCAGTGATAACAATTTCTGTTGAAAGATTATATGCTATTATCTGGACTTATTTCTGACTGTTCTTCAAACAGCAGATTGAAAGCCAAACATCCTAAACTCTACTCCAGCAAAGATATAATTAAATAAAATTTCTCAGTTACATGCACTTTTAATCAGTGTAATCTCTCGACATTTGCAAAGCATGTTTCATTTGTTTCAGCTCCTTTGATTCTACATAGGCCATTTACATTGCTCTTTCATAATTTCATTTTCATATTTGGAATATTAAAAGACTAGAGACACCCACGGATGTTTGTGGTAGAATTAATTCCTTATATTCCAAGCTTAATTGTAGGTTTCCTTTCGTATGGAAACTGTTACATTTTGCCCCAAAGGCTTACGGTTTTCCAGTTTGCTTCCGTAATACCAGTAACTAAATCAGATTACGGTACTCAATTTCAAAGATCCTTGAATAACATCTGGTGAATCATTCGTACCATTTTATCTCTCTGACAAAGACACAGTGGGACATCGTTATAGTTTTTCGTTTTTATGAAGTTGATGTGACTTTAATCGTCTTTGACAGAATAGGGTGCTTCAAATCATCTGGCAAACAGCATCATCCTGTCAGAGTTAACAAATCTAACGGGATTTTTATTCAAATTAGCTTGCTCCTGGTCGCTTGACCGGGAGTCGTATAATGCTATTTGCATTTGTTTTTTGCATTACACGCAGAATTTATTGCTTTGTGTATTTTCAAGAGAAATATAGTGGATGTACTATCCCACAAAGTCTTGCATTCTTCTGACAGACGTGAAAATCAATAGACAACTATGGCACGCCAAATTCACAAAAATGAGCTTATCATAGTTTCACAGTCGATAAACTAGGTTTAACGGTTGTAAACTATAGTTTACGGACAGAAAACTATAGTTAACGACGATAAAATGTAAACCATAGTTAACGTGATCATCTATGTTTTAGAAGTGTAAAACTATAATTAACACTGAAAGCAACCATTTGCATTTGCAAAACATAGTTTATCTGATAAATATAGTTTCACGAGTGTGAAACTATGATTAACAACTCTTAACTATAGTTAACGAATGCAAATTATAATTTACAGATGTGAATCTATATTTATCAGCAAAATCTATCGTTAACGTTATTTGCAGACAGATAAACTTAGATTATCATTCGTAAACTATAGTTTACAACCGTTAAATATGGTTTTCAAGATGGAAACTATAGTTAACGGATCGTTAATTATAGTTAACGAATCGTTAACTATTGTTTACGGTTCGTAAACTATAGTTTACAATAAACTATTGTTAACTATAGTTTAGCGTTCGTAAACTATAGTTAACAGTCGATAAACCTAGTTTATCATATGTGAAACTTTTTTAACGCCGTTAATCTATATTTCACATCTGTAAACCATAGTTAACGCGATCATCTATGTTTCAGAAGTGTAAAACTATAATTAACACTGAAAACAACCATTTGCGATTGCAAAACAATATTTATCTGATAAATATAGTTTCACGATTGTGAAACTATGATTAACAACTCTTAACTATAGATAACGAATGTAAATAATAGTTTACAGATGTGAATCTATATTTATCAGCAAAATCTATTGTTAACGTTATTTGCAGACAGATAAACTTA